>OZ026547.1:4595508-4830508 GCA_964020155.1 Chondrilla cf. caribensis
GCCAGACTTACAAGAGTGTTTACTGCATGGGATACTAGTGTACGAAGGCTTATCAGTCGTAAGAGGAAATCACGATGTCTCTCAGCTAAGCACACTACCATGGCAGCATGGCTGGATGTATATAGCCAGCAAATTGGAGAGAAGATGCCACATTTAGATCAAGTGCATCTCCCTCACTTCCTTACAAAGAAGGCAGTTTACCAGATAATGAAGAGTAAGTAAGGGGTAAAAAGTGGTCACCATGCATATTATGTATGATGAGCAGTAGTACACGTATGGACGCAAAAGATAAGCTTCACTACAACAATACAAAAATTTCTGAAAATGTTTTCACTTTCCCCCCTATACATATATGCTAGTGCTGGGACGATTAATCGATTAATCGATTAATCAATCGATTTTCATTTCAAATCTGATTATCAATAATAGTGCAAGCAAATTGATTAATCACAGGAAGTAATTAAGTGAGTAGAACAGGAAGCCATCCTCACCTTATTACCCAGAACCTTCACTCGATGGGTTCAATTTCATTCCTGAAATATGAGGACTCTACGAACTTCACTTCATGTCTATTGGATGACTACTCCATCTAATAACGTGGGAGTGGTTTCCGGTCGTGCCCACTTAATTGCTTCCGGTGATTAATCAATTAATCAATCGGTTAATATGTACTGATAATCAATTTGAAAATTACAGCTGATTCCCAGCCCTAATATATACAGTGGGACCTGTATAATCCGGTCACCATTGGGCACAAAATTAGTGGGTGTATTAAGTAGGTGGCTTCATTACAGATTGAATTTTATACAATTTCAGCCTATTTTGTACCTTGGCAAAGTGACAACATTAGACAGGTGACCACTCATGCAGGTTTCATTGTATATACGGTACTTTCCATAGTAAATTGGACAATGTCAGGCAGTCTGACTGGTGACCGTCTGGGTGTTGACCGCTGAATGACCAGGTGTTGACCGTCGCTTGTCATCGCATTGACTGAGAGTGTTGGTATAATAATAGTGACAGGTTTGATGTCACGTGACATCAAACCCGCCGTAAAACGAAGAGCGCTTTATGATTTACGTACATGCGCACTGTTTTCCGTATCATATTTCAATGATTTTCTTCGCCACTTATGAAGTACATAGGTATAAGTGAGGGACATGGAAAATTACTCCCCGATTTCCTTGTACGAATTTGATGAATACACCATTCTCCTCAAACGCAAAAGAAAACTACAATCACGCTTTGATTATGTAATGCTAACTGCCCAGTGTTCGACCGCTGACCGCTGACCGACTGTCGACCATCCGCTTACTGACCGCTGGTCTGACTGCCTGACATCGTCCAATTTACTATGGAAAGTACCGCATGTATATATAATATCGTCTACTTGCCTCGTACATCACATGACACTTTTGGATATATCCATGTTATATCTGATTTATGTATGTAGCTAACATTACATATTGTATACAAAAGTGTAAAAAATACTACATGTATATAGGACTCCAAGAAACTGGACGTATACGATAGGCAGTTGAAGCTGTATTGTCGGCACTTTTGTTTGACCTGTCTCTCATTAGAGATGTTACTATTTTTAGAACACATGCCAACCGTTTGATAGGCGATCAAAAGCTGTATGACAGGCGGCCAACACCCGTATGGTCATTTTCCAGTATTTTTAATGAAAAGTACATATGTACATACATACAAGTGTAGTATTGTGCAAACTTTGCATGCTTATTAGCATCACCACAGTATAGGGCATTCCCAGGACACAATAAAAATGGCATGAGAGCATCCAACAAAATTACTTCACTTGTTTGCACGTATGTACGTACATACAGATTCACTCATGGAAGAAGGACTTCACGGTGAAGATATCATCTCCTTCCAGCACTTTGTAAAAGTCTGGAATACTGAATTTAAAAAAGTAGTTATTCCTAAAGTGAGCATAATATACTGAGTCCACTTCCTCATTATTTCATATCCTGTATTATGCTCACTATATTTCCATCATATGTATGTATACAGATGAGCCGGTTTAGCAAGTGCGATCTATGCATACAATATAGTGATCAAAGGCAAAAGGTCTGTGGTGACAAAGAGGCAACAAGGTCGTTGGAAGACAGCTATTCTAGGCATCTAAAGCATGTGCTGTAAGTGCAATGCAAACAAACTGTGAATGTATGTACAGTACTATTTTTGTATTGACAAAACAAACCTACTAAACTCATAACAATGAATAAATAACATAAACCAAAGCTTATAACTAGAGTCTCACTGAGCAAAGTAAAAGTTGGTGAATTTGTATGTAGTACATAATTCAGATTAGAAGTAAGACCAGTACTGGTATGTAGAATGTTTTTACTATTTTTTTTAAACCTTCAAATTAACATATGTATCACCATGTACACGGTCATCCACACAAATGTGCTAATTGAGCCAGAACTGTCATAGCCAAGTTGCAAATATAGTGCGTCACAAAATGATTGCAACCATCATTTTGCACAATAAGACTTGAATTTCAAATTACAGAACAGACTGTGAACAAAAGACCACCATTACCATTAATAATTTTATGTACATAACGTACTTGCATAAGTATGTACATCCCCCACTGTAAGAACATGTACCCCAATGTGGGGGCGTATTAAATTAACTAATTAAAGATAAAAGTACATTCACTATGTACTTACTAGGGTATATTTGTGATGTGACCTGGGAACTTTCAAGTGGAATGAAATAATTAATCATTCCATATTATAATAATTAGATTAATAGTACTAACTTATAATTGCCTCCACACTAACTAATAATTACTACGTAGGCAAGTTAATGGGGTAGGTATTACAAATGGCCCTGGGCCTACACCCTCGGCTAATCCATTCCTAACACTCGGTACATCCGCACAGGACACACCGAAAGTGCAGGACTTAACTGCAATATTTTCCATAGAACGGAAAGAAAGAAGTATTATAAGCATAGAGAGAAGGCCCGGAATGATCCAGCTAAGTACCTGTGTGTAATCATAGATGGCATGGACCAGGCGAAAACAAACGTACCACAGCTACCTAAGATGGCTAAATCAGCACAGAACTTGTGGTGACTACGGACTCATGTCACTGGTAAGTAGTTGCAACCGTATGTACACCATGGCTCTAACAGTAAACAATTTACTGAAAACAGCAAATGTGTAAATGGTTAATCTGTGTCAAATACACTACGTATGTATGTACATACGTAGGTGCACTTGTACATACAAGAGCAGATGGCGGGAAGTGCCCCTATATTTTCATTGACCTCCATCAGTGGCCATCCACCAGCAATACAACTATTGCTATATTGTTGTACGTCATCAACCAGCAAGAGCAATTGCCACAGGTTAGTGGTGTGAGTAAAACTCAATACTGTAACATTACATGTCAACTGAAATAATATAATACATATATTATATAAAACACATTCTAAATGACAATCGTGTTGAAAATTATGACAAACCAAACTGCTAAAATTACAAATTTTGCTAACAGTTACACTGCCATGTGCCAGTAAGCTGAGTTAAGGATTCCAAAGTTTATTTTTTCTACTTCAGGTTTTGTATTTGCAGCTAGACAACTGCTTTAAAGAGAACAAAAACCGGTATTTGCTAGCTTTTTGTGCTCTTCTGGTAGAGTTGAAAATATTTCGTAAGGTATGTACTAAACAAATGTATACACACACATCCACGTATGCATGCACACAATGAAACATGCATGCAGTAAATTGTTACATACGTAATACTTTTCCTGCCTTACATGATAACAAAAATACACTGATTTGGGTATTTTAATCACTGTAGGTCAAAATCAATTTTCTCCCAGTATGTCATACCCACGAAGACATTGACCAGTTGTTTTCAAAGATATCACAACGCTTGGAAAAGACAGGTGCTGAAACTCTATCAGGTAATATGGTATGCCTATGGCAATGCATAGTGCTGTAACACTTCATTTATACTAACCAAATGTTAGCAAAGAAAATGCTTAGGTTTTGGATGATTGTTATTTAATTTTAACAATGATGGTACATACATACAAAGAATACAATTGAATACGAAGAATTTTGTATTCGTTGTGATTCTGTACATGCCTGTACCTGTGTCTAACAAGCTAGCCTATGTCCCTCCAACACTTCCTGGGCGGAAAGGAGACTGTCTAGCACAAATAACAATTAGTTCACACATGACAGGTTAACACTTGGCTGCTTACAACAAAAGTTGCAGATCTAAGGCAATTCATTAAATTTTTCATGCACCAGATTCAGGGTGAGAACCATCTGAATGGTCAATTATCACGTGACAAAGGTGCTAACTAATGACCATTTGTGCTGGGCTGTCTCCTGCGGTTTCCACCCAGGAGTAAATAGAGGGAGATGGGCTAGCTTGTTAGACTAGACTGTAACTGTGCTATAATGTATGCATGCGGCTATTGCATGAGTGCCTAATCTACTGTGCTACTAGGACTTTCTAGGGTTATTACAGAAAGCTAACACCCACAGCCATCTGTAATAATAATGAAAGACCTATATAATGCAAAGGAATGGCTGAAGGATAGCATAAATGATATCCATGGACATTCGGAGCCACTCTGCAAGTTTGAATTGGATAGTGACAACAAGTCTCAGCTATTCACTGCTAAATGGTCAGATGGAACATGGAAAAATCATGGACAGTTGCTTATTAAGGTACTGTTGGGAAAACCAGGCAGACTGGTCTGGATCCCATAACATGTTAATACGTAGCATTAAGACTAATACCTCATTCACAATTCAGGGTCATCCCATGGGCTCACCTGAACTTGACGAACCTTCTTTAGAGGCCTTGGACTTGACGTTGCTCGCAACAGACATTGAAAAGTAGCTCCAATGGCTTTCCACAGCGGCACACGCAGAGTGGCGGGGTTTCTTTGAAAATCTTGTGTAAGAGTTGACCACCGTAGATTCAACACATCTCTGGCTTCTTGAGGAACTACAAGTGAAAGCAACAGCACAGAGATCAAGAAGGGCAGAAAACAACTCCTGTGTTACGTATGATTACATCTTCGCATCTGAACAAACAGCGGAAAGCCACGTAAGTACGGCAAGACAGTGTTTAAGCCGTTGATTAGCACTACATCCACGCCCAACACAGACTATCTCTTAAATATAGATTACCTATGATCCTATAACTCGGCATTACACTGGCCTCCTCCATCGATACACAAAAATTATGAATTGACAGCTGCTATGACATGTTTCAATGGCGTAGTCTCGCGTCGCACCACATCTCTCCTCCATTTTCATGCTAACGTCATTGCATCGGCGAGATGGAGACGATGCAATGACGTCAGCATAAACAAGTAATTCGAGTTGAAAAGCTCGTGGGGCTGCCGCCCCCCGCACTCGAATTACTTTGAGGTCTTTCTTAGGTTTAGAAGAACCTTCGCTGAAGTTATTACGTTCGGCGAAGCTTCAGCACAAAAATTCTAGCCCAATTTCGAATTGTCGGCACAGGGTAGTTATAACGGACATCAGTACTTAGGAGATTTCGGGCGTTTAATGATTGGAATGTTAAATAATTATCACCTACGTCACGACTCACGAATATTTGATTGCGCAATAATATCGTTTAGGCGACAGACTTCGCGAGAAATAACATGTTTTATGCAACTATGTAATGCTGAAATGCGATCAGGATACAATCAAACATTATCCCCACTTGCATTAGGTGAAATTAAACTCATGCGCTAGAAAAACATATCGGATCAGGCCAAAAAGCGCCTATACCATCGACAATCTAAACAATATCCCAATTACACGAAAGGTTCACGATCAGATTACCTTAAAAACCCACGCGCACTATTCATCACTGTACAAAATTTAGATACATACCTGTAAGAATCTTCCAAGTTAACGTGGATCGCAGACGATCTTCAGGAACCTTGCAATGTTCGAAGCGATGGCAGTTACGTCATAACACCTTGCGCAATAACTATAGAAACGTCACATTAAATGGCTGCTAGGAAGGTCGTTTCTCAAAAATCGTGTTAGGCGCATGAGTAGATGGCCTTTTTCTCGTATTATTATATTTTATAACGATAGAGAACAACGTCGACTACAATCTGACGGTGAGGGAAAACGTTATAAGCAGGTATGTTGAAGTTATGCAAACATTTCGCCTATTTTCCCTGCGTTTTATGCGCATTTCAGGACATTTTCAGTTATAACTCCTGTATTTCAGCTTATAACATCTTCCCTCACGGCAGATCTTTAGATATTGATACATTCTTTCAATTGGTACCAATTTGAAAACCATCCGAGGCCATCTACTCATGCGCAAAAAGCGATTTTTCGGCAAAAGTATAATATTTTTATGATGTGTTTATAGCTTCTTGATACAAGATATTGAATCAATTTTTTATTTAGACTTTAAAAGAATGTTAAAAATATTGGTATGAATGACAAAAACGATCCATTATCATTCCTTCGCTTCGTAAACGCGGTATATAATTCAGGGTTGGTTTGCGTCCGCCATTTTGTTCCCATTTTCGGGGTCCGTTATAATGACCCTGTGGGTGTTTGAAATCGGCCATCTTTTTTCGCGCAATATAAATTATAATATAAATTTTTGTTGCTGTTACGCGTAGGAACAAATATTATATATTATAAATTATTGAGAATATTATTATTGTGACCCATTAATCATTGAAGAATGATTGTATTAACTGTTTTGAAAAACAAAATAATAAAATGAAATAAAATATATTATATATCTAGCTTAGCCGTGGCTTTGTACCTTGAAACACTTCAATGGATACAGAATAACATTGCTACGTTAAATGCTGAGAGCGCTTCGAGGTTATTGCCTGGGCATAAGTTACTGCTGGCTGGTGCCTTTGATGTATGACGTCATTGGGTAATAAAATATTCTACACCGCCCTTCTATGTACATGCACGATGATTCGCTTCAAATTTGCCTACTTGGCCCAGTTTTAATTTTCCCCTCATCTTTTGCAAGCCAAGTTCAGTAGCGCCATATAGCTAGCTATATCTCATTTCGGCTGATGCACAAAACTTAATTCTACATAGCTACCCTGACTTTAATGCAACAAATACGTGGAAATTACAATTTTAATGCACGAGTGCAATTCGCACTTATACTACACAAGTACAATTTTTTACTTTTACTGCACAAGTGCAAATTTGCACTTTTACTACACGAGTGCAAATTTGTACTTCATACAACACGAGTGCAAATTTGCACTTTTACTACACGAGTGCAAATTTGTACTTCATACTACACGGGTGCAAATTTGCACTTTACTACACGACGCAGGTAGGACATGTCAGCATCGAACGTAGAGTTAGAGAGAATCTAGCTACTTGAATAACTTGACAATTTGATGTACCTTCTTAAATTTGCCATGATCCTTCATTTTAGGTTTATATTGGGCCATATCAGCCCCGTCAAAACCTAATCACCGCAGTTGAAAACACAAACAGCTTGGAGATTGGGCAACTGGTAGCAATATTATGTGAGGACTGGCATGCAGACCCAGCAATTGGCGAGTGTTCAGAATTGGGAGGCGAAGAAATAGGAATCAGGTGGCTAGAAGGCAGCTATTCTTCAGCATGGACGTTGTGCAAGGTACCTGATCCTCAGGACAAGCGCAGAAAAGTTGACTGGATGCAAAATGTGCCCAGAAGTTCAATTATCTTGTACAATTTTAAGCTTACTACCAAAAAGCATCTAAGGAAGCATACTGTTTTAGAACTTAAGAAACTCTATGAACAAGCACGCATGCAAACACCTATGTAATTTGACATCACATCATGTAAATTTTGAACAATTTATTCATAATATTATAATAACCATCCTTACCTGCACAATTTGTGTCATTATTTGCACTACTTGAATAGACCCTTTGTATGCAGAGAGATATTAATTCATGGGATAATGATTACATGATCAATAAATTTCCAACATAGTTAAAATCTTTGCACTTTATTGCCAAATTGCTTCAAAATTTGAGGCTAACAAATAAAAAATACTTTAACGGTTTATGGGAGATCGTGTTTTATGTACAAATAGATGTATCACCATCTCATGTGCGACATGCCCATTAGCCCCTTAATGTCTTCTAGTGATTGCCAATTTTTTCTGTGTGACTTCTTTCCTTATATTTCATTTTATGAATGTCCGAGAGGAAATCAGAAGTTTTTGAAGTGCCTTTAGATGTATTTAGTAAAGGACACTTTGAAAGATTGGCTTCTATAATTTTCGATATATTGAAATGTTTAGAAAGATGCAAAAATACACAAAAATGGATACATGAACATAGTGTATTCAAATGTAAATAAAAGTCAGATAAAATTATGAGGATTGCTCATCTAGGTATGTATAATAATCAGTCAGGGAATGGAGGACAAAGTTGGGATGGAACTATTATTATTATGGCAAAGATAGTAATTGGTTAGTTGTCATTGGAATGCAATCTGTGGAAATGGAAAGTAGCTTTTCAAGTCCTCCTGTCAACAAAAATAACAGTGGTCAAATACTAGGTACTTGGAAGCAAAGTGGATTCTGAATTATCAATGACTTTTCTGTTTTATTCATCATGGGGTAGGGATTGGGAAATTAGTTGCTGAGGACGTCTATAAAGCAACCATGCTGTGTCCATGTTAACAGACCTTTACAATCATGCCAGAATTTTAACATAGGTTTTGACATGATCAAAACTGATTTTAGGTATGTAGTGAGGTATTTGCATGGGGTACACCTTGTATATATTTGATATTAGATTCACTAATCTAATATCAAATAAATCAAGTAAATCTTCAAATGAGTTAGAGGGTGTAGTTTGGCATGAATTTTCATTTTGGTGCACTGTCATTATTTACAGGTGTAGTGATATCTGAATATGTAGAGATTAATGTTGAAATATCATATTTGGGTGCTCAAAGAGATCAGACAAAGACAGGAAAGTTTTGTTCTATTGTAATCCAGCAGTGCTAAAGGATTGGGATATTGCAGAACTGTAACTGAGCAAGACGACAATATGCAATCGAATAGGCCAGTATGTAGAGCTCACTGGTGCTATACCCACCACCTACAACCCACACAATGTCATACTAAACGGAAACAGCCAGTCTCTGGTGAAAATGTATGAACTAGTAACCTTAGTAGTAGAATGCTGTGGAAAAGATTCTGATATATATTAGCTAGTTTACATTTCAAGAGTGTTAATTTAACATGCTTTGAAAAGAGAGAAAAGAACCAGAGTACAAACATGACTTATACTAGTGCACAAGACTGTCAGGAGAGATGTGCCCAAGAAGTTGCTAGTTCTTAAATCAATACTTGTTCTTTGTGGACCTAAATTCTTGAATTTGAATTTGTATGGTATCTAGTCTCATATGTATATACTCAAATGTAATTTGAGTTTAGTATACGTTAGGTACCATATTTAAGTAAGCGACTTTCTCGACATAAATGGACAACATTATGCCACTGAAGAACTTCATAAGTTTCTTGAAAGGGGCAGGGAACCAATGAAATCCTGTTGGGGGGACAAAAATTTGTGGGAAAAGTCAGTCTTGGGTGGAAATGGATAAACTTGTAGAATATGGTGGGAGAGGTTCTCAAATTGCAATCTTTGAATTTGCCATCCTCTATTAATCTTAATCATGTACTTTCTTGCCACTCAAAAATATAGGGTGACGTCATGCAATTAATGACTTCAATTCATAAACTTCAATGTTGGAAGAAGGATAGTCCCGACTAACAGGCATGAAGAGTAGGGATCGCAGGTTGTACTTGAACCTCACCAAACTCACCTTTTTCTTCAAGTATTTGTAGTCTCTTCTCCAACTGTTGTATGATCTGGTGAAGTGACTTGATCTCTACTTGTGAAAACTTCACTTTCTTTTCAAGTTGTGAAAATTCTTTTTGCCAATCAGTGATACCCCCCATACTGGTAGTCACCACACAAAACAAGAGAGCCACTTGTACAAAGACCTGAATGCTTGGAGACATAACTGTAGCTCCAGGTGCTAGTTTGTGGTAACTACAACAGAACAGGCTGTGTTATAGACATTGGGGAGTAGGTCATATTTTAATGATATTCATTGTTTTGTAGGTATGCTCAATGAATATCTATGTGAACAGTGTTGTCCATTGATAATACACAGAGAATAGGAAGTGATATGAGAGCCCCCCACACCACATGAACATGGAATCCTAAGTAATTCTGCTTTGGCATTGAACAAGTTGATTCAATTATGTGTGGGAGTTGAGGTCACATATGCAGTCACAGGCACCTCCTGAGTTGTACTTGCAAGACTCTCTCATGTCCATTGTAATTGATTTAGCAATGCTTGCTTTGTTGAACCCTGAAATGAAATTACTGTATGTCTTCCCATAATGTAATTTGCTACTTGGTAGGTTTGACTGAATCCTTGGAAAAGTACTCACTTGTGCATTTTTAACACCTCCCGTTGCTCCTGGACATCTAGAAGTTCCTTGTGGTCCTAGTTGATCCCCTATCTCCAACAGTTCCTTTTTCCCTAAAATGACGAGGAGGTCTTTAAGAGATAAACAGTACAAATCGTGTATTGATTGAATGATAAATGCTATATGCATTGTGTATTTGTAGGCATATATTTGCTCAAAATATCTAAGCTCAGTGTATGCTGAGAACCCTATGCCTTATACCCTCACACAATATGCAAGAATCCTTTATAATTTTGCTTCAGTGTAAACTAGTTTGTTCAAGCGTGTGTGTGTGTGTGTGTGTGTGTGTGTGTGTGTGTGTGTGATTGTGTGTGTATGCGTGTTTGTGAGCAGTAAAGCTGTACCTTAGTGGCACTTAGTGGCACACTCTGAGGTCTAGTTACAATCAGAATAGTGTCTACTCGTGTTTTGCTGTATAATTGTGACAAAACTGAGATTATATATTTGCCATTGGTTGTGTCTATTGTAACAGATCCAGCAATGCATGCATGGTTGCACCACTAATGAAATATCTATATGTCCTCCTATAATTGAATATGTTACACTGTAAAGTTGGCGAGGGTTACATATGCCCACCAAAACAGGTGGGGAAAGCCTTCCACAAATAGTAATACTAGCCTACCTATCCTACGAGGTTTGGTGGCGCATGAGAAAGTGGAAGGTCATTATATGACTACTGTGATGAATATGTTTAACTGATTATGTGCCATGATGTCATCGTAGCGCATGACCATCATTCGTCGAGAATGGGTGATTAGAATCGCCGCTTTTTAGAAAGAAGAAACTTCACATTTTAGCCTGAATGCAGTCAATAACATACACGAATGAAGTAACAGAATTGCGAGTGTCTTTACGGCAGAGAAGCGTTCGTCTACGAACAAGAGCCAATGTTGAATTTTGCAGCTGGGAGTTTGGCGTGCTTTGTAAGAGAATAACTCCCTCACTTTTGATTGAATTCCTTTGTTCATTTTCTTGAGACGAGCATTCTATTACTAGGTAGTAGTTAGATAAGAGAGCTATAGTCAACGACGGTTTCAGGTCAATAGAGGCTTCCTCGGCCGAGATATAAGGGATTTTCTGCTCACTATTCATTTACGAATCACTCCCTCGCTTTAATCTGATTGAATTTGTTTGTTCATTTTCTCGAGATCATCCTACTACTAGGCAGTAGTTCAATAACAGAGCTAAGTCAACGATGGTTTTGAGTCGATAGAAGCTTCCTCGGCCAAGATATATGTGATTTTTGCACCCTATTTTTATGACATCAATTGGCGTCATTGGCGTATAGTCAGTTAACAGGTGATGAATGTAATTATGTGGGTTCCCTGTTATCAGTGAGGAACCTGATAGCAATTTCATTGTATAGTAACCATGACAACAAGAGAACACCACTGACCAAACATACCCATACCATTCCTTTGCCTTCCCTGGAT
This sequence comes from Chondrilla cf. caribensis, assembly GCA_964020155.1. Taxonomy (NCBI): domain Eukaryota; kingdom Metazoa; phylum Porifera; class Demospongiae; order Chondrillida; family Chondrillidae; genus Chondrilla; species Chondrilla cf. caribensis. The sequence continues at coordinate 4,607,473 of OZ026547.1, forward strand.
GACCCCATGTCAGTAACCAGTCTCCCAAGATTTCCATTTCTGGGGATCATTGAAGATTGCCTACAGATTGATGACCATGTTAGTACTGTATTTCCACATCTAAAATGAACTAAAGAGCACAAATATTTTCTTATTATTGCATTGCACTAAACTGAAAGATGAAGTAGCCTTATTTCTAACAGCTGATATTTCCCACCAATCCTAGTTTTTTGGGTTGAAATTATTACAGAGGAGATATTACTATTTGTTCAATCCTTATTGTATTTTGATTAGTTTGTTCTTCATCCTTTGCAGCCTTCGTTTTTATGACTGTATTATTGTACGTACTTTAGTATATGTGAGTGGATCTGAGAAAGGGGTGATTTCCCACATTATCAAATAGGTTCATTGCACACAGACTGTGCTACTACTGTGCCAATTTCTCTGTCAAATTTGCATGTGATGAGGATTATCCTGAAGGATGGGGTGTGATGTTTTTGTGCAATGCATTATTATTATGCAAATTGCTTATAATTATTGTAACCATTGTATATCATACAAAGGATTTCGAATCACTCAGCCATGAACATACGTTTTACCTTTGACAAAGCTGGCATCTCCACATCTCCTGCACATCTATAAGAGCTTTGTTCCTAATTCCAAAGGGATATTTATTGTGCAGAAGTATGGATTCTAAAATGTTTTGTAATTGTAACTAGAATGCAACTTGCAAAACAGCTTGTCTGCATGCAGTGTACATTATCGATAATAATTGTAATGGATTACGAATTCTTACATAACAGCAATCATTGTGGTTATCAGTTATCAGTTGCTTTATTATTAATATAATATTATACTAAAAATTAGTATACAAAATTGCTGTTGGCCTTTTATATATTATGCCTGTTGCATGCACTGTAATGATAAGGATAATAGTATTATTTTGTATTGAAATCCAATCCTTGCATAACAGCAATATTATTATGGTTTAAAAATTATTAAAGTATTTGAGTATATATCAATCTAATATGAAATTCATACTGTATTATAGTTATTCTAATAATAATTATTTTTGACTACTATAAGCACGAATAAAATATACATAATATACAAGCTATAATGGAATCTGTAATGATGGACATTGGATGAAAGAATGTTATCACTCATAGGAATTTTGAAACTGTTGGCAGTTAAATAAATATATCTAAAAATATTTACACAAAAATCAGTCAATTGAAAGACTAATTTGGTTTCCAATCAAGTAATGATAATTGATATGAAGTCATGTCTCTTCAGTGCTCACAGGGATAAGCCCAGCACTTGAAGTTCTTTGGTTTTGACTCCACCCACAGACTATGAAGGGGAAAAGAACCAGGGTCAATGTGTAAGTGTGTGAGTAATTGTATGTGTGTCTGTGTGTGAGTAATTGCATGTGTGTGCCTGTGTGCATGGATGAGTGTGCATGTGTGAAGGTGAGTGTGTGTGCTAGTGGCCTGTGTTCATGTATGTGTCTCTGTGTACGTTCCCAAACAATGAAGAAGTGGAGTCAGTGTGTGTGTGTGTGTGTGTGTGTGTGTGTGTGTGTGTGTGTGTGTGTGTGTGTGTGTGTGTGTGTGTGTGTGTACGCTTGTGCACATATTTGTTCATATTTGCTTGCTTAGTGTTAGACCTTAATGTAAACTGTACTGTACACAGATGTACCTAGTATATGGATGGAATCAATTATGGTTAAACAGAGAATACCAACTGTCAAGAGTATTCACTGGTAATGCATACACAGTGATATACAGAAGGTGTGGGTAGACGTGCACTGAACATGTACATATGTACAGCACTGTCAATGAAAACAGAGGAAACAATCTTTGATGTATGTACACACACCTACCTCAACCAAAATGCCAACTGTTCCAAGAAAGCAGCACTCAGTGTTGAGATGGTTAGCAAGGAATACCGGATGGAGGTGCACTGACAAGCAGGTGTAGCATTCTGTAAACAATACACACATTTATACATGTACACATATAGATGGAATCATGTTATAATAGTTTAACAGAGTATTCGAACTGCATAGCTCGTATGTTAACTAGTATGCGGGGGACCACACCCAATTACTAATACCCATAGGTACATAGGTACATACATAGGTAACTGACCTCTTTGGTGAAGATGAACTCGCTGTACTCTTCAGATCCACAGGAATAACAAACTCTAACGATAGGTCAGGTAGGTCTCTTTGCCGGATCTGTTCACCAGGTCTTTCCACCAAGTCTTTCCACTAAGTCTCTTCACCAGGTCTCTCCACCAGGTCCCTTCACCAGGTCTAATGTAGTGGAACACATTAGTGAATGACACACATCAACCTCTGACACATCCTTAGTTACAATATTACAATTATACACATCCCCAGAAATCTCCTCCAATACTCTTTTCAGTCCGAAGTTTGTAGAAATGAGTCTTCATAGGTTATAGAGGAAAATGATTGGTAAAGTAATCAGCAGGGTTTGGTGATGGCCAGAAGATATGGGTGTAGAGTTGGGTGATTACCAGCAGAAGTGGGTGTGGTTCAATAAGTTGGGTGGAGCTTAGTAAGAACCAAAACAGTTTGACAATGTATAATAAAATTGGGTATGACCAGCAAGGTAATGTATACATACTTGTATCCTGGTTGAGGGGAGGATCAAAGAGAAACCTGGGCAAAAATAAGCCATGTAGCACAGGTCAGTGATACAGTACAGATGACCAGACAGCTTTCATTGTTTGGATTAATCACGTGAGAACAAGGCAGGAAATTAGTAAACACATAATTGCATAATAATATGTTGCATTGGACTATGTACATATTTGCAGTAAAAATAGTCTATCATTCACCACAGGATGCATGTTGAGTGCGTGTGTGCGTGCATGTTTGTGTGCTTGCACATGCAAGAATAATATTATTGTAAGTTGCATGGCAAGAATAAAACATTATTGCTAACAGCTTCCGGATGTGTTCTCAATTTGGGGATACATGCATACTCATATGCACACCGTTTATGAAGGTACAGTAGAAAACGGAATACAAGCAAGAAGAATACATGTCAAACCTGCCCAGTCTGAGAATGGAGCACACATGTAGACTTCAGATGATGACACCAACACATTACACACCAGAGTCAGCCTTGTCTCAGAAGAGAGTGACAGTGCCTTCAACAAGGTATGCAATGACCAACAGCTGATGGGGCACAACTGTAGTAGCTCTTGGTCTCATCTGCTCCTCTGTTGCATTGACTAAAGGTTTAGGAATAGGGAGAGAATTATGAAATATAAACATCTCCATATGTATAAAATATCACATAACAACACTTTTACGCACACACACACACACACACACACACACACACACACACACACACACACACACACACACACACACACACACAATACACACTGAGAAAATACCACAGTAGTCACCCATTGAACAACAAACATTTCCTCATTTAACATCATTAGTAGTAAACATGATCACCCTGGACCTTTCAGATGAAAATATAGAACATCTGACCAATTATCACAATGTTGACACACTTCTGAAGTACTATAAAATTGAGGACATAAATTGAAATGGGTTCCTTCCAACTGAGAGTCAGAGCAGCTGTTGGTGCTTATCACATCTACCAGGACATCTGGACACATTTTGTGGAAGAAGAGTTAGTTACCAAGATTGACACAAGGAGCAAGCAGTGTCTGCTATATATAGAACAAGACATTGATTCCTGTGAATGATGAAAATTAGAGCATCACCACAATTATTATGGTTGGCATATAGAATGGAAGAGATGGGTACACTGTGAAGGGTTGGAATGAGGACATTTCAGAGCCAGGATGGTGATATTCAATTACATATGCATCTTCTCCCAAATGAAAAGAAAATTGTTCCACCAACTTGCTCACTCAAAATCATATGATAATGATAATTATATGATAATGTACAGTATACCGTAGGGAGGGAAATTTTCGCGGAAGAAAATTTCGCGAATTCGCACTGAAAATGCATTTTCGCGGTTTTAATTTCGCGACTTGCTGCCTGTGATTGTGCTTTTTTTCACGTTTTCTCTGTTCATTGACATCGATAGTCGTTCACGTGTATCGTTAAATGGCTGATCACGGTGACAACGGTAGTGTGGCGATCGGTAGGATCCTATGGCAGGAGGAACGTTTTCGATTGTACGTTCCATGAGGGTATATCATATCTATAAGGAGATCTGCTCTCGGGGTAAATTTCGCGCAAACAAATTTTCGCGAATTTGAGCCATTCGCGAAAATAGCGAAAATTTCTCCTCGCGAAATTTTTCCGCCCTACGGTATTATCAACCAATCTTGTGAGATGAAAGAAGTACTAATGATAGTGGACATATATATATATATATATATATGTACACACTAGCTATACAGGATTTGGTTCTCTAAATAAACCTCAGTTAGCCCATGAAGTATAAAAATAATACATAATCACATATCATTGATAGAGAAACTAAGAACAGAATTAATTTTAACATGAGTTAACACAATGTGATGTAAGATGGGTGCTTTTATACATTGATGACGAGCTATGGTTTAGTGTCTACTACAGGTCAATTTCCTATGCATGGAGATATCATAAGTCGGATCAATAGCTACATGAGCATTACTTAAGGTAGTTGAAGTTGGGTGTCCCAAGTTACTTTCCTCAAATCTAATAATCTAACTCAAAATAGATGCTTTCTCTTTCAGAAATACTTCTGACAAGGGAAAATTCCAATTCTGTTCCAAATACTAGAGGAATCACCAACATTTTAGCTTTTTCTTTGATATCACGTGATCTGAGAAACAACTGAGTGTTGTCATGATTTACATACATGCACACACGCAATACACACACATGCATGTATGTATGTACACACATATATACTTGCATGTGTACACAAACACCCACATGAACAAGCACACCAACTACATATGTGATGTGTCAAGTGGAAAGGTACCTGAACGGCTTTTGTATTTGTTACTAATAGAGTACAATGATGCATGGCCATGATTATACGTGTTTCGCTTCCGTATACCCTCGAGATCTAGATTTACGATCATCTTTGTACATAGTACTTGAGCGGGCATAGTGTAGAAACAGGCCATTGAAGATTTACCTAGTTTTACATTCTAGATTGACATAGTGTAGAAACAGGCCATTGATGTATTACTGCTGTTTCTCCGTATTATGATCTGTTCTCAATTGCATCATTGTTTATTGTGCAATAATAACAGGTTCAAATCAGTTATTAGAAAGTGGAGGATCGTTTTCCTTGATACTAATATTTTCATTTGATTGATTTTTGACTTCCAAAGCTCTCACAGACATTTGAATAACATCACGTGAGGAAAATGGCTGACACCTTGTGGCATTAGAGAAAGAAGAAAAGATTTTTTATAAGATATTTTAAAGTGTAGAAGAAGTTTGCCAACCAAAATGAAGACGATGAAAAGACATGTGACCATTTAGGGGAGAACAATAATAGAGAATTGTAGCCTGGAACAAAGACTGGTGGTGGCACAAACGGGTACCCCACTCGCAATTTGCGAACTGCTGCTCACCAGGATGACGTATCAAGTTCGCCAATGAGAATATTTTTTGCCCTTGCCTTGGCAGGGACGGCATAAACGACCTTAACTGTCTGTTGCTTTTCAACCCTGTGTCCTAGGCTGTGGTCTTGGTTTCATTTTTATAACTCATCTTTATTCCTTGATTTGAATAATGATTGGTGTTTCTCCCCGATCGATACAAAATCTAATTTAAGCATTTAAATTTGGACCAACAGAAGAGGACATTCTGCAATCTCTTTCAAATCTGTTTTGTGGGAAACAATGAATGTTTTGCGATTGATGACGTAATGCTGTCCGTACATTAGGAAAAAACATGGCAGATTGATGCCATTACCGAGGCAACGAGATCAAAAAGGACTAAGGCATTGAATATTTTTCATCAGACTCACAGAAACCATTCTTCAGTTTGTAAGTAGTCGTTTAGGCTCATAAAAAGGAATTTGGCTAAACTCATTTTTGGTCATGTTTTGGCTATTTTTTCAATGCATACATAAGGCAGTTCAGGTACCTTTTCACTTGACATGTCACACATTTACAAACAACCATGTTATAATAAGCACAAGCATGCACGCATGCACACACACAACACGCACACAGACAACACACACACAAACACACACACCCTTTTGCATGAAGATGCTACTATACATTGCCAAGTTCATCATACATGTTTATGTGCATAATATTATGCATGCGTGCATGCTTGTGCTTATTATAACATGGTTGTTTGTAAATGTGTGACATGTCAAGTGAAAAGGTACCTGAACTGCCTTATGTATGCATTGAAAAAATAGCCAAAACATGACCAAAAATGAGTTTAGCCAAATTCCTTTTTATGAGCCTAAACGACTACTTACAAACTGAAGAATGGTTTCTGTGAGTCTGATGAAAAATATTCAATGCCTTAGTCCTTTTTGATCTCGTTGCCTCGGTAATGGCATCAATCTGCCATGTTTTTTCCTAATGTACGGACAGCATTACGTCATCAATCGCAAAACATTCATTGTTTCCCACAAAACAGATTTGAAAGAGATTGCAGAATGTCCTCTTCTGTTGGTCCAAATTTAAATGCTTAAATTAGATTTTGTATCGATCGGGGAGAAACACCAATCATTATTCAAATCAAGGAATAAAGATGAGTTATAAAAATGAAACCAAGACCACAGCCTAGGACACAGGGTTGAAAAGCAACAGACAGTTAAGGTCGTTTATGCCGTCCCTGCCAAGGCAAGGGCAAAAAATATTCTCATTGGCGAACTTGATACGTCATCCTGGTGAGCAGCAGTTCGCAAATTGCGAGTGGGGTACCCGTTTGTGCCACCACCAGTCTTTGTTCCAGGCTACAATTCTCTATTATTGTTCTCCCCTAAATGGTCACATGTCTTTTCATCGTCTTCATTTTGGTTGGCAAACTTCTTCTACACTTTAAAATATCTTATAAAAAATCTTTTCTTCTTTCTCTAATGCCACAAGGTGTCAGCCATTTTCCTCACGTGATGTTATTCAAATGTCTGTGAGAGCTTTGGAAGTCAAAAATCAATCAAATGAAAATATTAGTATCAAGGAAAACGATCCTCCACTTTCTAATAACTGATTTGAACCTGTTATTATTGCACAATAAACAATGATGCAATTGAGAACAGATCATAATACGGAGAAACAGCAGTAATACATCAATGGCCTGTTTCTACACTATGTCAATCTAGAATGTAAAACTAGGTAAATCTTCAATGGCCTGTTTCTACACTATGCCCGCTCAAGTACTATGTACAAAGATGATCGTAAATCTAGATCTCGAGGGTATACGGAAGCGAAACACGTATAATCATGGCCATGCATCATTGTACTCTATTAGTAACAAATACAAAAGCCGTTCAGGTACCTTTCCACTTGACACATCACATATGTAGTTGGTGTGCTTGTTCATGTGGGTGTTTGTGTACACATGCAAGTATATATGTGTGTACATACATACATGCATGTGTGTGTATTGCGTGTGTGCATGTATGTAAATCATGACAACACTCAGTTGTTTCTCAGATCACGTGATATCAAAGAAAAAGCTAAAATGTTGGTGATTCCTCTAGTATTTGGAACAGAATTGGAATTTTCCCTTGTCAGAAGTATTTCTGAAAGAGAAAGCATCTATTTTGAGTTAGATTATTAGATTTGAGGAAAGTAACTTGGGACACCCAACTTCAACTACCTTAAGTAATGCTCATGTAGCTATTGATCCGACTTATGATATCTCCATGCATAGGAAATTGACCTGTAGTAGACACTAAACCATAGCTCGTCATCAATGTATAAAAGCACCCATCTTACATCACATTGTGTTAACTCATGTTAAAATTAATTCTGTTCTTAGTTTCTCTATCAATGATATGTGATTATGTATTATTTTTATACTTCATGGGCTAACTGAGGTTTATTTAGAGAACCAAATCCTGTATAGCTAGTGTGTACATATATATATATATATATATATATGTCCACTATCATTAGTACTTCTTTCATCTCACAAGATTGGTTGATAATACCGTAGGGCGGAAAAATTTCGCGAGGAGAAATTTTCGCTATTTTCGCGAATGGCTCAAATTCGCGAAAATTTGTTTGCGCGAAATTTACCCCGAGAGCAGATCTCCTTATAGATATGATATACCCTCATGGAACGTACAATCGAAAACGTTCCTCCTGCCATAGGATCCTACCGATCGCCACACTACCGTTGTCACCGTGATCAGCCATTTAACGATACACGTGAACGACTATCGATGTCAATGAACAGAGAAAACGTGAAAAAAAGCACAATCACAGGCAGCAAGTCGCGAAATTAAAACCGCGAAAATGCATTTTCAGTGCGAATTCGCGAAATTTTCTTCCGCGAAAATTTCCCTCCCTACGGTATACTGTACATTATCATATAATTATCATTATCATATGATTTTGAGTGAGCAAGTTGGTGGAACAATTTTCTTTTCATTTGGGAGAAGATGCATATGTAATTGAATATCACCATCCTGGCTCTGAAATGTCCTCATTCCAACCCTTCACAGTGTACCCATCTCTTCCATTCTATATGCCAACCATAATAATTGTGGTGATGCTCTAATTTTCATCATTCACAGGAATCAATGTCTTGTTCTATATATAGCAGACACTGCTTGCTCCTTGTGTCAATCTTGGTAACTAACTCTTCTTCCACAAAATGTGTCCAGATGTCCTGGTAGATGTGATAAGCACCAACAGCTGCTCTGACTCTCAGTTGGAAGGAACCCATTTCAATTTATGTCCTCAATTTTATAGTACTTCAGAAGTGTGTCAACATTGTGATAATTGGTCAGATGTTCTATATTTTCATCTGAAAGGTCCAGGGTGATCATGTTTACTACTAATGATGTTAAATGAGGAAATGTTTGTTGTTCAATGGGTGACTACTGTGGTATTTTCTCAGTGTGTATTTGTGTGTGTGTGTGTGTGTGTGTGTGTGTGTGTGTGTGTGTGTGTGTGTGTGTGTGTGTGTGTGCGTAAAAGTGTTGTTATGTGATATTTTATACATATGGAGATGTTTATATTTCATAATTCTCTCCCTATTCCTAAACCTTTAGTCAATGCAACAGAGGAGCAGATGAGACCAAGAGCTACTACAGTTGTGCCCCATCAGCTGTTGGTCATTGCATACCTTGTTGAAGGCACTGTCACTCTCTTCTGAGACAAGGCTGACTCTGGTGTGTAATGTGTTGGTGTCATCATCTGAAGTCTACATGTGTGCTCCATTCTCAGACTGGGCAGGTTTGACATGTATTCTTCTTGCTTGTATTCCGTTTTCTACTGTACCTTCATAAACGGTGTGCATATGAGTATGCATGTATCCCCAAATTGAGAACACATCCGGAAGCTGTTAGCAATAATGTTTTATTCTTGCCATGCAACTTACAATAATATTATTCTTGCATGTGCAAGCACACAAACATGCACGCACACACGCACTCAACATGCATCCTGTGGTGAATGATAGACTATTTTTACTGCAAATATGTACATAGTCCAATGCAACATATTATTATGCAATTATGTGTTTACTAATTTCCTGCCTTGTTCTCACGTGATTAATCCAAACAATGAAAGCTGTCTGGTCATCTGTACTGTATCACTGACCTGTGCTACATGGCTTATTTTTGCCCAGGTTTCTCTTTGATCCTCCCCTCAACCAGGATACAAGTATGTATACATTACCTTGCTGGTCATACCCAATTTTATTATACATTGTCAAACTGTTTTGGTTCTTACTAAGCTCCACCCAACTTATTGAACCACACCCACTTCTGCTGGTAATCACCCAACTCTACACCCATATCTTCTGGCCATCACCAAACCCTGCTGATTACTTTACCAATCATTTTCCTCTATAACCTATGAAGACTCATTTCTACAAACTTCGGACTGAAAAGAGTATTGGAGGAGATTTCTGGGGATGTGTATAATTGTAATATTGTAACTAAGGATGTGTCAGAGGTTGATGTGTGTCATTCACTAATGTGTTCCACTACATTAGACCTGGTGAAGGGACCTGGTGGAGAGACCTGGTGAAGAGACTTAGTGGAAAGACTTGGTGGAAAGACCTGGTGAACAGATCCGGCAAAGAGACCTACCTGACCTATCGTTAGAGTTTGTTATTCCTGTGGATCTGAAGAGTACAGCGAGTTCATCTTCACCAAAGAGGTCAGTTACCTATGTATGTACCTATGTACCTATGGGTATTAGTAATTGGGTGTGGTCCCCCGCATACTAGTTAACATACGAGCTATGCAGTTCGAATACTCTGTTAAACTATTATAACATGATTCCATCCATATGTGTACATGTATAAATGTGTGTATTGTTTACAGAATGCTACACCTGCTTGTCAGTGCACCTCCATCCGGTATTCCTTGCTAACCATCTCAACACTGAGTGCTGCTTTCTTGGAACAGTTGGCATTTTGGTTGAGGTAGGTGTGTGTACATACATCAAAGATTGTTTCCTCTGTTTTCATTGACAGTGCTGTACATATGTACATGTTCAGTGCACGTCTACCCACACCTTCTGTATATCACTGTGTATGCATTACCAGTGAATACTCTTGACAGTTGGTATTCTCTGTTTAACCATAATTGATTCCATCCATATACTAGGTACATCTGTGTACAGTACAGTTTACATTAAGGTCTAACACTAAGCAAGCAAATATGAACAAATATGTGCACAAGCGTACACACACACACACACACACACACACACACACACACACACACACACACACACACACACACACACACACACACACACACTGACTCCACTTCTTCATTGTTTGGGAACGTACACAGAGACACATACATGAACACAGGCCACTAGCACACACACTCACCTTCACACATGCACACTCATCCATGCACACAGGCACACACATGCAATTACTCACACACAGACACACATACAATTACTCACACACTTACACATTGACCCTGGTTCTTTTCCCCTTCATAGTCTGTGGGTGGAGTCAAAACCAAAGAACTTCAAGTGCTGGGCTTATCCCTGTGAGCACTGAAGAGACATGACTTCATATCAATTATCATTACTTGATTGGAAACCAAATTAGTCTTTCAATTGACTGATTTTTGTGTAAATATTTTTAGATATATTTATTTAACTGCCAACAGTTTCAAAATTCCTATGAGTGATAACATTCTTTCATCCAATGTCCATCATTACAGATTCCATTATAGCTTGTATATTATGTATATTTTATTCGTGCTTATAGTAGTCAAAAATAATTATTATTAGAATAACTATAATACAGTATGAATTTCATATTAGATTGATATATACTCAAATACTTTAATAATTTTTAAACCATAATAATATTGCTGTTATGCAAGGATTGGATTTCAATACAAAATAATACTATTATCCTTATCATTACAGTGCATGCAACAGGCATAATATATAAAAGGCCAACAGCAATTTTGTATACTAATTTTTAGTATAATATTATATTAATAATAAAGCAACTGATAACTGATAACCACAATGATTGCTGTTATGTAAGAATTCGTAATCCATTACAATTATTATCGATAATGTACACTGCATGCAGACAAGCTGTTTTGCAAGTTGCATTCTAGTTACAATTACAAAACATTTTAGAATCCATACTTCTGCACAATAAATATCCCTTTGGAATTAGGAACAAAGCTCTTATAGATGTGCAGGAGATGTGGAGATGCCAGCTTTGTCAAAGGTAAAACGTATGTTCATGGCTGAGTGATTCGAAATCCTTTGTATGATATACAATGGTTACAATAATTATAAGCAATTTGCATATTATCATTAAAGTATATATAATTCCTTACAATAATATTATAATAATAATATTATCATTGATAATATACAGCGCATACAGCAGACAAGCTGGTATACATAGAATAATAGGCCAACATCAATTTTTAGGATATAATTTTAAAATTAACATAGCAACTGATAACAATAACCACAATGACTAAAAGTAATGAGGCATGCAATCATGGTGATGTTGTTTGTGGTTTAAACTAAAAAGATTCTGAAATGATTAACTATCAGTCTGAGAGTACACCATCCAAACATCTGTTCTTGGTACTTCATTTTGAAGGCTGTAGTGTACATCACACATCTTAACATGTTCCTCATCTTCATCCCAGTAATGCATTGCTTCATTATCATCAAAACACTTTCTTCCATCAAATGCAAGAAAGTTGTGAATATCAAACTTTTCCTTCCTGCAACAAATAAAAGGATTAGAATTACATAGAGGAAGATCAGTACCACTGTACACAGCTCTTCTTACCTTATTGTGGAGCTATTGAAACCTGGTAGGACACTCATGTCCAACAGATCCTTGTGGTCCATGGAGAGGGACATGGTTTGTATGCCACTCTCCGTGGCTAGTGTCAACAAACCAGGTAGATGCTTCATAGCATGTTCAGAGCAGACATAACCTCTCAACTCTGATCCATGACAACTGATCAAGCAGTAAACATCAAGGATGAGCTGTAGATGAAGCACAATAAAGTAAATAAAGAATGTCCTAAAGTACCGAAAGGAGAAGATACTAACCACTAGTATGTAAAAAAATGTGTTCTCACCTTAGGACCCAAGCGGATCAGGCAATCTCCCAATGGCTTCATCCACTCAAGATCAGAAGCATCTCCTACCCGGCAGTGGAGAGCAGTAGAGGATGCTTGATACTGTATACAACACTGAATCGCATTGTTGGCTTCCTGTGAACCTGTGTTTGAATAACAAACAGTAAACATGAAACACATAACAACTGTTACATAATGACAATGTACAGTTGGACCAGATGAACTGACACAGTGTAGTGTGATCACAAGGTGGACAAGCAGGCATGTGTACATGGACACATCATGGGATACTCACATAGACAGTATGCATAATATAGAGAATGTCCATGTATTACATACACATTGTCATCATTATAAATATTCATACTCAGTGATGACAATACAAATGTCAATATATATTACACTCACAGAGAGAAATAATATTTATTACGATTGATGAAATACTTTAACCACTACACATACAATATACAACTGGTACTCTGATAAAAATGTTAGAAAAAGTTACAACTCCATCAAATTGCCACATTTACAATTCACTTGGTATAAACATACACATTACAACTCACCTGGTCGGATGGTATCATACACTATGGTCATCGACTCCTTGCAATGTCTCTTAGATACAGCTTGTGTTATACGTGACATGAACTGGTCTCCAAAGATGGTTGAGGAATAACTACCTATGTATAACATCCTCAATTTGGTGGCAATCAATGTGTCCTCCACAGGTTTCCATTTCTTATCATCAAACACTACATTGCCATCATCCTGTTAGTATAAGACAAAATGTACATGATCAGTAATGAACACTACTATTATAACCTCATTCAATGGATATTTGCACAAATTAAACACTATTTACTACAATGGACATAAGGCATACACTCCATGCAAAGTGTATACAGCACATACATGCCATTCAATTAGAAATGATCCTAGTTTTATAGTTGGCTTTGTGATACTTAGACATCTCCACTACAAGACAAAGTTTGTGATTGTGATGATACAACAGTAATTAGGATACGTAATGCAAGTGTAATTACTGTCAATAGCACACTACTGTGAGTGTAGTAGGATCGAACCTAGTTCAATTGTAGTTGTGGTGTTATTTTCTCAAAGTAGTAGTAGTTTACACTTGTAAAATTACAAAAATCTAATTTGCCCGTACGAACCTCATACTACCATATGCACTTTTGATAAACTGACAAAGTCAATCATCCTTATGTGTATGTCTGTGTGTGTGTGTGTGTGTGTGTGTGTGTGTGTGTGTGTGTGTGTGTATGTGTGTGTGTGTGTGTGTGCATGCGTGCGTGTGTATATATTGTGTGTGTGTGTGTGCGTGTGTGCGCGCACGTGTGTGTGTGTGTACGTATGTGTGTGTGTGTGTGTGTGTGTGTGTGTGTGTGTGTGTGTGTGTGAGTGTACACATGTATGTGTATATACTTTCAGGGAAGTGGCGGAAATTGCACAGATGAATAACAGTCATGAAAAGAAGGTAGGGAATATTTAGGGGGATTTAAATGTAGTGTTATTACAGAAATTTCCAAATGGTGAAGACCTCCAAGGGGAGGGATAATTTTCTCTGCAGGAAAAGGAAATATCCCTTTGCCCCCAGCTGTAAAAGAGCCTTAGGTGACTAGATATTGTACATACTCATCATATATACTTCATCATGTTACAAACATATCAAGTGTTTGTGGTCCGCATGTACTTGTGGACTACATGCGAGTACAAAGAGTACTTGCATCAATTAACACCAGTTTACATCAAAGAGTACCATAATTAACACTGGTTTACACAATGGTGGGTACACTCTTTTGTGAACCACTGTTAACCCAAGTGACACCCTAGGTGGAAAAGGGTGCATGTACTAGACAAGTACTAATTTTGTCATTATTTGGAAATGCATGCAACCCATGAAGTTTGGAATGTGAACAAGCACTCACCTGATTGGTGCCAGGGTACAAGGCCAAGGTGTGCAGTAGCTCCACTTTGTTGCTGGATAACAGAGCTTCTTGGAGGAGGACAGGGGAAGATGACTTCACATAAAGTACTTTGATGTTACTATTGCTAACTGATGTGAGTACTTGTGTAGTCAACAGATCAGAGAGTGGAGCATCATACTCTCAAATGCACAATTTATGCAAATCAGGCAAAGCAGTGACCAAATGGGCCATTCTGGTCATAATTGATAGAGATTCCTGAAAATGAGAACAACATATGATCTTGTGTTCATTCTAAACAAAAATAGATATGACAACACAATATCAAGAGGAGAATAATAATGTATAGACTAAAACTATTGACATAGCTACATGTGAATGTACCTACATAAGTCAAACGGTTTTATTGTAATTTAAATCACAAATTGTCAGAATTGTTATTACTTCCTCTACTGTGAAATTTCAAATAGCGGGTGATGTCGTTTACATTTTAATACAATAATGGAGTAAACATACAAGTGTTCATTACCTCTGTTGATTCTTTACTGTTCACAACAGAGAATCTCAAGTACAGTTTCCTTAGCTTCAGGCACCTCTCAAGAACACTATTGACCGATGACAAGTCTATAAGGGAAGAATATGGAAAAGTACAGTGTACTAGTACTCCAAAGGATTTTCATTGGGTTAGTTCCTGCAAATGAATAAAGTAAGTTTTTTACAGTCAAAGCAATGATCTGTCATGGGTAATCGAAATCTTAAATACAATTTACACAAACACAACACATTTAGGTACATGTTACATCTGTGCAGACCCAATAGACAACTCCACTGGGTTTGATCAGATAGTAATACTCACCCGAACTGGTTATTGACCCTTGAAGATCCAGAGAGATCAAGCAGGATTGATGAGAATAGTGATTGAAGAAGTGTTGAAGTTGGACGTTGGGTGAGAGGTTCACAGTGAGCTCTTCAATTTTTCTTCCAGCTTGTGCCATGCACCAACCAGTGCAGAGTAGAAGGTAGGTGTCACAACGCGGAAGAGCTACGTAGGCGGGTGGAGAATGTCTTTGTTATGACTTCTCTGGTGAGCTCGTCGTTTCTGCTTTCAAACAGGATGATGGGCAGACTGGATTGGTGAAGTGCTGCATTCTCTTTGGCTAGAATCTGCATCAGTTGAGAAGAGATTTCTCGATCTGCTAGATGTGTGATGCCTGCTAAGAATTGGTACAACAGCAATCGCTGATCCTTGGTGGGGTCTTCAGCATCACTGAGCAAGCAGTCTATGGCATCTTTCTGTTGCTGCTTGACTGGACCCTCTTCCAATTGATCCAGGTACTGCTGCCAATGTGGAGGATACGGCTTCTTGGATACATCTGGAGCACATTCCTGAAGAATCTTGATCTGTTCCACTTTGTCAAGGAGGTTCAGTTCCAATGCAGCGAGACAGGATTGAACCGATGAGTGAAGGTAGTGATGGCTGCCTCTCTCCACACCTATGGCATCCACCTGACTGCAACTCAGCAGAATATTGTACCCACTAGTGGGGAGCTCGATGCCCTGGCTATGAAGGTCGTCATCGCTAAAGACAAACTGATTTTTCCTCACTCCTTTCAGGGCTAGCTTCATCATCCCGCGGAAATCCTTGAAGTGTGGACTGTTGAGGACGTCATCTATGGAGGAAACTCTATCTCTCACCTTCAAGCTATCCTTCAGGTAACGGTTGGCTGCAAGGACGATGAACCTCTGGTAAACATCTGTCATGGTGGAAGGGAGTGTGCCGTCCACTTGACAGGTAAAGCATGCCATAGCTAAGATCATGGGATAAGAACAGAGATTGGTAAGATCAGGGCGCTGGGAAAGAAAAGCAATAAGGGAATCAGATTTCTCATGGTCAGAGCCAAAGTAGCTTCTCATGAATTGCTCCCTTTGCTCTGGGGAGAAAGGAGCAATTTCAATTCTTCAGTCTACCTTACAGTAGAGTGCTTCAGCTGCAGCATGACGTGATGTAACAAGAACGGAAGATGCTGGAAGATCCTGACCATCAACAACGCGGTCGAGAAAGGTGCTGTTCTGTGGACGTTCATCCCACCCTTCTAGGAGAACAAGAACCCCCTTTCCATCTGAGATCTCCACTGCTAGCTCGTCTAAGCTGGATGGCGATTGGTGACGTGGGCGTATCACAAGAATATCTTTGAGATCGTTGCACCCGGATTCTGGCAGTAGACGTAGAGGAACTGTGATGAACATTTCATACTCTTGAAACATCCTTCCAGCTAAATACTCCTTGGCAAGGAACCTCGCAGTGGTTGATTTCCCAGAACCAGGTGCTCCCTCCATTAGGACAATCTTGCGCTCCTTCTCACCGGGATTACCTAGTACAATCCATCATAGGAGCATGTTATAATAACAATTCCTGCAAATATGGGATTTTTCTCTGCATCATAATTATTATGTAGAGAAAGGTCCAGTCTTTGTACTTAGTGTTCACAGTTATAGGGATTCACACTGGAGTCCCCGCAATCTCCTCTAATGAAGAAACAGCCAAGACCTGTATGGGTGGAGGTTATGGGATGGTGAATAGGACCCCATAACGCAGAGTATGCATTAGTCTTGTGATGATTCCTCAATTAGTCCATTAATCACTTGTTTCTCCTTTCAAATCTGATCATCATTCATTTTGTAAGTGTATAGATTAATCACCCATATCCTTCACTCTATGGGTTCAATTTTGGACTTCAAGAGCACCTGAAATGTGAAAAGGACTCTATAGACTTGACTTCATTTCTATTGGATGACTACTCGTCTAATAAAATGAGAGTGCATGGTTTTCGTGTTATGCACACTTACATAATTATGCATCCAGTGATTAAGCAATCAATCCATCAGTAACTATGTACTGACAATTGATTTGAACATAACAGTCAATTTCTGGCCCTAGTATGCACATTCCTATCAGTGGACATTCTATACTGGAGACTGTACAGAGCCTTCATAACGTGAGTAGAGAGGCCTTGATGTCAATATTCTAGATAAAACACCGTACATAATATCAGTTACCACAAACAGTGCAGAATCCAACTGAGCACATATTATACCCTACCAATGGGACCTTATTGTTGTAAGATTTTTATGTCTATAGCCGGACCTTGGAGACCTCGGTACAAACAAATTTGATTTAAAGTTATACAATGTCATATTTACATATTTGTATTTAAATATGTACCTTTTCTAAAGATGTATGGTAAGTATAGCCTCTCCATCCAGAGTGATCTGGGTGACCTCATAGTTGACATCATACCATCCAGAGTACTATACTGCCAGAGTGAACGGACTCAGTTGGGAGTATGTACTGGTTACAGTTTTAGGAGAATAGCACTTAAATGATCTATTTCAACAAGCAATTGTGTAATTACATACATGCATAGATCCACTTGGTCATGACTTCCTGCGACACTTCTGACTGCTGGTCAAACCTGACCACAGTGTACTGTGTACATTGACTACAGTGAGTGCTACCACACATGTGAAGGGCTACCTTGTGTGCCATTATCGACCATGACTGAATATCGCCATGAATAGGAACCACATTTGGTAGCGAATTACAATGATAACCTTGGTCCTATTCTGGGACACCATAACCTCATGCAGTGTATCTCAATACTGCAGACACATACTATTCACAATTTAACAATAAAACTGTCCAACTAATGGGACCTTAAGTTGTAGTATATTATACACCATTTTTATGACTATATATAGTCGGACCTAGGAGAGCTAGGTAGAAACTAAAGTTATAATATATATTTAGGCTCATTACCCAATATAATATCATGAACAAAAGCCACAGTTTCTAAAGCAACCGATAATATGTCATAATTTTGGTGTTAAATCATGGTTTTACATTATTAAAACCAACTTACACGTACCTTGTCCAAAGATGTATGGTATATTATAATAGTTTTTCCATCCAGAGTAGTGTGACCTCATAGTTGACATCATACCATCCAGAGTACTATACTTCCAGAGTGAACGGACTCAGTTGGGAGTATGCACTGGTTACAGTTTTAATGGTCCATTTCAACGAGACATTGTGTATTTACATACATGCATGGATTGTATGCAGTATACTCACGGATAGAACAACTTGGTAATAATTTTCAGCAGCACTTCTGACTGCTGGTCAAACCCGACCACAGTGTACAGTGCACATTGACTACAGTGAGTGCTACCACACATGTGAAGGGCTACCTTGTGTACCATTATCGACCATGACTGAATATCGCCATGAATAGGAACCACTTTTGATAGCGAATTACAATGATAACCTTGCTCCTATTCTGGGACACTATAACCTCATGCAGTGTATCTCAATACTGCAGACACATACTATTCACAATTTAACAATAAAACCCTCTTACATGTCCCATGTTATAATAGCAGCACTCACAGGATGTTATCCACAAACATGTACCAATTTGAGGAAAGAGGTTCACTGCACATAGCCTGTGCTATTACTGTGCCAAATGTGCATATGATAAGGATTATTCCGAAGGATGGGGTGTGATGTTTTTGTGTTGTGCAATAGAATACACATATACTTGGCTATGTTGTTCAATGGGTGACTGCTGTGGTATATTCTCTGTGTATGCCATCATGTGTGTGTGTGTGTGTGTGTGTGTGTGTGTGTGTGTGTGTGTGTGTGTGTGTGTGTGTGTGTGTGTGTGTGTGTGTGTGTGTGTGTGTGTGTGTGCGTGTGCATGTGTCTGTCTGTCTGTGTGTGTATATGTATGTGCATGCGTGCATGTGTGCGTGTGTCAGTACAATTAAGTGTTAGTATATGATATCTTATGCATATGGAGATGTGTATTTTAATACTTATCTCCCTATTTCTAAACCTTTATTCAGTGCAACAGAGGAACAGATGAGGCCAAGAGCTACTACAGCTGTGCCCCAATCGGCTGTTGGTCATTGCACACCTTGTTGAAGGTACTGTCACTCTCTTCTGAAACAAGGCTGACTCTGGTGTGTAATGTGTTGGTGTGATCATCTGAAGCCTGCATGTGTGTTCCATTCTCAGACTGGGCAAGTTTGACATAATATTTTTCTTGCTTGCATTCCGTTTTCTACTGTACCTTCATGTACAGCATGCACAAGTATGAGTATGCATTTATCCCCAAATTGAGAACACACATGGAAGCTGTTGGTAATAATGTTTTATTCTTGCTAAACAACTTACATTAATATTCCTGCATGAACAAACACACTAACGCACACAAACACAAACACGCATGTACCCACACACAACTTGTGGTGAATGATGTACATAGTCCAATATGACATGTTATTATGCAATAGAAATGTGTTTACTAATTTCCTGCCTTGTTCTCACGTGATTAATCCAAACAATGAAACCTGTCTGGTGACTGGTACTGTATCACTGACCTGTGCTACATGGCTTATGTATGCATAGATTTCTTCTTGATCCTCCCCTCAACCAGGATACAAGTATGAATGTATTATCTTGCTGGTCATACCCAATTTTATTATACAAACTGTTTTGGTTCTTACCTGACTCCACCCAAATTTATTAAACCACACCCACTTTTTCTGGTGATCACCCAACTTTACTGTCACCTATATCATTCAGCCATCACAAAACCGTGCTGATTACTTTACCAATCATTTTTCCCATATTACCTATATATGAAGCCTTATTTCTGCAAACTTAGGACTGAAAAGAGCTAGGTCTTTGAGGAGATTTCTTGGGATGTGTGTCAATGTATTAATGTAACTAAGAATGGGTCAGAGGTTGATGTGTGTCATATACTAATGTGTTCCACTACATTAGACCTGGTGAACAGACCTGGTGAAGAGACCTGGTGAAGAGACCTACCTGACCTATCGTTAGAGTTTGGTATTCCTGAGGATCTGAAGAGTGCAGTGAGTGTCATCTTCACCAAAGAGGTCAATTACTTATGTACACATGGAACCCACACATTTCAGCTGCATGGTAGTTACTGGTAGTTAGGTGTGGTGTTATATTGGATGTGTTTGGTGGGTGTTAGTAATTGGGTGTGGTCCCTGCATACTAGTTAACATATGAGCTATACAGATGGAATACTCTGTTAAACTATTACATGATTCCATCCATATGTGTACATGTCTAAATGTGTGTGTTGTCTACAGAATGCTACACCTGCTTGTCAGTGCACCTCCATCCGGTATTCCTTGCTAACCATCTCACCACTGAGTGCTGCTTTCTTGGAACAGTTGGCTTTTTGGTTGAGGTAGGTATGTGTGTACATACATCAAAGAGTGTCTACACACACCTTCTGCATATCACTGTGTGTGCATTACCAGTGAACACTCTTGACAGTTGGTATTCTCTGTTTAACCATACATGATTCCATCCATATAGGTACATCTGTGTACAGTACAGTTTACTTTAATGTACACATACACATACAAACATGCAAGTACTAATACATGGACAAGCATAGGCTACACATGCCAGCAAACATGTACAAATATGTGGACAAATACACACACACACACCCACAAACACACACACACACACACACACACACACACACACACACACACACACACACACACACAAAATCGCAAACACGCACACATAGACTACACTACTCTTCTTGATTGTTTGTGAATCCACACGCACACAGAGACACAATTATATATGAACACAGCCACTAGCACACACACTCACCTTTACACATGCACACTTGTCCATGCACACAGACATGCATATAATAACTCACATACTGGTTCTATTTCCCTTCATAGTCTGTGGGTGGAGTCAGAACCAAAGAGCTTCAAGTGCTGGGCTTATCCCTGTGAGCACTGAAGAGACATGACTTCATATCAATTATCATTACTCGATTGGAAACCAATTAGACTTTCAATTGACTGATTTTTGTGCAATATTAGTTTTTTGATTTACGTACTTGTTCAACTACTAATAGCTGCAAAATTCCTATAAGTGATAACATTCTTTGATCCAAAATATCCATCATTACAGATTTCATTATAGCTCACAGGCGTAATATTAAGAATGACTATATTTAGTAATACAGTATGTATTTCATACTAGACTGAAAGAGTACAAATTGCACAAATTCTTTCATAATTGTAACAATCATAATTATTAAAGTATTCATTACAATATAAGAAATAAAACTTATTATCAATAATATACAGTGCATACAGCAGATGAGCTGGTATACAAAGTATAATAGGCCAACATCAATTTTTAGTATAAGAATTCTCAAATTAACATAACAACTGATAACAATAACCACAATGACTAAAAGTAATGAGGCATGCAATCATGGTGATGTTGTTTGTGGTTCAAACTAAAAAGATTCTGAAATGATTAACTGTCAGTCTGAGAGTACACCATCCAAACATCTGTTCTTGGTACTTCATTTTGAAGGCTGTAGTGTACATCACACACCTTAACATGTTCCTTGGTCTGACTCCATTGATGCATTGCTTCATTGTCATCAAAACACTTTCTTCCATCAAATGCTAGAAAGTTGTGAATATCAAACTTTTCCTTCCTGCAGCAAATAAAAGGATTAGAATTACATAGAGGAAGATCAGTACCACTGTACACAGTTCTTCTTACCTTATTGTGGAGCTATTGAAACCTGGTAGGACACTCATGTCCAACAGATCCTTGTGGTCCATGGAGAGGAACATGGTTTGTATGCCACTCTCCATGGCTAGTGTCAACAAACCAGGTAGATGCTTCATAGCATGTTCAGAGCAGACATAACATCTCAACTCTGATCCATAACAGCTGATCAAGCAGTAAACATCATAGGTGTACTGTAGATGAAGCATAATAAAGTAAATAAACAATGTCCTAATTTAAAAGTACACTAAGGAGAATTAAGACACTTACAATGAATATGTAATGAATGTATTCTCACCTGAGGACCCAAGCGGATCAGGCAATCTCCCAATTGCTTCATCCACTCAAGATGAGAAGCATCTCCTACACAGCAGTGGACAGCAGTAGAGGATGCTTGATATCGTATACAACACTCGATCACATTGTTGGCTTCCTGTGAACCTGTGTTTGAATAACAAACAGTAAACATGAAACACACAACAACTGTTACATAATGACAATGTACAGTTGGACCAGATAAACTGACACAGTGTAGTGTGATCACAAGGTGGACAAGCAGGCATGTGTACATGGACACATCATGGGATACTCACATAGACAGTATGCATAATATAGAGAATGTCCATGTATTACATACACATTGTCATAATTATAAATATTCATACTCAGTGATGACAATACAAATTACACTCACAGAGAGATATGATATTTTTTACGATTGATGAAATAATATAGCCATTACATACACAATATACAACTGGTACTCTGATAAAAATATTAGAAAAAAGTTACAACTTCATCAAATTGCCACATTTATAATTCACATAGTATAAACATACACACTACAACACACCTGGTGGGATGGTATCATACACTATGGTCATCGACTCCTTGCAATGTCTCTTAGATACAGCTTGATTTATACGTGACATGAACTGGTCTCCAAAGATGGTAGAGGAATAACTACCTATGTATACCTTCCTCAATTTGGTGGCAATCAATGTGTCCTCCACAGGTTTCCATTTCTTATTATCCAACACCACATTGCCGTCATCCTGTTAGTATGAGACAAAATGTACATGATCAGTAATGAACACTACTATTATAATCTCATACAATGGATATTTGCACACATTAAACACTATTTACTACAATGGACATAAGGCATACACTCCATGCAAAGTGTATACAGCATATACATGCCATTCAATTGATCCCAGTTTAATAGTTGACTTTGCGATACTTAGACATCTCCACTACAAGACAAAGCTTGTGATTGTGATGATACAACAGTATAGGATACGTAATGCAAGTGTAATTACTGTCAATAGCACACTACCGTGAGTGTAGTAGGGTTCTACGTAGTTAAATTGTAAATTGTAGTTGTGGTGTTATTTTCTCAAAGTAGTAGTAGTTTACACTTGTAAAATTACACAAATCTAATTTGCCCGTACAAACCTCATGCTGCCCATATGCACTTTTGATGAACTGACATAGTCAATCATCCTTATGCGTATGCCTGTCCGTGTGCATGTGTGTGGGTGGGTGTGGGTGTGCGTGTACACATGAATGCGTATATACTTCCAGGGAAGTGGCGGAAATTGTACAGATACATAACAGTCATGATAAGAAGGGTAGGGAACATTTAGGGGGATTTATTTGTAGTGTTATTACATGCAGAAATTTCCAAATGGTGAAGACAAATATAAGAACTCCAAGGAGAGGGGTAATTTTCTCTACAGGAAAAGGAAATATCCCCTTGCCCCTGGCTGTAAAAGAGCCTTAGATGAATAGATATTGTACATACTCATCATATGTGAGCGTCTCTGACAAAAGGGTCCACTTGGTGAAAAGTATAAACTGTGGTTATGGCGACAAAATACCTATTAGGCTTCGAAATAACAATTTTTTGTTTATTGTGAAAATCGACTCTAAATCATTAGTAGAATGTTCTCTGAAAGCGAAATTTTCATACGACTACTACATCTTGAGATACGCTGCTGAATCCAGCTCTCGGAAATACGCCATTTTGTTATACAGAGTTCGGCGGAATCTTTGCGCGTATGAAAGAAGTATACGTAGCGTGGGTGATTTCAGCTTTCTTCTTCGAAAACTTGCAGAGCTATCTGAAGTTAAGGGTAACTAATCGACGATTGCTAATTCTCTGTAGAAACCACAAACCGCCCTCCATTATCCTTCTTTACAAGGTCGCGTATTTGTGACGTCATGAATATACGGATTGAAATAAATGGACCGGAAGCGACTCGTTCTCAAAGTTATGATGTAGACAGGGGTGTCGATGAAACGTTCCCTAACTCGTGAACGGAGTACAATATTTGAGCGCGTCCAACGGAAACAGGTTTCCCTTTGACGTAGCTATCGAATGATGTCAGAAAACGTGTTTCGAAATTTTTCACCAAGTGGACCCTTTTGTCAGAGACGCTCACATATATGTGGTAGGATCTGAGAAAAGGGGGAATATCGCGCTGTTTTGTAAACAGAGATACGGGTCAAAACATGTTTTCGTGTAATTTTTTCGATTTTTTTTTTCTGCGATGAATTCAATCTAAACGTTTAGTAGAATGTTCCCTGGAAGCGCGGAGACCATTCGAGCTTGCGTTATGGAGCTATGGCTGATTTATTGTTTATCGAAAATACGCCATTTTATTCGATAAGCAGTTATCCGGTTACCGCCGTGTAAGCGCGCAAAGAAAAATAACGTTATTGTTAGATTTACTTTATTGTAATGACCTAAAGATAGCTAGCCAATAAGCATGACTGAATTTCGAATACTTTACTTTCTAATTTAACGCATAAGTAATAATGAAATAATATAGCCCAGATGATGTCACAAATTATACGAAGATATACGGAAAGTTCGGAAGTAAGCCTATAATCGCCATTTCTCGGAAACGTGGTTTCGTTTACCGTAACATACTTTCGCGTGTATCTTCGGAACCGAATCAGCTATACGGAAATTTCAAGCGGCATTCTGTAGATTAGTATACATGTTTCAACTAGGTATGGTTAACTCGGAATCGATTGTTAGCGCGATATTACCCCTTTTCTCAGATCCTGTCACATATACTTCATCATGTTACAAACATATCAAATGTTTGTGGTCCGCATGTACTTGTGGACAACATGCGAGTACAAAGAGTACTTACATCAATTAACACCAGTTTACATCAAAGAGTACCATAATTAACACTGGTTTACACAATGGTGGGTACACTCTTTTGTGAACCACTGTTAACCCGTGTGACACCCTAGGTGGAAAAGGGTGCATGTTGTTCACCTAGTACTACTTTTGTACTCATTTGGAAGAGCAACGCATGAAATGTGGAATGTGAACAAGCACTCACCTGACTGGTGTCATGGTCCAGGGCCAAGGTGTGCAGTGACTTCATCTTGTTGCCGGATAACAGAGCTTCTTGGAGGAGGACAGGGGAAGATGACCTCACAAGAAGTACTTTGATGTTTTTATTGCTGACTGATGCAAGAACATGTGTAGTCAACAGATCAGAGAGTGGAGCATCAGACTGTCCAATGTACAATTCATACAAATCAGGCAAAGCAGTGACCAGATGGGCCATTCTGGTCATAACTGATAGAGATTCCTGAAAATGAGAACAACATAATATGATCTTGTGGTCATGCTAAACAATAATAGATATGACAGCACAATACCAAGTGGAGAATAATAATGTATAGACTAAAACTATTGACATAGCTACATGTGAATGTACCTACATAAGTCAAACGGTATTATTGTAATTTAAGTCTCATATTGGCAGAATTGTTCTTACTTCCTGTACTGTGAAATTTCAAATAGCGGGTGATGTCGTTTACATTTTAATACAATAATGGAGTAAACATACAAGTGTTCATTACCTCTGTTGATTCTTTACTGTTCACAACAGAGAATCTCAAGTGCAGTATCCTTAGCTTCAGGCACCTCTCAAGAACACTATTGACCGACGACAAGTCTATAAGGGAAGAATATGGAAAAGTACAGTGTACTAGTACTTCAAAGGTTTTTCATTGGGTTAGTTCCTGCAAATGAATATAGTAAGTGTTTATAGTCATAACAATGACGTGTCATGGGTAATCGAAATCTAAAATACAATTTACACAAACACAACACATTTAGGTACATGTTACATCTGTGCAGACCCAATAGACAACTCCACTGGGTTTGATCAGATAGTAATACTCACCCGAACTGGTTATTGACCCTCGAAGATCCAGAGAGATCAAGCGGGATTGATGAGAATAGTGATTGAAGAAGTGATGAAGTTGGACGTTGGGTGAGAGGTTCACGGTGAGCTCTTCAATTTTTCTTCCAGCTTGTGCCATGCACCAACCAGTGCAGAGTAGGAGGTAGTTGTCGGAACGAGGAAGAGCTAGGTGGGTGGAGAATGTCTTTGTTATGACTTCTCTGGCAAGCTCTTCGTTTCGGCTTTCATACAGGATAATGGGCAGACTGGATTGGTGAAGTGCTGCATTCTCTTTGAATAGAATCTGCATCAGTTGAGAAGAGATCTCTCGATCTGCTAGATGTGTGATGCCTGCTAAAAATTGGTACAACAACAATCGCTGATCCTTGGTGGGGTCTTCAGCATCACTGAGTGCGCAGTCTATTTCATCTTTCTGTGTCTGCTTGACTGAACCCTCTTCCATTTGATCCAGGTATTGCTGCCAATGTGGAGGATACGGCTTCTTGGATACATCTGGAGCACATTCCTGAAGAATCTTGATCTGTTCCACTTTGTCGAGGAGGTTCAGTTCCAATGCAGCGAGACAGGATTGTACCGATGAGTGGAGGTAGTGATGGCTGCCTCTCTCCACACCTATGGCATCCACCTGACTGCAACTCAGCAGAATATTGTACCCACTAGTGGGGAGCTCGATGCCCTGGCTATGAAGGTCGTCATCGCTAAAGACAAACTGATTTTTCCTCACTCCTTTCAGGGCTAGCTTCATCATCCCGCGGAAATCCTTGAAGTGTGGACTGTTGAGGACGTCATCTATGGAGGAAACTCTATCTCTCACCTTCAGGCTATCCTTCAGGTAACGGTTGGCTGCAAGGACGATGAACCTCTGGTAAACATCTGTCATGGTGGAAGGGAGTGTGCCGTCCACTTGACAGGTAAAGCATGCCATAGCTAAGATCATGGGATAAGAACAGAGATTGGTAAGATCAGGGTGCTGGGAAAGAAAAGCAATAAGGGAATCAGATTTCTCATGGTCAGAGCCAAAGTAGCTTCTCATGAATTGCTCCCTTTGCTCTGGGGAGAAAGGAGCAATTTCGATTCTTCGGTCTACCTTACAGTAGAGTGCTTCAGCTGCAGCATGACGTGATGTAACAAGAACGGAAGATGCTGGAAGATCCTGACCATCAACAACGCGGTCGAGAAAGGTGCTGTTCTGTGGACGTTCGTCCCACCCTTCCAGGAGAACAAGAACCCCCCTTCCATCTGAGATCTCCACTGCTAGCTCGTCTAAGCTGGATGGCGATTGGTGACATGGGCGTATCACAAGAATATCTTTGAGATCGTTGCACCCGGATTCTGGCAGTAGACGTAGAGGAACTGTGATGAACAGTTCATACTCTTGAAACATCCTTCCAGCTGAATACTCCTTGGCAAGGAACCTCGCAGTGGTTGATTTCCCGGAACCAGGTGCTCCCTCCATTAGGACAATCTTGCGCTCCTTCTCACCGGGATCATAGCTCAGGATATCCTTGGTGTCGATGGGAGTATAACGTGAGGAATCTTTGCCTTGAGATCCTTGACTAAGTGTAACAGCTACTGGATGGTCCCCTTTGATACGTCTATTCTTATCAGCCTCAAGGAGATGAAGCTGAATAAATGTTAGGCTTCTCTCATTCAGCCAAGTATCCTTAACTGTCTTCAGGTTCTCATAGTATGCAGTGAGGAACTTCTTGTACTGGACACAGACATCTGATGTGTACAGCTGTGTGGAGAGAGAGAATCACATAATAGACCAAGGCACAGTAATGGTGATACAAGGTACAATAATGATTTTTGAGTTCCTAAGAACCTCATTTCTGTAGAAATTGTTGAATGAAATTGCCTATAATGAAATCTAGTGGTCAGATCATCTTAAATATTATTCCCAATGAGTCCAGCGACACTGTACTTGCTAGACTGTATAGCCATGCTTATTCAAATGTAAATATTATATATTCCTATGGTTAAACGGGGTGTGGTACTGCTAGTAGTAGGATGATACACCCGGAGTATGGACATCCTCCACGTTACCCAACTGCCTGAAATACAGACTCCACTGCTTTATGTAACTCGAATAAATGATCGTACTACTGTGTCTTTCAACCAACTGAGAGTTGGTATTCTTCAGACTTAACACTATTCATTTTGGAGTGCGTACAGACCTGTCCACACTCTGATTAACGTAGATATTATGGACAGAATACGGACAGGCTAACGAGCAGTCAAAATGGTCTAGTTTGTTACCAGAAGTACTGTATAATATATGTCACGTACAACACAATGTAATATATGTCATGTACAAGACACTTTAGAAACACTCTGATACTTCTAACACTAATCCTAGAAATATAACTCTCAAGTAAGAGGGAAGAGGGTCAGATGTCAATCTAACCTTGAGGGTGCTGGGCCCAGGTAACTGTGTAGGAAGCACACTCCACGATGTCTCTGAATAGGCTTTCTTCTCAATCGTCTCAGCCACAAGTGGTCCAAACGTTGGTGAATCCTTGACTGTCTTCAATAGGAACCTCCATGTGTGGGGATACAGTTCACCACAGCGACCATCCCTCCAGTAGGACAAGCACACCATTCCTCCCAGGGGGGTAGACTCATTTGCCTGTACAGTCATGAAGGGTACTCCTAGGCTAACTGCCAACTCGTGCCACAAAGGAGCAATGGATAGAATGCCTTGTAAACCAACATCAGATGGTGTTAGTTCTGTATAAAATGATAAAGAGGACAAGTTAATAGTAAACAGACCACAGTGATCTGAAGTAAACAATGATGAAGAATATTCCATGAATTATCACATCTTGTGCCTTAAGAAACTGGAAGTGGCTATTAGAAGTGCTCTCTGGGTACCTTAAGAAGTGCTACCAAATCGTTGTGATGCTGTTTATAATGCAAAAGACAATACCAGGACCAATACACTTTACCATGAGTGAAAATAAACTCGTAAACAGTCCAAAATCAAGCAAATTCACACAATTTTTTGGGGAAATTTATGTCTTGCAAAAATTTTAGACACTATAGTATATCCAGTATAATATTATAGAAGTCAAAATGGAAATAGTATAGGAAATACAACAATAACAATATAAATTATGAATAGAAATGGTAATACATGCGATGTGTACATGAAAATACATATGCTACAATTGATTTTCTTCAATATTCAGTTAGTATATCGAGAAGGGACACATCAGAGTCCTATTAGGTTATCTACACCCAATTATGTGAATGTAATAGTGGATGATACGTATATCTACAGAATCATTATCAATAATGGTACTTTCCTTAACAAACTGAATGTTTTGGCACCTCAAACGACTGTGGCACGGCTAATAAACAGATAATACACATTAACTCACCATCCAGCTGTACACTCCCCAATGTTTCCCTATTCCCTTCCTCCCCCTCCACCTGGGGTGTCCGCTTGCATTCTGAAGACATCTCAATATTCACTAATAATAGAACAATAATATGGAGTCCTTGGTTGTGGACAGCCTGTGTGGACAAGAACAAGCACTCAATCAGGGATTGGTCTCAATCTAATCCCAATTAGCTAGGACAACAGCAACAATGTGA
The DNA here is from genome assembly GCA_964020155.1 of Chondrilla cf. caribensis. Classification (NCBI taxonomy): domain Eukaryota; kingdom Metazoa; phylum Porifera; class Demospongiae; order Chondrillida; family Chondrillidae; genus Chondrilla; species Chondrilla cf. caribensis. The sequence continues at coordinate 4,637,669 of OZ026547.1, forward strand.
AGGGAGGGACACTTCTTATTCAAAGTGGATGGAACACCTATAGGAACTATAACCACGGCTTATTTTCCCTATGCTATGACATCTAGCCCCAACAACAGCACAGTGCAGGTGATGTGAAATACAGGTCTAAATAAAGTAGATATGTTGATACATACATTCAATTTTCTCCTTCTCAACTGTACATTTCAGAGACACTGAGTTTTAGGGTGCTTATAGGGTAAACCGGTGCATTGGATGATACAGGGACAAGTGTGGAATCACGTCATAGGCCTAGCTAGTTACCACGACATCAAAGTACCACAAACGTCATGTTCCCAAGAATGGGGTAATTCAGCAGTAGACAAGTGGCCCGGATTACTAGATACACATCATCGTTCGTTGACCTGGTTCTACACCTAGCTACCATCACTGACTAAGAACTCGGTCTAGTGAGTCTGAAACTGAGTCCTAGGACGACTAAGATTGGACAACAGTCACATTATCATTGTACGAAGGGGTCCAAGAACATCTCAAATAACATATTTGACACTATCAGATAGATTTAGAAAGACGAACCTCGTGAATTACAGAGGAAATTTCACTTCATTGGAGACGAGGACACGCCCAGTAGATTGCACAACATCCGGTCACGTGTGTCCGTGTCACGGGATATACGGGGTTTGATACGTCGCGATATTTTCTCTTTGTTAGCTACTGTTGAGGTAGACAACCCAAAAGCTCTTTGACCTACTAATTCACCACTATCCTCCTGATAGTACCGAAACAAGAAGTTTAATCCTATCTTGAACCAAGTGGAAGGCATTTCCTTCGGATTCCTGCTGTGGAACAGGATCCGCATGAGACCAAGGCTCAAAATCAACCCATCCGGTTCCAAGAACACCTCCAGGTATGTAAATTCACGAATGCAGTGTTGAAACCCCTTCTAATTAGCACGAAACAGCTCAGGTGTACCTTCTGTTTAGGTAGATGAAAGTTTATTTTCGTTTCTTTTAGCTCCAGAATGTCGGAATCAACGTCCAATCGATTGGATTTGCAACTCTCACGATGGAATCGGACAAGTTTATCTGCGTGAGAGAAAAAGTCGATGAAACAACACAGGTTATCATCATCGACCTCAACGACCCCGCTTCCCCAATCCGGAGACCGATTTCTGCAGATTCGGCCATCATGAACCCAACTTCCAAAGGTAATATGCGGTCCTTGTAGTTGCACGTTCGTCTTCAACTGCAGTTCTGTGTGGACAGGAAGTAGTGGTCTTGTGACTTTGTCACGTTGAAATTTGTTTAGGAGTAAACTGGTGTTTATGATTGTACAAGTAAAAGGGAGAAATTTTGGATCTAAACTTTACCAGACAATCTCTACACTATTGTGTTCATTGACACTAATATGTTCTGTTCAGTATATCTCAGTCAATGCTATTAGTACGTATATGTGTACAGTAAAATGAACATTTACAAATTTCTTGTTGAGCAATTGGAATCCCCTTCCTGCAAATCACTCACAATTTCCAATTATGAATTAATTAATGTGTATGAGGGTGTATTCTGGTGATCTTTGTCTTTGACTCCCTGCACCAGATCAACATGCATTTATTCTGTGTAGCAGGCACATTCGTACGTATGTGTGTATGCGCGTGTAAGTGAACGTGTGCATGTTTGGGAATATAGTACAGTTCGAGTATTATTTGGCATTCTGGATTGGCACTAGTGTTGATTGGATTACAGAGATGTCATTCCAGAGGATAGTTTGGTTTTCAAATAACTCTTCAGTTATTGGTGTTACTAAGTGTAGCCTGGTAGCGAAGCCCTATAAGGCCACTTAGGTCATCAAATTAATGCATTGACAGTATTTTTCAACTCAATGAGATGGGGATACTGAAACCCACTGTACCCTTAGTATCACCCACATGCGTACATAATTCACATGATTGTCAGTTACTACTAGCACCAGTGCATACCTGGTAACATAGGCTGGTGTTCTGTATGTATGGTAGGCACCTGTATATTGACAGAATTGTACACTAACTCAACATCCTTTGCCTGTGAAATAACCTGTTAGGTTAGCAGGGTTGTAAGCCTGTCAGGAGAATTATTAGTATAGTGTGTCTGGGGGTGGCTGAATGTATGTATGTACTTTGGCTACAAAATAGGAGGATGTTGGATATCATTTTTCTCCTGCACTTTGTCTGCACGCATACTTACAGTATGTGTATGTGAATGTTTTATTGTCTGGTGTTTGTATGAGTGCATAGAAGTGGCAGTATTGTAACTAGTACATGACATTACTTCTAATTCCATCCATTCCAGCTGACAAGACATTGCAGATTTTCAACATTGAAATGGAGAGCGAGATGAAGACCCACAGCCTGACTGAAGGCATTGTGTTTTGGAAGTGGATTGATTTGAACATGATTGGTCTTGTCTCCGAGTCTGCTGTATACCACTGGTCGATGGAGGGAGATTCTCAACCTCAGAAGGTCTTCGACCATCATGCCTCTCTGGCCGGTTGCCAGATCATCAAGTACCGCGCCGACAAGTCCCAGAAGTGGCTCTAGTCAGTGGACTGTAAGGTAGGCAGCCCATCGAGGGCCATGCTGCTTGTTTTGCTCAATTCAAGAAACCTGAAAGTCCAAATGAGACAACCCTCTTCTCATTTGCTGTGAGAGGACCACAAGGTGGAAAGGTATGTATGTACGTATGTGCTTGAATACAAGGTTATTTCTTTATTTTTTTTTATTTTATTTTCTTTTTTTTTTCTTTTTTTTTTTTGTGTGTGTGTGTGTGTGTGTGTGTGTGTGTGTGTGTGTGTGTGTGCTCACGTGTGTGTGGTTAGATGTATTTAACTAGTAACTAGTGCTAAGGCACAGTTTCCATTTTTATTCCAACTCCCATTCCAGTCTTATTTCTGTTTCCAATTCTGTCTTACATATGTACCTACGTATGTGCATCCAGGTTTGGGTCAACCTTCTTCTCTTTCAAGTTATTTTGATAGTTGCAAACGTAGTTGTTCATTAACATGGTTACTATTCCTTGATGTTTTTTAGCGAACAATTCTTCTGTTTCACTTTGTACTTTTACTATCTGTTGATGTCTCCTGTTCTGTTATTTTTGCTTCAGTTGCATATCATTGAAGTCGGGACCCCTCCAGAGGGCAACCAGCCCTTCCAGAAGAGAGCAGTTGAAATCGCCTTCCCTCCAGAAGCACAGCTTGATTTCCCTGTGGCAATGCAGGTTAGCTTGTGTGTGTGTGTGTGTGTGTGCATGTGTGTATTATGGGTACTTGCCTGCATGCTTGCTTCTCTGTGTTTCGGTTCATTCTCAATTTTATTCTCACTGCCATTCCACTTTTTCCCCTTCCCATTCCAATTCCACACACATATCCAACAGGTATGACATGATCTACGTGATCACAAAGTTTGGCTAAATCCACGTGTTTGACCTGGAGTCGGGCACATGCATCTACATGAACAGGATCAGCGGTGACACCATCTTTGTCACAGCTCCCCGTGACCCCACCAATGGGATCATTGCTGTCAACAGGAAAGGACAGGTACATATCGTATCAGGTACGTAAATATGTACATGAGTGTACGGTCTTGTATTTAGTGCAAATTGCTCCAACAACTCTAAGCACATGTTGAGCTTGTACATTGCATTGTATTATATTCAAACTTGCTTGGTGAGTACCTTGAAGGGCACACCCAATCTGCCCTTGTTATCAGAGGTACTTACTATCACTACTGGTTGACATATGCAGTGTACATGAGATAGGGACTGAGTGAGGTGTATTATAGTCTAACTTGAATAGTAAGTAACTAATAAGTGCACCAAATCTATACTTATCAAGGGTGCTAACTTGCTATCAGTACTGGTTGATGTAGTGTATGTAAGCTAGGGACTTAGTGAGGTGTATATATCAACAGAGGCTTTTGCTGACCAGGGTACTTACTGATCAAACTGTGCTGATTCTTGTTAGAGCATCGCGTGATGTCCTGGTCTTATACCCTTTTCGTTAGGTCCTGTCAGTGAGTATTGACAAAGGGAACTTCATTCCTTATGTGACGAATGTACTGAACAGTCCCGGTCTTGCTCTGAGGATTGCCACCAGAAACAACTTGGCCGGAGCAGAGGAACTCTTTGTGAGGAAGTCCAACACCATATTTGCTTAGGGGAACTTCAGGGAAGCCACAAGAGTAGCTGCCACTACCCCAAAGGTTTGTTTACTATGTTTACTTTTGTTTACTGAAGTACTGGTTGTTGTTGTTGTTTTGTTGTCGTTATTGTGGCTATCCTCCTTGTTTGATGCATGCATGCATACGAACATACGTACGTATGTTCGTGGATACTTGATTTGTATGTGTATTTCCATGTGCTGCTGGTGTTAGTGATGGTCTAACCATCTTTCACTTGATCCTCTCTTGCTGAGAGTGGACAACATGAAAAGCATTTTTTAATTCTGAAACACCACATGCAGGTATTTTAGTGACAAGTTTGTCCTTTGTGTGACAATTGTAATGATTGTCTATAGAGATTCCATTTCCACCAATCCCAATCCACCAGGAGTGCATTATGGGCATGTTTGTGTACTATGAAATCTCCACTTCATTAGTACACTACAGAAGTCAAATGTGCACACACACATTCACGCACGCATGCACACATGCACACACGCACACATGTACACACACACACACACACACACACACACACACACACACACACACACACACACACACACACATTCACGCACACACACACACACACACACACACACACACACACACACACACACACACACACACACACACATGCACACAACACTCACTAATAATAATTGATGATGTTTATTTTGTGTACATATTATTATTGTGCTAGTGTGTCTATAATAGTATGTGTATAATATGCATGTATTGTAGAAGTATCTATAATTTTGATTTATAATTTTGTGTGTAGTACTTATTTCTATGTGTAGTGTGTAAGTACGTATGATGTACGTGTGTGCAAGTATGAGTATGTGTGGTAATTTTGTGTGTATTGTGTGTATGAGGGCATTCTTTGTACATGGTCATGTGTTTACCTGGACTGAATCTTGCTTTTTCTCCCATTGGACTAGGAATGATGAAACAGTTTTGTCTACTTGAAAGGAATAGCTGAAGTGGTTTCCTATGTGTTAGAAGTTGTACATCAACTCTGTTCATGTGTGATTGATTACTAATATTAATAGTAATCCATAATCAATAATTATTATGTGAATTGCATTGTAATACAACAGTCTGGCTAATGGTTGTGTTTGAGTCAAATTCTTTGTATGCTACACCAATAATTATAATCATTATTATTGGGAATTGATAATACATGACTATTATAGAAAAATCAAGATAGATTCACATCAGTTCAAATGAAAATGGAAGTTCAATGTCCAATGTACAGATATTCTCTTAACCTGCAGGGACATAGATGAATACATAAGAATTAATGATAATCCTGTGTATAGGATTTAAACTATTGCTATCTGTGTGTGTGTGTGTGTGTGTGTGTGCATGCGTGCGTGCACTGCTATATGTTCATTGAATAGAAGAGTAAATGTATTTTTATACATGTAAGGAATGGACGTTCACATAAAATCCTAATTTGAATGAACATACACAGAGCCATATTGAATGTATGTTGTACATTTTATGTAGACCACACGTGTTATTATTATACATATTTATGCACGTACAGTACATATACATCTCATGCATACACCTGTGCATATTGTACAGTTATACAAACACAAATTCATTGAATATAATATATTCAAAGACACAATTTAAGTTTTCCCTTAGAAAATGTCCATAACATGATTATGTTGAGTTGTATTTGTGCTTACCCTGGGAAATTACATGTCTATATAACCCTTTAATATTATGTAATGACATCAATTTTATAGGAGTTTATTACATAATACATCGTAAGAAACAGAAGACAAGAATTTAATTGTAGAAATTTGAAACGTAATTAAATTATTGAATTTGGATGGGTGTTGGTCTATCCCAATTGATCACAGGAATAGATTTTATATAAATCTTCACGTAACAACCCCTGATTGGGCACCCACAAGGTTAAGCTAACCAACACTCACTGCAATGATCAATTTGTCATTGCCTTCAATGTACTTCAACACTTGGGAATTGGGCAAGTCGTTGTCACATCAACACAAATACCTTCCATTCACTTTCTGTAGCAGGAATCCCAAAGGACATGGACCAAGAGTGGGATTGGCTCTGACAACTCTTCTGACATCTACACAACTATAAAAAAATACACCTATGTAAGTGTATAATGTATGCATTTATTGTATTATTATGTGTTTACAAATTTTCCTTTCACCTAAATATCTCAGTAGAGGTGCACTGCAAGTAACGACACCCCATAGTGACAGCTGATCCCATACTTTGTTCACAAGATGGGTAGTATAGGAGTTGCTTGAGACATAAATACTGCCAGGATTAATGAAATCAGAGTCCTAATTTGGTAACTTTAAAGTCACCCAAATGAGTGATCTTGTCTTGGTCATTCTCATAATATAGTACTAAGCTCAGGTGAAAATGACCAAAACATGACAATACTGGTATTAAGGAATACCGGCTGAAAAGCCGATAATCAATAGGCCGATACCATATCAGTGCAACCCTATAGCTAGTGAGTGGATATGTACGTATGTAGAATAATGTGGTAAAGGGATTCAATGCATTGGGTAGTAGAGGGGTCCCGCCATTGAGGTGGTCTCTGAGTTCTACTTGATATAAATTTACAAACACGTAAGCCAGCAAGTTGTGAGCATGCAGTCTCTGGTTGACGTCTGACTCACTCTGAATATTCCCAGTGCTGTAGTGATGGGTAGCACTCGCATGTCTACGTCTCCAGGTAACAACCCATCCCTTTGCAGAACAACCAGAGATAGAGATTCAACTGTACTGTTCACTCGAGATATGAACACATGTTCACCGAGGTCCAGTGGTACATTGGACTGATGGCTACTATTGAGCACTGACATCATCTAAATAAACACACGGGCAGTATTGCGCACATATTATGTGACAATGCATGAATTGACGTGAATACATGTACACACATAATTATGTACTTAGAGATGCACATCTAGCAAACACTTAGGTGATGAGTGTCCAGGGATAGCCTCTAATTCACATAATATTATACTAAACTTATCCTAGCATCCAGTAGCCATAATATAACATTCCTATTTCAAGAGAAGTATTAAGATTAACGTACATTGTCCACAAGTTGAAAATCTGTTAACTATAACCCTTAAAACTGTCCCACTATTGTGAATTCCATTTTGCACATTAGCTGTCCCTCCCTGTAGGCCTGATAGTGGACACCTATGTATGTCAAATATCAGGCAACATGCATGCATACACACACACACACACACATGTACACACACACACACACACACACACACACACACACACACACACACACACACACACACACACACACACACACACACACACACACACACACGTACACACACACACACACACACACGCACACACACACACACACACACACACACACACACACACACACACACACACACACACACACACACACACAAGTGACTGTACGGACAAATGCTGTTCTAATTGTTGCTATTCATGTTTCTACATGTAAACCATGTAAAAAAATAAGACTATAACAACGATTTCTAAATCAGACATAAATGATTATCAATGGAACTACACCGTATTGTAATCCTAAATTATACATATTATACAGACATTATATATAGCAGGTTTCCCTAACACAAGTAGCTACCAGCGGACTCTAGCACCTAACCGCACACAAATACAAACGCTACCACGTGCACACTCGACTAACTCGAAGACGAATAACGTGGCCCAAAACACAAAACTCTAGTCTTCGAACTACGTTCTTCTTCGAACACAAGTGCAAGTTCAAGAAACACGTGATTTTAGAAAAATGGCGACTGCTAGTCTTGTAAAGGAACTGGAGTGTGTGAACGTCTATGTTTTTCACCATCATATTAGAAGAAGAGTGCTTTGATGCGGTATCATTTACACGTAAGAAACAGCACTCACTGAGACCCGAACGAATGTTCAATTCCTAAGTTCTTTTAATCCGCGCGCAACACATTTTTTCCCGCCATGAGGCGCTGGTCCTGTTCGAGCTGCTTGTCTGCGTTTAGCAAGTACAACAGATATGAATACCTCCACAAGGATTATCGACTTTCTTGCAACTTTACCTTTGATGATTTCGGAGACCCTTTTCTCTTTGCCGTCATAGTCAACACCACAGGATGGGTCGGGTTCGGGCTGTCTCCAGATGGTAGCGTGACTAAATTGGACGCCGTCATTGGCTGACAAGTAGATCCACGGAACATCTTTAATGTGAGCTGCTCGTATGCACATTGATAATATTGTACTTGCATCCTGGTTGACAAGTAGAATAGAGTAAAAACTGTGCATGCATAAGCCATGTAGCTTTAAGATGTAAGATCTCATGTCTATAGTCATTTTGTTGGCGTGTATTTCACACGAATTGCCGTTTTGCTGGGTCTGGTACCGCGACCCTACTATCCGTAGTGTATGCCAGTATTATACATACTAATAGGAAATCTACTACTTCCGACTAACATGTGTATTCCTATCAATTACCTATGCTATCACACACACACACACACACACACACACACACACACACACACACACACACACACACACACACAATACACACACACAAACACACACACACACACACACACACACACACACACACACACACACACACAATACACACACACAAACACACACACACACACACACACACACACACACACACACACACACACACACACACACACACACACGCTATCTGCTATATGCTCTTCCTGCACTCTTTGAATTTTCTTCCTCAGATGAGGGAGACCTGGAGGTTTTTCTGAATGTTTGTAGTGTCTCCCCTTGCTTCAAAGCCTAATTCATTCTCATCACCCTGTGTTGTTGAGGGGTGTCTACGTGAGCACCACTCTCTCATTTGAATTTGAATGAAAGTCTAAAGTGTGTGTGTGTGTGTGTGTGTGTGTGTGTGTGTGTGTGTGTGTGTGTGTGTGTGTGGTTATATTGTACCGGTCCTGTAGGAGTGCTATAAGTATGCACTTCACTTTATCAAGTAGTCATTTCCTTGCCATGTATTTCACATGGATTGCCGTTTTGCTGGGTCTGGCACCACGACCCTACTATCCATAGTGTATGCCAGTATTATACATACTAATAGGAAATCTACTACTTCCGACTAACATGTGTATTCCAGTCTATTACCTATGCTCATCAAGATGTTAAAAAAGGAATACACATACAAGCAAGCACACACACACACACACACACACACACACACACGTACTATAGGATTGACTTGGACGGAGTTACTCCTCTGGCGCCCATTTTAATCACGTGATCAGTATGGAACAGCACATACGCAATACCATACTGCAGTTCCGTTGGTGGAAGAACTTATAACTCCACCCCTTGTGAAATGCTCCTGCGATTGCATTGGTTCAACTTTTTTGACCCAATCCCCACCGCGTGCTTAGGTCCGCTATTTCCTTTTTCAGCCGCTCTTAGATGTGTTTGCTCAAGTTTCTTAACTACACTGTAGAGGTCTAGTCTAGCTAGAATCTACTCTAGTAGCACTATGTGCAGAGCCTCATCTTAGATGTGTTTGCTCAAGTTTCTCTATAATATGTATATTGTGTATGTATTGATGATCATCCTCAAATGCCACAAAATAATATGCTTATTATATTGCATAATATTATGTCTATCAAGATGGTACTCGCAGCTATCTGTATATTGTATGCATTTATTGTATTTAATTTCCATTTTCATTTATCTACCACATCCATATCCATTGGAGGTTAGGTATAGTGTCAGTTCTGTGTGTATCTTTATTGAGGCATACAAATGGTATGGTAGAATAAAATATCTCAACAGAGCTCCTTCATCCACCATACCATGCATGGTACTATAGATTATCGAAAATTTACTGACTGAGTTTGTGTTCATTTAATTTACTGTAATTTTGCTGGATTTAACTACTCTACATGCTCAAGTGTATAATAATGTTAACACTTCCTAACATTTCATGACGCAACCATCCAATTCACTGGAATATCGTTATATACGTAATATATATATGCCACTGGGTTGTTGTTATGTTCTGATGTGATGATGCTCCTTCTACATTAGATGCCTCAGTACCTTGGTTCCCGCGCAATTTTGCCGAGCTGGACATATGCTCAACTCGTATTTTGCCCTATGGAGATGATATGGACCCGGATACTCTTGTAAGTTTACAGTAATAATGCATGAGAACTGAATCCAGCACAATTCTCTCGTAATACGTAATGCATGGTGTGAAATTATGGTTCGTGCAGAAGATGGATAAGCTCCCAACTTCACCCATAATATTATGTATGGTGATGTATTCTGTTGAGATGCAGTTCTGTTAGCATGAAAGTGAATATGGAGGGTCCCTACTTTGTATAATATTATGTCCAGCAAATATACAAGCATGAATTTTTTGATATTGATAGTTTTGATAGATTCCGTACAGCTTGTGTACACAGACATTCAGAAGTATTTGTAGAAAAGAAATCCACTGTTCATTCAAGCCCCGTGGATATAAGGATTAATGCTGGTAAGCTTAAGCTTGGAATGATTGGTAGGTGAGCATGACCCCAAATGCAGCACAAATAAAAACTGAGTGTGCATGTACATGCATGTATAGTTGAATGCAAGTGTTAGAAAGAAAAAAATAATACATACCAGTTGTGATACAATTTGAATCTGATGATACAATTCTCTTCCTGGTGTCTGGTATTATTATAGTGAAATATATGCACAATCTTCTATATCAATCGGAAGTAATAACAGCATTTTAGACTGAATATCTTGTGCTATATATATTTGACCATAGATCATATTCATAGTTCTATACCATGGTGTGGAAGATCTATGATTTGACAACCATTGCACAGCAAAATCGAACGTCATTTAAATGGCTGCCGAATACGATCTAATTTAAATCTTGTTCTTCGTTCACCTTGAATCGGACTGTCTCGTTCGACTGTCTTGTGCCTTCGTAGTAGAGGATTGCTGCCATGGTGTCACTTCTGAGGTCTTTTCTCCACGGAAGCCATCAGGTAAGACTTACTCACCAAGTTTATGTTGCCTCATCCGAAATTCGCTCGGATACGTGCACGGTAACTTGAACCAAATCACTGATGTTGTCAATGTTGTTATTTTGCATATCCGGGTAGATCGATCAATGCGACATCGTCTTTGCGATTGTCGCTTTTGTACCTACGGTAACACGGAGGAATAGAGTTCTTCTTCTGACGTTATCGTCGTATCGCGCCTCAATTTCTTGCGAGTTCACCTCACGATTCCCTCCTCGAACGTGCGATTCAATACATCCAGGTTCTACTCAACAATTTAGTACTGTAGAATGTTGGCACATCACGCACACACACACACACACACACACACACACACACACACACACACACACACACACACACACATATACACGCACGCACGCACGTGCCAACACACACATGCCCATTAACTGTCATCTGATAGTGTGTGCGGTACAGTATAGAGCTGGTGGTGTCATGCGACAGTCATATGACTAATGTATATGTTTGATAGGTGTCGTATGACAGTCACATAACCAATATACGTATACAATTATTATTAATCACACTGTAGTAGAAGTAGTATAATTAGTTATACAGTAAATTGATATTCCTTCATCCAATCGTGCATAGCGATAAGATTGTAATTTGAAGTGAAAATTATTATTATAGCATCAATCATGTTTACAATCTAACTGAGTGTTCATGACCTAGTGAATTGTATGTATTTCTCAGGTTCCTAGTTCACACACTACTAGTGAGTATAATGTTGTTTGATGTGTTAGTCTCTGGAACGAAGCTTCATTTCACTACATTTGAGAGTGGAGGAGAATGCGTGCCATTGTCTCATGTAACCATTGTTGTCGTATGGTTTGTTCAGGTTAGAACATTCACATCGTTGGTACCACCATCCTGAACTGTAGGAGTGGGCACAGTTTCCTGACCAGTTATCATTATCCCTGTCAGGTGTTGAGAATGGCATACCATCATTATTGTAAATTGACCCACAAGCCCTCATCCCATCACCAGCTGTTCCACTGTATGCTCCAAGATCTAGTCTGTACTTGTTGGCAGCATTGTGAACAGCAATGAAGCTGTAGATGGCATATTTGTGTATTCCTTTGTAGTCAGTCATGTCAATTCTCAACTCGGCAGCACAAACACTGAATGTCAGGCAGTTGATCTTCTTCAATCCAAGCCAATGTTCGTACTGTGGATCTCCAAATCCTTCCTCATAATGGACCCAGTTACGATTGAAATTCAGTTGAGCTTGCCTTCTTCTCTGGAACACAATCCATTGTCCATTGCGCATATCACAAGAAACATTAAATGGTTTCAGGTTATAACATCCAGGATCAATAGTGTAGACCCCATCTTGAGTACATCCTCTCTGATAGACCGCCTTACAGTCACGAGGTATTGTATCCCCAGATGGTGTACCTGAGAATGAAGTGAATACACTAACCTGACCAGTACATGTAGTTCTTGCATGATATTTCTAGTCTGTAGTCCTAGTAGCTATCTATCCCAGTGTCCTAGTGTGTAGTGTATAATAGTTTGATTGAACTCACATTGTGCATTTGTGGTGTGTGTTCCAGCTAAGATGAATCCAATGGTGAGGATAACTGGTATGAGTAAATTCTCCATTGTCATTTTGTGTCAGTAGTTGAAGTAACTGCAGTGACCTCCAATGCAGGTTGATATCTTGTCCACTTGTTGTCTTTCTCCCTTTGAGCTGTTTGTGTTGTTGTATGTGGTCATGTCTCTTCTTTTATAGCCCACATTTCCAAATGTGTGTGTCCTATGTCATACTGGTACTATTGGATCTTAAGTTATAAATAGAATCTTCAATGATGTAAGAGGTTATTGTAACTATTTTTAGACCTCCATGCATTACTATTATAACTATAATATTATAGTTATTCTTATTTTACACCGTGATGTCCAGCTGTTCATTCATGTCATATGTTAAGTTATATATAGAATCTCTTCAATGATGTAATTTGTTATTGTAACTATATTTAGACCTTATCACATTACTAATATAACTAGTTATTCTAATTCTACACCGTGATGTCCAGCTGGTCATTCACGTCATATATTATTAAGTTATAAATAGAATGTAGAATTTACACCTTACTAATATAACTAGTTATTCTAATTCTGCACTGTGATGTCCAGCTGATCAGTCACTCTGTCATGTATAACCGGGAGTGTGTACTAACTGGGAGTGTGTACTAAACGATATTGTGTACTAACCGGGAGTGTGTGCTAACCAGGAGTGTGTACTAACCGGGAGTGTCTACTAACCAGGAGTGTGTACTAACCGATATTGTGTACTAACCAGGAGTGTGTACTAACTGGAAGTGTGTAGTATATAACCAGGAGTGTTTGCTAACCAGGAGTGTGTACTAACTGGAAGTGTGTACTAATCGGGAGTGTGTACTGACCAGGAGTGTGTACTAACCAGGAGTGTATACTAACCCAGGTACTTACTAAGTAAGTTGCACTGTGGTTATAACATGTTAATATGTGCACCAATTGAAATTGAATTTCAGAAGACAAAACTTCTACAAATCTGTTTTGTTTTGTGGTTTTATGGTGTTTTCCTTTAGTATATTGCATGTGCTGTAATGTATGTATGTACAGTTGTTTAAGAAGGATTTTACTGTATTGGTAGTTGTTGTAGATAGAATAACAATGGGGACACACATGCAGGTGAAGGGCTCCTTCATATATGCACATAATGTGTGCACACACACCCATGCTAACATACACAAATATATTATATTATGTACATAAACACACATTTAAGTACACACACACACACACAACACACACACACACACACACAACAACAACAACAACAACACACGCATGCACGCACACACACACAAACACACACACGTGCACACCTAAACCTATGAAGGCTGCCCCGAAGAAGACTACTGCGAGCAAACCAAAGAAGCAGACCAAGAAGAAGAGGACTACCAAGCCTAAGTCTGTCAAGCCCAAGGCTGCCAAACCAGAGACTAAGCCAGCCAAAGACTAAGCCAGCCAAGTCCCCCAAGAAGTCCAGCAAATGAGCTGCCTGCCATTAACTGACACAATCCCAAGAAACAGCTTTTTTAAAAGCCACCATCTTTCTTAAGATTTCACAGAACCTGTACATTGCACTGTATAGATTGTCGTCAACCAATGCATTTTGTATCACCAGCTGTTTTGTGTGTTGATGTTTTCATTATGCATTGAAGTGTATGGCCTTTAAATTTTTTAATTTATTTTTATTGGAATTAATGATTTATCATTGCGAATGTGGTTGCATGGTAAAGCATCTGTAGTGTTGTTATAATTATGAGACTTAGAGGACAAAATGGTGGTATAGCCCTAAAAAAACTCAACTATATTATGCATGTACATGCATATATAGTTGAGTGCATCTGTTGGAAAGACGGCTACATATCAGTTATGATACAACTGGTCATTAGAGACATTTGATGAAACAATCCTCTTCCTGTTGTCTGGTATATATAGTGATATATGTGCACAGTCTTCTATATCAACCGAAAGTAATAACATCAATTTGAACTGAATATCTTGTGCTATATTTGCCACAGATTTTCCACATCATGGTATGGAACATCTGTGATTAGACAATCATTGCACTAATCAGCAAAGTATATTAAGCATGCAATTATATCGATAAAGTCATATAAATGGCTGCCGAACACGATCTAAATCTTGTTCTTCGTTCACGTTGAATCGGACTGTCTCGTTTGACTGTCTTGTGCCTTCGTAGTAGAGGTTTGCTGCCATGGCGTCACTTCTGAGGTCTTTACTCCACGGAAGCCATCAGGTAAGACTTACTCAATAAGACAAGCGCGGATATTTTCGAACAGTGCCTAATTCCGAAAAGTTGGTCTCTCACCGTATTATTTTCAAGAACCATCTTTATAGCTCATATTCTTAATCCTTACACACTAGGTGAGAAGCATCATTCTTTGATCTGCCCATTATTGATCGGATTAGGTGGAAAATCGACATGTTCGGAATTAACGACTGTTCGAAATTACCCCCGCCTACTTTGAGTTTATGTTGCCTCGTCCGAAATTCACTCGGATACTCGTACGGTAACTTAGACCAAATCTCTGATGTTGTCAATATTGTTATTTTACTTGCATGTTCGGTAGATCGATCAATGCGACTTCGTCTTTGCAATCGTCGCTTTTGTACCTTAAATGGTAAAAGGGAAGGTTATGTAACACGGGTAGATAGAGTTCTTCTGAATTGGTGACATCATCACGTCTGAATTTCTTGCGAGTTCACCTCACAATTCCCTCCTCGAATGCGCGATTCAATAGATCCAGGTCCTACTCAACAATTCAGCACATTGTAGAATGCACCTGACACATGCACATGCACACATGCACATTTACTGTCATGTGATAGTGTGTGCAGTACAGTATAGAGCTGGTGGTGCGACAGTCACATGATGAATGTATATGTTTGTTGGGTGTCATATGACAGTAACATGACCAATATATATAATTATTATTGATTACATTGTAGTAGAAGTAGTATATTATTAATTTTATGCACTAACTATTATATACTTCATCCCATCATGCATAGCGATAAGATTTTTATTTTGAAGTGAATATTATTATTGTAGCATCAACCATGTTTACAATCTAACTGAGTGTTCATGACCTATTGAATTGTATGTGTTTCTCCAGTTCCTAGTTCACACACTACTAGTGAGTATAATGTTGTTTGATGTGTTAGTCTCTGGAACGAAGCTTCATTTCACTACACTTGAGAGTGGAGGAGAATGTGTGCCAACGATACAAGTAACCATTGGCGTGGTATGGTGTGTTCAGTACTGCACATTGGCAGCTGTTGTACCACCATCCTGCTCTGTAGGATTGAGCACAGTTTCCTGAATTGTTATCATTATCCCTGTCAGGTGTTGAGAATGGCATACCAACAAGGTTACCACCTGACCCACATGACCCCTTCATCCCATCACCGGCTGTTCCACTGTATGCTCCAAGATCTAGTCTGTAATTGTTGGCAGCATTGTAAACAGCAATGGAGCTGTAGATGGCATATTTGTGTATTCCTTTGTAGTCAGTCATGTCAATTCTCAACTCGGCAGCACAAACACTGAATGTCAAGCTGCAGTTGATCTTCTTCAATCCAAGCCAATGTTCATACTGTGGATCTCCAAATCCTTCTTCGTAATTGGTCCAGTTGCGATTGAAGTCCAATTGAACATGTCTTCTTCTCTGGAACACGATCCATTGTCCATTTTTCATGTCACAAAATACTTTGAATGGTTTTGTATTGGGACAGTTTGGTGCAATAGTGTAGACCCCATCTTGAGTACATCCTCTCTGGTAGACCTCCTTACAGTCCCGAGGTATGGTATCCCCAGATGGTGTACCTGAGAATGAAGTGAATACACTAACCTGACCAGTACATGTAGTTCTTGTATGATATTTCCAGTCTGTAGTCCTAGTAGCTATCTATCCCAGTGTTCTAGTGTGTAGTGTATAATAGTATGATTAAAATCACATTGTGCATTTGTGGTGTGTGTTCCAGCTAGGATGAATCCAATAGTGAGGATGACTGGTGTGAGTAAATTCTCCATTGTCATCTTGTGTCAGTAATTGAAGTAACTGCAGTGACCTCCAATGCAGGTTGATATCTTGTCCACTTATTGTCTCTCCCTTTGAGCTGTTTGTGTTGTTATACGTAGGTGGTCACTTCTCTTCTTTTATAGCCCAACTACTACAGGTGTGTGGGTGTGTGGTTCATAAGGAGACCATATTTGGTCAAAATTGCATTTTTCTCCTTTTATGGTCATCTCTCGCTATCCTCAGTAGTTGTAGGGCCTTTTGTAGACCTCAGAGTATTATGTCCTAATATGGTAATATATTGAGTTTTGTGATGTCTGTGCATCTTAACTTCATTATATCTTTATCAATCAACTGATAATAATGTTAAAGTGACAGTTATTATTATGTCTATAAAACTGACTATTGAAAATTGATCTTCTCAACTTAAGACTACTGTAACATTTAACATGAATTAAATGAAGTGGAATTTTTCCATTTTTTGATTTCTTTCATTTTCCTGTTCCTTATGTACTGGTCGCATGTGTACATGTGCGAAACCTGTACATGCGTTTGGAGACTGCACCTATGCATACTTGTACACAGAGGTCATGTTATTTTCATATAAATACACATGACCACACATATTCAGACCAGTGTGTATGTTTTTGATCATTTCTTCCTGATGCTGTCCTCCAGAGAGTAGTTGTACCTAATGTCAGTTCAGTTTGTGAGGATCAGTGTTGTACCACAACCTCTCATGATCACCTACAGGCCTTATTGACCTGTCATTAGTACATGAATCCACCACTAATTTCTACATATTTGTTGTATGTTCCTGTTTTTATGTTGCTTTTGTTGATTTTTGGTGGATGTATAATATATAAAAGGTGATGTACAACTCAAGCGTAAGTTTATTTCGTCATTTGATAGTCACATGACCAATGTGTTGTACTGTTACCATACAACTGACATGTGTCATGTGACAATCACATGGTCAATGGTTTGATGGATCTCATGTGATAGTCACATGTTCAACATATAGTACAGGAAGTATCCTCTTCCTGCCAACATTATTTCCCGTTATTAGGTCACATGTATAATAT
The DNA here is from genome assembly GCA_964020155.1 of Chondrilla cf. caribensis. Taxonomy (NCBI): domain Eukaryota; kingdom Metazoa; phylum Porifera; class Demospongiae; order Chondrillida; family Chondrillidae; genus Chondrilla; species Chondrilla cf. caribensis. Next base: position 4,655,616 of record OZ026547.1, read on the forward strand.
TATTATAATGTTCATTGTGTCTATTAAGTAAGTGACGGTGTTGTGGCAATTACAGCTCATGAGTAATCAATTACCATTTCAATTACCTCAGTATTTCAAGAACCGATTACCATTGCTCCATGTTATCAATTTCCATTACAACTACTTTGAGCAAATTACAATAGACCATATGCATTTATACACCCACCGCCCACAATAATGGGGTTACAGGGGTCAACAGTGAACTGGTTCAAGCGATTGTATGGATTAGTATGTTAGAATTGCATTTTTCCCCATCTACTGCAATTGTATATAGCCTGACTCGAGGCTTTCTTGAGTAGTTGAAGTAACTGCAGTGACCTCCAATGCAGGTTGATATCTTGTCCACTTGTTGTCTTTCTCCTTTGAGCTGTTTGTGTTGTTGTAGGTGGTCACTTCTTTACTTTAAATTTATAGCCTTCTCCAAAGGAAGTATGAGTATTTGTGGTTGAATTACATGGTTGCCTATATTGGAGTACACTGCAGTGTGTAATTATTCCTGTGGTCAACCTCAGAATTTCTGTGAGGGTGTTATTGTAAGTATTCATAATAATGCAATACTCATTTTTATTGTAATCAAATTACTTGTTACATTATACTGACCTCACTGAGACTAATGGACCATTTGTGGTAATAACAAACTTTGTGGTAGACACTAGTTGTCCACAACAATTTATAAACATTATTTCCATGGTTTCTGTGGTTCAGTATGGATTTCTATACCTCACCTATGATATTGTACATATGTGTGAAGATTGGTATGCTCACACACATAATCGCATGCTCGTCTGTTCCAGTGTATGCTCCAAGACTTGGTCCGCTCATTCTCTACAGCAAAATGGTCATAAATGGCTCAAGTCTTTCTTCCCGTGTTATCCCCATATCGATCCTGAGTTCGGCATGACATGTAGCAAAGTTGAGACAGTGGATCTCATTTCCCAACAAGAACTCCCACTTCAAACCCACTTTTGTATTCCTCCCATGTGATTGAAATAACAAGAAAACTTAAATTGTTACCTGATCATGTCATCACACTGGAATCATCTTTGACCATTCATTGTAAAGAGTGACCTTTGTTGAAAGCACAAACTGTCAATAAACATTGTTTATCTGTATACATTGTTTGTTTTTCATTCTCCTGTTACTGATGTATTGGTCAGGTGACATTATTTGTCATAATATGTTGTCATTATTTTTAATGTTGTTGTTGATGTTTTGTGAATATTGATTCCACAGCGGTAATGTAACAAGTCAAAAATGAGTTCATTTTGTCATGTGACAGTCACATGACCAATATGTTATACAGGAAGTGTTGCCATACAACTGACATGTGTCATGTGACAATCACATGACCATAGTTTGATGTTATCATCTGACAGTCACTGGCATATAGTACTGGAAGTATCATTTTCCTGTCAACTGTACTTCCTATGTTCGTATGTGTATATTGTTCATACATACTGTGTACATGTGACCTTTAGATTTCTGTGGATTAGTATGACTACATACAACTGTGTATTTGAAAATTGGCATTAATGTGCTCATGCACTGCACATCACATACATGCATATGCATGCGTACATTCATAAATGCATACACTAACATACACAAATGAATATATGTACCACATATGCATGCACACACACACACATACATACACACACGCACACACACACACGTGCACACACACACACACACACACACACACACACACACACACACACACACACACACACACACACACATACACACACATATGCATGTCTAAACCTATAAGACAGCTGTAGCCAAACCCAAGAAGGCTGCCCCAAAGAAGACTACTGCGAACAAACCAAAGAAGCAGGCCGAGAAGACTGTTCTAAGACTGTCAAGCCCAAGGTCACCAAACCAAAGACTAAGCCAGCCAAGTCCCCTAAGAAGGCCAGCAAGTGAGCTACCTGCCTTTAATTATAACTGACACAACCCAAAGAAACGGCTTTCTTAAAACCACCAACCTTCTTAAGATTTCACAGCGCCTGTACATAGCACCGTATAGAATGTTGTCAACAAATGCATTTTGTATCACCAGCTGCACTGTCACTTTTTAGTATTATAATAACATGTAATTGTGTTTTGTGTTTGTTGATGTTATCATTATACTATGCGTGTGTGACCTTCAAAATTTTATTGGAATTAGTTATTTATCATTGCAAATCTATACCTTACATTGTATTGTATTATGTGGTTGCATGGTAAAGCATCTGTAGTACTTTGCTATAATTTTGAGACTAGCAATAATGTTCAATACATATATGCATATTATCCTCTCCAGAAGTATGTAATTATTCATCGTATTTTGTTTATTATTTTTCATTAGTATTATTCAAGTTTGTTCCATTATGGTCATACCATAGGACGTATGGCCACATACCACTGCATGCTTCAACACATCTTACACCTGCCTGCCACAGTAGCTCCACATCTCCAAGGTGTCATTATGGTACTGTGCTTGTTGCTGCTACTCGATCTCTTGTGTTGGGACCAGTTAGAAGAACAGTACTAGTACCTGTTGGTGGATAAACCATGAAAATGTCATAATATTATAATTAATCTTTCCAGTATGACCATATATAATTGAACAACTTGCTTATGCATGCTAATTGTCTGTACATTCTATATGTGATTGATGTCTGTTGTCTCTTATAGCCGGCGAAGGATAGATATATATCAATTTTTTTAATATAATTATGACAATCATTGCATAATTCAGCAAAGTATTGCGCAATATCAAAACGTCATTTGAATGGCTGCCGAATACGTTTTCCTTCGTTAATGACCGTCACTCTCCACTCGGGAGAATGGGGGACCAAATGTCTAACCCATCACACCTCCCACATACTCTCAAGGCTTGCCAGTCCACACACACAAGGAAGGGACTCATGGAGAACCTCCTTGGTATAAAGAGGGGCCCGGGCCCCGCCCCCCGGCGTGACCTCCTACCCTAGACGTCGCCCCTCATGCATGCTAGCGATTGTGAGCCTGCGACTGCGGTAGAGTCTCAAGAGTGGTCACCTTGCAACAGGGGGGTAGCTGGCAGAACTGGCGGGCCATAATGCGAATGGTGGAGGCAGTGCTGATCTCTGGCAACTGGAGCAGTGGAGGAGGGTCACCTGGAGAGGAAAGAAAAGACCCTTAAGCTTACCGTGAACCGGGGGAAAAGGCCACCACCAACCTTCCCCCCGGGCGGGAGTGGTATGGTGATCGGTTATGCGCGGGATACAGTCGCTGATTAACATCGTTGAAAAAGGCAATAATGTGGGGGTAATGACCATAATGAATAATAATACTGGCCCTGCTACCCCTAATAATTAAAGTAATAATGACGAAGATAGTGAAACGACTGCTACTACTGCTAGCAAGTAATGATAATAATAATAATAACAATAATAATAATATCATGATGATAATAAGAATACTAGTTATTATAATAGGTACATATCCGAGATGGGGCATGAGTGGGAGGCTCAACGCGACCTGTGCTGCCTGCGGCGGTGACTGTGTGGCCAAACTAGTAGGGTGAGGGGCGGCGGGCTGGTGGCCGTGACCGAGGGCAGTCCCGAGCTGCATGCCGAGGGTCGTGGCAGGTCATGCAGCGGTGGGTGTAGCGGCATGGAGGAATGCAAGTGCCCCGGTTCCATCGAATGCAAATTTCTGGGACTGGACGGAGGGATGTATCAGGGATCCCCATGGCTGGGGGTGGCAGCAGGCGGCCTGGGGGTAGCGGGGGCCCCATATTGTCCTCCGACAGGGCGGAGAGCCAGATGTCTGTTTCCCTCCGGTCCCACTGCAGGGTTGGGTCGAGGGCAGCTGCCTGACGGAAGGCCCGGTCATAACGGCTCCACATGCCAGGGCGGCCCTGCCTGGCCATGCGCAAGATGATGGCCATGTAGGTCATCAAGGAGGGAGCACGCTCGGGGGTGCCTTGGGCGAAAAGGGCTGCGAAGGTAGAGAAAGCGAGAGCCCAGTCCACAGGGGTCCGGATGGTAGCAGAGGGGGGTTTGTCTCCCTTGGAGTCTTTGTCTTTTCCCTCAGAGGCGGGACCCGTAAAGGAGGCCACCGCAAGGGCCTCGGGCAGGAGGGAGGCAAGGTCGATGTACTTGCCTGCCCGAATGTTGGCTAGCATACTTGGGGGGATGGCTGGTAAGCCTGGCAATGTGGGGAGCCTGGGCTCCAATGTACTGGCTGCAGGTGATGGGGATGTAAGCGAGGGTGTGGGCTGTGGCGTGGATATGGCAGAGGGCTGCGGTGTAGATAAGACAGAGGGCGGTGTAGTGGGTAGGGCGGGGGGCTGCGTCGTGGGTGTGGCAGGGGGCTGCGGCGTGGATACGGTGGCGGGCTGAAGCGAGGGTCTGGGTGCAGGTGGGGCTGGTGTTAACCCGGAGGATGCCCCTGTGAGGAAGCCTGGGACCGGCGGGTCCTGGCCCGAGAGGGTGCCTGCCGCGAGTGGCGAATCTAAGGGGGGAGGGCTAGGCAAGCGGTATTTAAGGCGTGAGTATATAGTGCGTGCGTACAGCAACGAGTAAATTATAGTCTGAAAATCGTAGGGTGCGGATAGAATAAGGTGAGCTATCACCCGCCGAGTTGCCGCGGAGGTTAAGAGTGGAGTTACTGGACGTAGCGTGCGAGTACCAGTCTAACAGAGAACCCGAGAGGAACGTACCTGACGTGGAAGTTTGAGGCGTCTGAGTATGTCCGGATGGGGTAGCCATAGCGTAACGGGGGGTAAAACGAGCAATCAAGACAGGAGGAGAGACAAGAGGGCACCAAAAAAAAACAAAAACTGCGACCAAAGGACCAGCTGAAGCTTCCAGGCTGAGATCACGACGGCGTGGTAGCACCTATATGCGCATGCTCCGTAAGCGCGTCGGCCGCACTACTATTGAGGTTACTGTGATCACAGAGCACTCAATACTTGACGCTTACGTAGCGAGAAGAGCAGTCTGGTTACGAGTGACCCCATTAACTACGGTCAACCTACCAGTTAAATGTAGTTTAACAATAGTTGAACGTAGTTAATGGCATAACCGGTAGCGCCGCTATCGAGCGGTAGCGAGGGGGCGTCAAGTGCAAGTGGCTAGTGTATAGGGACAGATCGTATGTAGCATTCAGTAGCATGCTCCTGCGCATGCGCAGCACTTGCCTCGTGCTTCCCTAGAGCGTAGAATATCAGCGGCTAAGATTTTTTTTTTTTCGCGAGTACTCCGGTACGTTCTCTCTCGCCTTTTCGGTAAACTGGTTTTCAGTTCTTCGACGATAAGATGGCCGAACAACCCGACGACGTTCAGCAGCCCTCCTTACCACCTCCACCGTCAGGTAAGCTTAGTCCGCTGAGGGCTACTTCAGGATTTTTGTTACCCTGGCCTTTCTCTCACCTCGGCCAGCCCGGTTAGCGCTCACTCCCAGCGGAGTTTTAGGCGTTTATAGGTACGCATGCGCAATGTACGCTCCTATGCGGAGAACCTCTCCTGCGCACTAAGGCATGAACATATCCACCGGCTCCAGCGAGCCACTATAACCGGGGCCCAGCGGTCCCTAAGCCGCCTTCCTACTAGGTTGTGGGGTAGACCCTCACGCCCGTGCTGTATATTCTATTTTCTATTTGTCCTTATTCTCTTTCTAACCGTAATTTTATTTATTTATTTATTTATTTATTCATTTAATCTTCATTTATTTATTTGCTTATTTTTATTTATTATTTTATTTATTATTTATTTATTTTTTTTTTTCTAAAGCCTAATTGTTATCGGTATTAGAGCTACAATTAGTATTATTAGTAGTAGTCTACTTATCTTTCTGGCTAAGCAGCTGGCAGGCGACCCGTTGCTGGCAGGTTACCCCCATGTACGGTTTGTCCCTGTAGGCACCCTTTCAGGGGATAAACCAGTGGAACCTGAGTGGATAACACCAGGGGTCACCCCGGGGCAGGTATCTCCATTGCCAACGCCCACTAGCGCACTGCTGCCAAAAACACCTTCCTCCTCTTCTGCTGAGGATACCTCCCCTTGTCTCCCACTATCAGGCCTCCCGCCAATTCCCCTTCACTTAGTGAAAGCTATTCGTGAGCAAAGGTTCATAGATTTGGAAGACCTTCTCCCTGAGGCACTCCGGGAATCACAATTTGACTCCAGCGGCATGTCTAAGGACACCAAGTCCAAGGAGGCAGAAAAGAAGAAGAAATTCTCAATCTCCTCAACATTGGACTGGTCCATTGCCTTTGCCATCTTCTCAGCGGTGGCGACTCACGCTGACCCATCTAGAGCCTTCTCTCTTGCCACCTATGCCTCCATTGTCCTGGGCTTGGCAAGGGACTCAAAGTCCCAGGCCTGGCTCAAGTATGATTGCCTATTTAGGCAAGCGGCAGCAGTGAACCAGGCCCTCCCATGGCATCGTAGAGAGCAAGACCTGTGGCTGATGGCCCTGTCAGACACTAGTGTGGTATCCCCACCTGTAACACGGGGACCCCTGCCATTCCTTCCCCCTGCCCAGCGGCCACACACAGAGGGGGACACTCAAATCTGCCGGCGATGGAACCAGGGTAGATGCACACTGGCATACTGTCGCTTCAGGCATGTCTGCTTTGTGTGCCAGAGCCCTCATGCAACCCGCAACTGCCCTCTACTTACCCCAGCTGGAAAGCAAGCCCCCAGCACTGAGGGCCCAGGCCGCCGCTAGGGTTTACACCACAGTCTACCCAGGAGATTGTCAAGGCCAGACACAGCTGTATACAAACACGCTCATATATATATACTTACTCTTTGGCATACTAGGTGTATGTCTTCTTTACCCTGCTAACATAGCTTATTTATCTGCGGCTTGTGTTTTTAGTTCTATTGTAGCTGTCTTGGCCTATGGGTATGTGCGTGCTTAATGATAATCGTTACAGTGTGCGCAAATTCTCAGCCAACCCCGAGCGAGGGCATTTCCGGCTGTAACTCATACGAGTTCTTGCATGCTAGCCCACAGGGCCCATGCTCGATCCCGAGTCAGTAACGGGGCTTGTGCCTCCCGTACCGGGTTATTGTCTTTGGTCACCGTGCATCTTTATGATAAGTCACATATACTGGCATAGCCAAGCTTCACCTATCACCGTTTTGCAGGGCCCAAGTTGCCGTCCTCCACGTCTCAGGTCATGGCTCCCATTCTGGCTAGGCAATTTTGCACTCTCCAGGCCCCTCCTTTTCCGCACTTACCAGAGCAGGGTTTGCCAGCAATCCTCCAGGAGCGAGCTATCATTACCCCCCTGGTCTCTGCAGCTTGGAGACAAGCTCTCCAACACCATCCAGATCAGAAGTTCGTCTGCAGCTTATTAGCAGGATTGGAGCATGGCTTTCGCATTGGACTCCATGAAGCTGTCTCTGCAGGCCACCCAGCCAGTAACTCTCCATCAGCAGTAGAGCACAGCACCATCGTTGACAACTACATCAGAGAACAATTGGAGAAGGGGTACATGATGGGCCCTTTTCCTCCCAACGTCTGCTCCAAAATAGTGTCCAGCAGCCTTGCAGTAATTCCCAAGAAGACTCCAGGGAAATGGCGCATCATCGTGGATCTCTCTCGCCCAGCAGGCAGAAGCGTCAATGATTGTTTGCGGCGACAGGCGACACACGTGGCGTACTCGTCAGTTGACGATGCAGCACTACTCATGCACTCCTTGGGTCCAGGGTCACTTCTAGCAAAGATCGATGTCAAGGAGGCCTATAGGATCATTCCAATCCACCCAGCCGATCGCAGGTTCCTGGGAGTCCACTGGCAGGGCAACATGTATGTTGATTGTCAACTCCCATTCGGCCTGGCATCAGCTCCTGCCATTTTTAGTGCACTCGGGGAGGCTTTGGAGTGGATCCTTCGTAGGAGGGGGGTAGAGGCCATAATACACTATATTGATGATTTCCTGCTCCTGGGTCGGCCTGGATCTTCGGAGTGTGAGCAGGCTCTGTCTATTACGCTGGAGACCTGTAAAGAATTGGGTGTCCCCATAGCTGCCGAGAAAACTGAAGGTCCAGCAACAGCTATCACTTTCCTTGGCATAACCCTTGACTCAGGTAATATGTCCACATCCCTTCCTGGTCAAAAGCTGGCAGAATTGCAAGCCATGATTCGGGCTCTCAGTGAAAGCCGGGTTATCCGGGACCTACATTCCTTTGAGTCTCTGATAGGCCATTTAGTTCATGCTGCTACTGTCTGTCCCTTAGCTAAGGCATTCATGAACAACCTCTTTGCACTAAAGGCTGTGATGAGACCAGGTCAGACTAGGAGACTGAATGTGGCAGCAAGGTCGGACCTAGCATGGTGGGAGCTGTTCCTTCAGAATTGGAAGGGAACATCAGTTCAGCAGTTTCTGACCCTTCGTAGCCCGGATGTGTTTCTTTATTGTGATGCAGCCAGTTCGTGGGGTTGTGCAGCATGGGCACCCCCCATGTGGTTGATTCATCACTGGCAGGAAGGCTCAGCACCCGACTCGATAGCCACGCAGGAACTCTTCTCAGTGGTCCTGGCTGCAGGGGTCTGGGGCAGGCTTTGGACAGGCAAATTGGTGCTCGCCTACTCCGACAACTCTCCTGTTGTATCACAGGTAAACTCACTGCATGCCCGGGACCCACTAGCATGCCATTTGCTGAGATGCCTTGCTCTCTTCCAAGCCTTACATGACTTTCGTCTCCGAGCATCATTTGTCCCAGGGTCTGCCAACGTAGGGGCTGATCTTTTGTCACGTGGTAAGATCCATCAGTTTCTCAACCTTTTTCCAGCCTCTTCTCCTTCACCCTCTCAGATACCAGCCCACCTGACAGAGCTTCTGTCTTCACCCCCTCCCCTGGAAGTGACATTGCAGACCTGGAAAGGGCTGTTCAGCAGTTTTTGGACAGCGGAATTGCCAAGTCTACCAAGAGGGTATACACCTCAGCCTGGCACAGGTATCAGTCATTTGCTCAGCTCTTTTCCCTCCCACTCTGGCCCATTTCCTCCGAGAAGGTAGTCCTATTTATAGCGTACCTTGGGAAACAGGGGCTGGCAGTCTCCACTATTGAATCTTACCTAGCTGGTCTTAGGTATGTGCACCTTCTCCAGAACCCCTCAAACCCCTCCCCATCCTTTCATTCCCCCTTTGTTAAGCTCCTACTGAAAGGTATCAGGCGGACAAATTCAGCCAACTCTCTTCCTCTAATCCGACTCCCTATTACATCATCCATCTTGGCTAAAATCAAGCAGGTCTTAGCGGCTCATCCCGACAGATATGAGAATTTACTCTTATGGGCAGCCTGTTGCACTGGTTTTTTTGGGTTCCTCCGATCTGGCGAGTTCCTTCTTCCAGACAGTGGTCTTTTTGATCCCAAGGTACACATGTCCCTATCTGATCTCACATACATGGCTACTGAGTCAGAGAGGAGCTTTCACCTGAAGATCAAAGTAGCAAAGACAGACCAGTTTCGACAAGGCACAACTGTGGTCCTAGGGGCTACAGGTGCAGCACTCTGTCCAGTTGCAGCTCTCCTCGACTTTCTCGGTAAGCGAGGCAACGCTCCAGGCCCCCTCTTCATGTTCCAGGACGGTTCCCCACTTTGCAGGAGCTTCTTCATTGCCCATATTCAGAAGGCGTTGGACGATGCCGGGCTTCAGGGCACCCAATTTAATGGCCACAGCTTTAGAATAGGGGCGGCAACCTCAGCTAGTGATGCAGGTATACCCGAAACTACAATTAAGATCTTGGGTAGATGGCAGAGCATGGCTTACCAACGCTACATTCGGCCTTCATCTGAAGAATTGGCAAAGGTGGCTAAACAAATAGTCTCCAGAGGTACTCGTGTTGAAGCATGACCCATCCAGATATGGGAACACAGCCAGAACATCTATCTTTCGGGAAAAGCCAACACGGACAACCATTTACATACTCTCTGTGTTAGTAGTGGCTTGTGTTTTGGCATATGCCTTGTAGATCCCTAATTATACAGTATGCAATCATTGCCTTTACAGGGTATATAAGTCAGTAAGTAAAGTAAAAAAAAAAGTAAACAAGTAAACTGTTAAGGGTTTAGATTGTCACATACCTGGGGACCCCTTCCAGGGACTGGGCCTCCCCCCAGGTGTGATCTTTAGGATTATGGGTCAGTGTAAGAGGTCAGAGACCATAGAATAATGCATTGATTAACATATCCGCATATTGTACGCACCTTCGGGGGCATGTATAGGGTTAGCTTGCAAGAGCAGCTGGGGTTAAAGCCGTCTGACTGGAAGGGGGGCCCAACACTCTTAACACCAAGCCAAGGTTCCATGATATCGGTACCTGGCTAGAACCAGAGGTGAAACAAGTACTCTAAGCGATAAACAATGACCTTGCATGTATATGCATCCAATATACATAAGTAAAGCGGAAGGTGGAGACATTAACCTACATTTTAAGTTGAATCGGACTGTCTCATTCGACTGTCTTGTGCTTTCGTAGTAGAGGTTTGCTGCCATGGTGTCACTTCTGAGGTCTTTTCTCAACGGAAGCCATCAGGTAAGACTTACTCAATAAGTTTATGTTGCCTCATCCGAAAGTCGCTCGGATACTAGCTCGCACGGCCAGGAAAATGGGACCAAATCGCTGATGTTCTTCATGTTGTTACTTTTACTAGCATTATTATATATGTATTATTCAGTGCTTGAAAACAGTGCATGATGGGTGATATCCAATAATACTATACATTGTATGTGATAATAATGCAGTTGAATTAATCTCACAATACATGCTAAATGAGAATGTGACTGATATGAGCATGTTCTTGTTCCTAAACTGTAAAGTTCTCTGTTGTCAGTGTTCTCTTTCTCCTTCTGTGATCTCTCTTACTTGTTGTTTCTGTGTTTAAATGATATAGTGGTTTGTGTGTGTGTGAAGTGTACATGGTTTGTGTGTGTGTGAAGTGTGCATGGTTTGCTGTACAGTGTGGACTGTGTTGTACATGAGATCTGTACATACTGTATAGTGTAGACTGATGGCACTGCGGCTCTAAAGGTTGGACAAGAATTTGTTATCTGTACATACTGTACAGTGTATACTGTGTTGTACGTGTTATCTGTACATACTGTACAGTGTAGACTGTTGTACATGAGATCTGTACATACTGTACAGTGTATACTGTGTTGTATATGAGATCTGTACATGAGATCTGTGCATGCAGTACATGTCATCTACACTTGACCATATTCTTACTTGTGGTGTGCCAATACATACATACTTAAATGTGCTGTGCATATGATATGTATGCCATTTGTTCATGTGTAATCTGTATTGTATTTGCAATCATGTATGTATATTCTGTACATGTGTAGGTGTTTGAGATTCTTTATTGTGTAAAATTGTTGAAATATTGTGGATTTCGTTCAAATTTTGTTCGTATTTGGGTTAAAAAATTATGAAGATGTACGTTTGTACTTTTATGATATTTGACCAACACCATGTAGTCACTATTTCAATCAATTCATTCACTAGGATTAATGTAAGTTAGATATGATCACATTGGATTCCCAATAACATTCATTACAATATATGCTGACTACTTTTTAACATGGTAACATCATATTATTGCGTATTGAAAGGTACATAACTATACTTGTGATGTATGTAACTCAGTTATAAATGTAATTTTTGTTTAAGATCCTTTACTGGATGTAAATCTCAAGAAGCTCCAGGTAGAGTTCTTGGCCCCCCTGGTTAGCACATATACGTACTTCAATGTCCCCATCCACTTCCTGTGGTAGAGTACGACAGAACCAGGGCATTCCAGGTTGTGCACAGCAGTTGTTACCAGTACCACAACCCTCTCCATCCCACAGAGGGTCATTGATGTGTAAGGTGTTCTCGTATCCTCCGGTGTTTCCCGACTCACAATAGTAGTGATCACTAACAAATGAAGGAGGAGATGGTCCTGGGTACTTGGCACATGAGCAGTTATATTTACCATTGTAGTTGTGGTCATCAGAGAGTCCCACAGCATAGGTCCATATGTGCTTTCTAGGAGATCCGTATGTTATAGACATACCATCAACGTAGTAGGAGTTGATGTCTCTTGGTCCATTGAACGCGTCCATTGAATAATACTGGTACCCCACTGCATGTCCACATATCTTATTGTATTGCATCCCTTCGGTAGGAAATGTAACTGAAAAACAGCTGGCTACACTATACAATTTTTTTCCACACAACTTCTTTGGAGAGGATATTGTTCTTAGAGATGTAGGACATTGTGCTCCATCTTCAGTCATGTTGATGTATGCAATTCTTGTCCAACCTTTAGAGCCGCAGTGTCAACTGTCCATGTTGCAGTGAACTGGTCTGATAGTTGTAGTCTGTCCCTCTTTGGTTGCCAACCAGTAGGACTGTGAAGGGGCTTTTGGGTTACACTGGTGTATCTGGTAGCAGGACCTAGCAGGAGAGTCCTTGGTCACACCCAGTGTACAGGGAGCGTTAATTTGTTCAAATTCTTCTCTGGTTTTATTCTTAATTTCCCTCTCAATTGTTTGTTGAAGCTCCTCCTGTATTGAGTGTTTGAGCTGTTGGGCGTCATTGAGTGTTAGGGAGAATGTTCCTGGATGACCTGGGGGTCCTGGTACTCCAGGTACTCCAGGGATGCCGTTGGTTCCACCACAAAGGGAAGGTCCTTGTGGAAGTTGACACTGTGTGTCATTGTTGGTTTGTTGTTCTGTGTCCCTTGGATGGGATTTAGCAAGGGTGCACCAACTGAAGTTGATCAGGCACAGGAGAAGCAATCCTCTGGCAAACATTTGTTCGAAGTTCTTAGTACAACCAACTCGTTGAACTGAACTAGCTATTTGCCCTAACTGCACTGGTTTATATAGCAGGTGTGGTGAGAAGAGTTGATGACATTACATTACATACCAATCCTGCATAGCAGTATGACGTCACAGTCTTGTATGTACACACCAGACACACTGACTCCACTTCTAGTAAATGATGTATTCCAGAAGTGGTTTGTGAAGCTAGAGTAGTTATGTCTTGCGCATATTAGAAGGATATGTAGTTTAGTGATGTTTACGATAACATCACTTGTGATGTGTCAGACTTCTTAATGTGTTTATGTCTCCTCTAATGTTGTTATTGTATTTTGTATAGTTTCTGTTTGTGTGAACGGACTCTTGTTACATTCCAAATTCTGTACCTTCTGTCTCCTAAGCAGTATGTATTTATGTGACATAGTGCATAGAGTGGGGGAAATACTAATCTTACAACAGTATAGCATCTGTTGCTATAGAAGCAACACGTTTATTTAACAATTTTATAATGTACAAAGTCCTAACCATTAATTTTGATAAGACTCCTAAGTATTTAGCAGATGCCATTTTTCTAATGTTCATGATGCCATGTTCTTATGTACAGTAATAATGTGTCTGTACATTGTACATGTATGAGTATTGTAATGTATGTACTAAATGTACTGTACTGTAGCAGTGGTGTGTGTGGAAACTGTGTTTATTTAAAGTATATTGTTCTATGACAATGGTGAAGGAACTTTTATCATCCATCTTTAATGAAATTCATATCTTTCCTCCCACTCACATGCAAATACCCGATCTGGAAGGGTGCACTAACACCTTTAATCTAAATGCTTTACCTCATGTCTTCTAAGCAGTATGTACATATGTGAAGTAGTAATGAATACCTATATTGCAACAGTATAGATTTCTGTTGCTATAGAAGCACACACTTATAACAATTTTATAATGTACCAAGCCCTAGCCATTGTATGAAGTTTCTAATCACCTTTCTGCTCAACATTTCCTTTATTCATTTAGTTGTAATCTTTGAATGTTTATGATATCAACGGATGCTCTATTGGTTAGGACATGGTCACTCAGGCAGTATGACACATAAATCCACTCTCCCTTGAGACTTGTCATTTTATATGTCATACTGTCCTGTTGTCCATGTCTTGACCACAAAGTAATCCTCACCAAAATAGTGTACAATATGTGTATATTTGTAATGATATTATTTTTGTTACAAATCATGTTCCAGTTCCCAATTTATCACTTCCTGTATTAAATCTCATTAATTTCACACATCAAAGGATTACATCATTGATTATTACACACACTGTAAATATACTACTATCCACCTTATGTTAGTGTATGTGTAGAGCTAGTTATTGTGTGTGTTTCATTAATCCTATGATTGTACACAGTGTGTTTATGACCATTGGTTGTTGTGTTAGTCACGAAAGCGTAACTTCATTTGAGCAAACTTAAAAGAATAGTGTTTATTGAGAAAGTGATACCAATCTACTCCTTTCCAACCATCCAGTCCACTACGATACAGACCATTGAGGTTGGAGAAAGTACAAGATTTGTACCACCATGCTCCATGGCCTTGACTACTACTAGCACAGTTACTACTACTACTCTGATCATTGTCTCTATCTTTAGTAGTAAACTGCATACCATTGTGATAGGCTAGGGAATCTCCAGCAGTTCCTGTATAACCTGCTATGTTTAGTCTGTAGTTTGTTCCACTGTTACCAACAGAGAAGAAGGAATATTGAGCATATTTGTAGTTCCCTTCGTAGTCTGCTAAATCGACTCTTATTTCTGTTCTCGGTCTTCTGGTAGTGAGGCAAACAAGTTTCTCCAAACCAAGCCAATGTTCACCCTTCAGCTGTCCAAACCCTGCTACGTAGTCTGCCCAGTTCCTGTAGAAATCCATAGATCCATCCATTCTTGACTGGAAGACAGTCCACCCTCCATTCTTCATATCGCAGAAGACGTTGAACGGTTTTCCACATCCAGGGTCAATAGTGTAGACTCCATCTTTCCTGCACCCATTCAGATAGGCCTCTCTACATTCTTTAACAGGTGTTGATGGACCTGTGCAAATATACCCAGTACATATGAAGGATAGAGTCGTCACTATAATATAAGAGGTCCTATATGTATTGTTATATGTGTGTTGTGTAGTGAGTGAGATAGCTACACAATACGTACATCTATACATCTATACAAGTGTGTAATAAACCACACATTGAGGTACATACTGTATGTATGACATAGGGTGGAAACACTGAATGTGCTATGTCCATACATGCACCTGTATGTGTGTCTGACTTCTCTCAGTACATTTGTGAAAATGGCCATAAGGCAACCATATGTTTCTCAGCAATCTCCATGCTATGATGAAGTATTTGTGTATAGTTTGAGACTCTCATAGGTAGCAGTAACAGTCTATAATCACTTTTAGCTGAAGTCAAGTTTACTACGTTATAAGGCACACCAATGGAGGCTCACATCAGTGTTTGGGACAGCTGGGTATTCAGACCACTCTCAGGAGGAAGCTGTTTTGAGTGGTTTTAGTTTAGGTAGAAGTTACAAGTCTATGTAAGTCACCCATATGTTCTCTGTGGTACACCTATTTTTATAACAGTTACTGTGGACTTTGACAAGCACCTGTATTTCTATCTGTGCTTGATACATACACATAGCCATACAATGTTTACTGTTTCTGCCATGTACCATAATTGAGTGTATATTCTACTCACATTGTCCATATGCTGTAGTAACTAGTAGAAATATGGCAATAGTTGTTGATCCCCAACTGAAGTTGATCATGTTCTTGTTCCTGAGCTGTAACGTTCTCTGTAGTCAGTGTTCTCTTTCTCCTTGATCTCTCTTATAATACTTGTTGTTTCTTTGTGTTGAGTGGTGTTCTTTTATAGCATTGGTTGGTGGGTGTGCACATGTGGGAGATCTGTTGTCATGACAGTATGTTGGTTGCCTTGGTAACACACATGATGTCACCCTCCTTTCTAAATCAATAACAAGTGGTGTGTGTTGTGTTTTCAGAAAGTGAATTTTATTGTATTCTTGTGTCTCCAATGATTGTTTGTAGGTTGAAAGTTCTAAAAACAATTTAATATTTAATGGATAGTAATAGGTATTTATTCAATCAAGACGTTTTGTATTGGAGTGTATTCATTATAATGAGAAATCGGAATACCTTGTTACTCTTGTGGTGTAGTGACCCTGTCTGTCTGTCTAGTTTCAAATTTCAATTATACTTCAGTGAAATGTGCCATTTCTATGTTTTATGTGTGCATACATACTGTATATACAATGAAGCATGTCTCCTTCGGTCCTCATTTGATTCAACAAATAATGGTTTCTGGAAGACAGTCGTCTGTCCCCAGCAGTTCCATTGTAGCCAGCACCCGAGATCTGTACATACTGTACAGTGTATATTGTGCTGTACATGAGATCTGTACAGTATATGCTGTGTTGTACATGCATATGAGTTCAGTAGATTCTGTACTGTTTGTACTGTGTTGTACACGGGATTTGTACCTACTATACTGTCTGTACTGTGTTGTACATGCTATGTGTATCTGCTGTACAGTGTATACTGTTTCGCATGAGATCTGTACATACTGTACAATCTATACTGTGTTGTACACGATATCTGTACACACTGTATAGTATATACTGAGTTGTGCATGTTTTCTGTAAATACTGTACAGTCACTGTGTATACTGTGTTGTAAATGAGATCTGTACATATAATCTATACTTACTCAGATGCTACCATTTAATATACATATACGTACATACCAAAATGTATGATTGTATGAGTTCCGTTGTAGCCTGCAACCTGTAGCCTGTACTTACTAGCAGCATTCCCGACCATAAAGAAGTTGTAGTAGGCATATTTCTTATCTCCTCGGAAATCAGCGATGTCAATTCCCATTTTAGTTCTGGCAGTTCTTGTAGTGAGACAGTGGATCTTCTCCAGACCTAGCCACTGCTCACCCCAGACTGAACCAAAGCCTGAAACATAGTCATTCCAACCTCTAGTGAAATTCTCAGATCCATCCATTCTTCTCTGGAAGACGGTGTATTGGTTGTTGCAATAAACTTTGAATGGTTTTTGGTTTGGACAGTGAGGGTCAATAGTGTAGACTCCATCTTGACTACATCCTCTCTGATAGACCTCCTTACAGTCACGAGGTATGGGGTTTCCAGGGTTACCTGTGTGTGTAATAAATGAAATGCCTAACATATTATAGTAGTCATAATATTAGAATATTGTGTGTT
Organism: Chondrilla cf. caribensis; assembly: GCA_964020155.1. NCBI lineage: Eukaryota > Metazoa > Porifera > Demospongiae > Chondrillida > Chondrillidae > Chondrilla > Chondrilla cf. caribensis. Next base: position 4,672,745 of record OZ026547.1, read on the forward strand.
TGTTTGTACTCTTCAACATCAGATACAAGCAGTGGTGTTAAAATATCACATACGTATAAGCTTTGTTATGTAGGTGATGAGTTTGGTAGGTAATTGGCTATTTTCCATTATACAATTTTTGAAATGTCCCGACCCCTGACTTCGTCTTAATTCTGGAGGAAATTGGTCCCCTTGCCCCCCTCCCCTGTAACAGTAAAGCTAAGGGTTTGTCAAGAAGGCCTAGGGTATATATGGGAATCATAATGAAGTGATATAGCTAACACCCATTACATTGATTTCCCTCTCCCTATAAATTGTTTGAATCCATTCCAACATTTGATTATTTGTTTGTTTTGGTATTGTGAGATTGTTGATTAGGTATAGCTGTGTATGTAGTTAGTGTGTTGTACTCACATTGTCCATATGCTGTAGTAGCTAGTAGAAGTATAGTAATAGTTGTTGATCCACGACTAAAGTTGATCATGTTCTTGTTCCTGAGCTGTAACGTTCTCTGTAGTCAGTGTTCTCTTTCTCCTTGATCTCTCTTACTTGTTGTTTTTGTGTGTTGAGTGGTGTTCTTTTATAACATTGGTTAGTGGGTGTGTACATGTGGGAGTTGTGTTGTCATGACAATATGTTTGTTACCTTGGTAACACACCTAATGTCACTATCCCTTCTGAGGGAATAACATTGTCAAGTGGCATGTGTTATGTTTTCAAAAAGTGAATTTAATTGTATTCTTGTGATAGGTTTAAGGTTCTACAAACAATTAAACAATATTGTTTCGAGGAATGTGTTCCTATTAACCAGGTGTTATATTTATTGAATAAGTCAAACATTTCTATAAGCAATTTGCCTGGTAGTTGGTATACTTCACTGCCCCTTGACTTATGCACTGTGGTGAACTGATCAGTGTTGTCCGTCTGTCATACTATATAAACCTCACAATCAGTACATGATGTTTCTATATTGAACACAACCTCTGTACAGTCATGCATACACAAACTTATTAGCACTATGCAGTGTTCATGATCACTACATTTGTGCAGTTGTTGATATGTTATGAACAGTGTTCATACAGGTATCAATGCTCAATTAGGTAGCACATGTGGTGTGTGAGGTATGTGCTCTAGAGAACTCTCGTTTATTTAATGATGAACTGAACAAGCTGTATAAAGTTACAATTTATATATACTAGCTCAGACTCAGTCTGACAGCCTTGCAAAAGACCTGTATGTGTGCACGTATGGCAGTTTCATATTTGCCCCACATTATGTCATTCAACATGTGAGCTTAGTTGATGTCATGGGTAACACTTGGTCGTTCAGTGATACCATAGATACTCTATAGAGTATCTATGGTGATACTGATCACTTGAAATGTCATGGAGTGGAGTGTATTGGTACTCTGTATATGGGAATGACCCAGAAAAGATGGTGGCTCTGCACCTGAAATGCATTAATTTGTGTCAAAATTCACGTATGAAACTCAATCAACATATTTAAGCATTTGTAGTTTGCGAATGTGATCATCGGCAGTTGTGATGGACAGAAAAATTACGAAGGAAAAACATTGTTTTTGTGTCAAACTGGTGAATGGGCAGGTGGGACTTGAGATGTCATGACAGGATGGCGGTCGCCATGGTATTACACCAGATGTCACCTTTTTTTCTGACTGAATAAAACTTATGTTGTGTTTTCAGAAAGTGAATTTTCATGTATTCTGTGTATCCAGTGATGGGTTTAAGGCTCTATAAACAATTTTCTTCAAGGAATGTATTCCTATCAATGAGGTATGTTTCAATGTGCTGGTATTGAAATAAGGCCAACATTTCTATAAGCAATTTGTTATGTATTCGGTGTACCTCACTGCCCCTTGACTTATGCATAGCTCTGTTGTAGTAGACTGAGTGTTTCCATGGTAACAGCAGGACTTTAGTTTCACTAGAGTCTAGCTTTGAGTTTTATTTCAGCAAAATTCAGTGAATGGTCACTTCCGAAGAACTGTCTCTCCTCCTCTGGGTGTTGTGTCATGATGGTAGATACCATTCAGTTGTAAACACATGCAGTTGTTGTACCAACATCCTCCCCCTAATAGGGTTGTGCACAGTTCTGACTACTATACAAGTCATTGGCTCTGTCATGTGGGGAGAATGCCATTCCTTTAATTAAGGTCACCTCCACCACTGCCACACAGTATAGTTGTTTGTACACGTGCTGTAACAGAGTAACAAAATCACAGAAAACATTGCCTCATACCCTCAATGAGGCCATGGCACTACTTTGAACCAGTTAGTAACTAGTTTCAGGCACACGAGGTCTGTGGGAGTGGGTTTGTATGAACCCCACGACCACCCACCAGTTACAAACCTTTTACTTATGAACTCATATACTCAATCACATGTTCAGATTCACTATTGGGCTGGTATGTGGAAGCGTGGTGCAACACATATCATCAAACACGTACCATACATTCAATTCCAGTTGTGTTCTCAGAAAGTGAATTTTATTGTATTCTTGTGTCTCCAGTGATTATTTGTAGGTTGAAGGTTCAATAACCAATTTTCTCCATGGGAATCCTAAACAAGGCATCGGAGTGTTATTTCAATTATTTATTTTATTTATTTCGGAGTGTTAATAATTATTTCAATTTACTTTATTTTAAAGTACATATATGGAATAAGAACTTAATCTTGTGGTGTTATACTGTATGATATCAACAGGTGCTATTATACTGGTTAAGACATGGTCAGTCGGTATGAAACATAAAATCAATGAACACCTGTGTACCTTTCACGCTGTAATTGTAAATGTGCACATCCAGTACATGTGTACGTGCATACATTGTACATATGTACATACAGCACATGTATAAGTGCATACATTGTACATATGTACTTACAAAACATGTGTATGTGCATACTTGTCTACATGGATATCAACCCACACAAATTGAAATGTAACAGTTGTTTCTGTTTATACTACAGATTAGAAGTGAACAACAGTGTTTTTCAAAGAGCATACATAGATGCTAAATGTCTTTCTTGGATAGCCTGTGTGCTGATGAAGTAAGAATATAGTGTACACCTCCAATTTGTGACATACAATTCAATTACATCAAGAATCAATTCACAGTACAGAAATCTGGTAGTCTAATAAATCAGATCATCGGCTGCGGTAGTTCAAAGTTCATTGAATAACAGCTTCTTGGAATGACTGTCCTATTCTTATAATGATTGGTTCCTTGAAAATCATCAAAATTTAAACAAATATCAAGAATTCAGCTTTATATATTCAACTGATTCCACAAAATTATTGTCTGGACCAAGAATTTCACTCATTTTATATCAATTTATACTTTACATTGCAATGCAAAATTTGCTACAATGACTTCTATAATCAGTTTGTGTAAACATTACAATGATTCGTAGTGTTCTTTTAAGTACATAACTGTCTCTTTCTTTAGGTGGTTACATTTCGTTAGTGTAAAATCATACAAGATAATGGAGTTCCTTTGTAAGGTGTCTCTCCATTGCACCTTCCGTCTGCAATCTGCAACATCTGGTACCATCCAGTCACTCCAGACTTTGTTGTATCCACCTTTCAGCCATCCAACCACAATGGTCCCATCACCATTGAGACTAAGAACCCTCCCTATGCATGGCGGTGGATAATCTGCTACGTTAACTGCTACAAGGGAACCAGCACGAAGGGATGTGGTGTCTTCAACCCCAACGACACAGTTCCTGGTTCCAATGGAGACCTATATTGAACAAGAAGATAGTACTATGTGATTTAATATGAATGCATTATTATGCAATGAACAGAAGTCCTCAAATTTTTGTCCCAGTATTCTTTATAGCATATATGCGTCCACAAATTTGTGTCCCAGTATTCATTATAGCATATGCGTCCACAAATTTGTGTCCCAGTATTCTTTATAGCATATGCATCCACAAATTTATGTCCCAGTATTCATTATAGCATATGCGTCCACAAATTTGTGTCCCAGTATTCAATATAGCACACATAATATATGCGTCCACAAATTTGTGTTCCAGTATTCATTATAGAATATGCGTCCACAAATTTGTGTCCCGGTATTCATATTACGTCCCCAAATTTGTGAAGCAATGGAGTTTACGGATGTAATCGGAGTTACTGAGGAAGCTTACGTATTGGACAATAAAATGGCGCCTCGGTCGCGTACGGTTGGATGATCTTCTAACGGATCGCAGGGATCGGATCGATGAGGAGAACGACACTTCTGGTTTAGGTAAGTGTACCTCATTAACTAGTATGATATTAATATTTTCTGTTCTTGCTCATGAACATCGTAACGCGCAAATCACATTATGAAACGTTTAGCCTTCCGGAGCAGCTGTTCATGATCGTTTGCCATGGTCTCCTTAAAATGAGTTGTAATAGTCAGATAATTCAAAGGTATGGAGACTATGGAGGCCTGCATGTAATAGGACCACGTAAGTAGAAAGTGCGATGATAAGTGGAGAGATATAGCTACTGGTTCCGAAGTCATGCGATAGTGCTCCGTGTTTAAAGATTGCCGATCAAATGATAAACACTAATTCTTGTCATATGAATGATAACCGTCGGCTATATTTTTGAATTTGATCATCTTGCTGCCTTCGACCTTTCAGGAATGCTGATCATGATCGTATAACCCGCTGTAGGATTACGTAGTTAATATATACCTATCTAACTGGCAGCACACTTAGGTGTATACGCTTTATATTTTCATTGTTCGTTTTCAGTGGATGGAGGCAGCAGGTTTATGTACCCAGTTTGCGAATGAAATTTCAACGTACTTGCTATTGCGAATCTATTCACACTCGTATGTGTACTTTCAGGCTGTAAGTGTACAATTTCATCATCTACATGTGCATTTGTGCTCAGAAGGCATCCTATACTTTGCAATGTAGGCTAGTAACTGTTATCTACAAAAATCATCAAAAACCCATATCAGTATTGATGGTTTAAACAGAGATACTCAATTCTATATTGCATGATTGTGGTCTAATGCTACTAAATCTTGTACCATTAACCCAGATTACTGGTAGGAGTGAGTAGCGGTCTGGACTATGTAAGATTAGTATAATGCTGGGAATTTATGGATCTGGGACCTATAGGCCTGCTTGATTTAGTATTGTGACTTCAAGTTAATCATTGCTGTTTCATTTATTAAGTACAGTCGACTCCTGATATAACAAACCCCAAAATCCTACCACTTTTGTTCTTTATAAAAGAAGTTCTTTATAAGCAAAGACATAATACTGCAGTATAATACACTGTATTAGTGGACAGTGTATGAATATAATTACGTGTACACTATCTATCATGATCAATACATGTACACACTGTACATACAAGCATAATGTGCAAACCCAAATTAATATTACAGTATATACCAAAAAGACAGTTGCAGTTAATACTAGTGAAAATAATCAGTTATCTGAGTCTGATGCCTACAAGCTGCAAGTGTACCATCAATAAACTTCTCCAAATCTTGAAACTTCCGAATTTGCTCCACACTACCATCTGAACACAACAGATAATTCTTAACAACTTGTAAGGCACCCTTCACTTCGAGTTTTGATGGCTTGACAATGTCCACATCACAATCGTCACTGTTGTCATCTTCACTGCTGGTCTTGGTCTTTTCAGTCACTAAAGAGGCAATTTCTGAACATTCAAGTAGCGGTGCTATTTCAACATCATCGTCAATGTGGATGTACTCTTCAATTATGGTATCCACAGAAGAGTCACATTCCAGATTTTCTTGCAATCGAGCAGCAATATCTAATTCATCATTAAATTCTGGAGTGTCTTCAATCTCGCTGCTGGTTCCAAAGCCACAATGTCGGAAACAATTTTTAATGGTAGACTGTGACAATTCATCCCATGCTCTCCTCACTATAGTAAGTGCGTCCAGCACATGTGGCTTGAACTCCTGTTTGCTGTCGATACAATCAATAAATTGGCGTAAAAGGTGGAAGCGATACCTTCGTTTAAATGCCTGAATAATGCCTTGATCACAAGGTTGAGTTTTGCTGGTTGTATTTGCAGGCAAGTAGGCAACTTCGACATTAGATAATCCTGTAACCTTAGGATGTGCTGGACAGTTGTCAACAATCAAAAGAACTTTACGCTTGTTGATTCGCATTCTTCGGTCAAAGCCCTTGAGCCACTCTGTCCATAATGCTGCAGTCATCCACACTTTGGCATTTGACCTGTACTCTACAGGTAGGGACCTTACACTTTTGAAGCACCTTGGATTTGCTGATTTACCAATAACCAGAGGCTCAAGTTTCTCTGTACCATCCATGTTGGCACCTACAAGTAGAGTGAGTCGCTGCTTTGATTGCTTAACGGCTCTGGATGCATTTTCCCCGCGAAAGGTGAAGGTTTTATCAGGCAAGCACTGGTAGAACAGCCCAGTTTCGTCGGCATTGAAGACATCTGACGGTTCATATCGATCCAATAATAGCGGTAGTGTTTCTTGGTACCATTTCTCTGTCATTTCGGATGTGACAGTGGCAGATTCGCCGCAAACGTTCTTGAAAACCATTCCGTGTCGCTGTTTGAAACGGTGTAACCAGCCATCCGAAGCTTCCCAATCATTTATTCCGAGTTCTTCGGCAAGTGCGTTTGCTTTAGACTTCAATAGTGGCCCATTAATGGGGACATTCATGGCTAAAGCTTGCTTGAACCAAATCAAAACGGCTTCATCGACATCACTGTGCAGTGCCGTTCTCGCGCGCTTTCGCGTAGGAGCAACATCGTTTAGATCTTGAAGCTTCTCGCGGTCTTTGATGAATGTACTCAAAGTAGACTTTGCTATGCTGAATTCCTCACAAATATCCTTCTTCTTTCTATTCTTATCCACTTCTTGCAGTACCTTCAATTTAAACTCTATGGAATAACTCTGCCTTTTGGACGCCATTACTATTCACGATTCACACGTTCGTTATAACGGAAGTACGTACGTTGTAAACGGTGAAAAACGAATGGTGTGAAACACGTTTTATGATACACGTTCGCTGTAAGCAGAATTTCGCTTTAACAGAGTTCGTTATATGTGGAGTCAACTGTATTGGGACTTTGAATTAAGCTTACTGTTTCATTTTCACATATATCTTAGAACAGTTATAGCTATAGTGTAATAATTGGGCCAGTTATTGTGTTGGGGTGCGAAATTGTAATTTTGGGTATCAACTTGTGTGTGCACACTTTGACTCACAACACTTCTCATTTCTGTTTGTTGTGGTGCGTCAGATTCTTCATTATGTGACCGCAGTGTCTGGTGGCGTATTGTTTGTAATAGTGGTAGGAAACACTCTCGTGTGCTAGTTGCTATTGGTGTCTCCAAAAACGATTCCCATTCTTCCACTGATGTCTCCTTTAACCACTGAAACCACTTGGGAATATCTCTTTCAAGCCGTTGGAGGTCCATTCTATCAGTGCATGGCTGCACCACCTGTGGTGCTATGTGATCTTCCGGTCGAGACTGTGAATAAATTAGTGTAAATATTGATGTGAATAATCAATTGTTCTAATTGTCTACGTACAGTATATAGGCACCTCCTAATTGCACTTAAAGGAATATTCTGGTTTAAGTAGTATTATACGTAGCCTCACATCCCCAAATGTACCCTGACAATGCAGTGTAATTCTGATAATGGTATATTCTGGATATAGGGATCCTGATATGTTTAAGAGGGGCCCACTGTACTGGAATTATTCGTACGTACCTTTAGGAGTGGGTTGGGAATTGTGTTCCATGCACTACTGCTATTGTCTCTATATGACAGGACACACTTTTCCCCTCCTAGCTCCAGTTTGAAGCAGAGGGGTCTGGAATGTCCTGTGATAGTTTCCATGTGTGGTTCCAGATATCCTTTGTAATCAAACATGGATTTTATGAGGATAACAGTAGGTGTCACACACACACACACACACACACACACACACACACACACACACACACACACACACACGTGCACACGTGCACACACATGCACGCATGCACACACACACACACACACACACACACACACACACACACACACACACACACACACACACACACACACACACACACACACACACACACACACACACACACACACACACACGTGCACACACGTGCACACACATGCACGTACACACACACACACACACACACACACACACACACACACACACACACACACACACACACACACACACACACACATGCACACACATGCACGCATGCACAACACACACACACACACACACACACACACACACACACACACACACACACACACACACACACACACACACGCACACACACACACACACATATATATAATATATTATACATGCACACATAGAGCAATGTGCTAAATATTCTGGATACCTTTGTGCACAAACATGGTTATCTGTATGCTGATTGCTATTTTGTCATAAGTAAGACATTTAGGTGTGTGTGTGGGGGAGGCTTCTCATCTCCCTGGCTGATCCTTCACCCACCCCTCTTGGTTCAACCTTTTCAACCATGGCCCCCCTACCCACCATCGCCACCACCAGTTCATGGATACTTATTATGCCCCCCACTCGTCAAGAAATTTTTACTGCTATGGGTACTATTGAATATAATATACTGTAAAAACACTGGTGGAAATATTCCACCATTATTGGTGGATTAGATGAATTGTATGTATCACCATATTATGCTCAAGAATCGGCATGATTGCTATTGGTGACAAGACAAAATGAATACAACAAAGCTTGAGCTGTTTAACTGATGATCGGTTGTGTAGTGCAACAGGATGTGCGGTTTAAGGAGTGTGCAAATATTGTTCACCTGTGTGTATTGAACGGTAGACAGGTGTATACATTGTGGTAGGCAGTGTAAATACTTCATGGGGCTGGTGTATGTTTGTATACGTACGAACGTGCACATTTGTAGACCAGCCAAGCAAACACACAACCACCCCCCTACACACACAAAGTATGTACATTCTTGCCACGCTACACTTTGTTACATTCATTTTGTCTTGTCACCAAAAACAATCATGACATTATTTGAGCAGGTGATGACACATTCATCAAATCCACTAGTAATGGTGGAATATTTCCACCAGATTTTTTTTACAGTGCATGGTACGTATATGCACTGCACACCTGCAATTTCCTCTGCTGGTGAGCCGACTGTGACGCAACCAGTAGGTCGAGAATGAACTGTCTCTGCTCATGTATGGATTTCTTCTGGGAAAGCTCATAGCACTCTCTCTTATCAGAGCTCGAAAACTGTCGTAAACAGTTCTTCTCACAGCAAGGAGAACTGGTTTCTGAGAAAGAAAAAAGTGTATGATACTTAAAAACCTTACACTGTAATACATTTAAAACAGTACATTTTAAGAGCTTTTGGAATTTGTTGCTCTCCTATCTTGTCTACATCTGAATAGGTTTATACGTATAGTAGCAAATAATAATTCCCATTACCTATTTCTATACATACGTTTTAATTATAATATTGAAATACAAATTGGATGGACAGGAAGACAACAGCACTCACCTGCCTCAATGTCATCATCATAGAAATGTACTATCTCCTCATCATCTGATGAAGTACCTGCAAATTCTGAAATATGTTACTTTGTGTTTGCATGTTACTATTGTAGTGAATAATAATGTACATACACACACACTAACCTTCATCACTGCCATCTTCCAGCTTATAAAAGTGGAGTATCTCCTGTGAGTAACTAACCATGGGCTCATCCGAAGAGTGGATAATGTCTACATGTTCAAGGTACAGAAATTATGGACCTTTGTGACTTATCCTACATTCACATACATGTACATGCATCACTGATGAACTTGCAACCTTCCTGTACTCAAACATGTACTGAAAAGCCAACATTTACAGTCTCACTGTAACTGCATACATACACAATCATATTAACCTTTATGTCTAACATCATCCAGGTCATAATAATGTAGAACTTCTTCTGAGTCTTCTGAAGGACCTGAAAAGTGTTGCTAACAAATTGAGGTACATGCACACACACGCACACACACGCATGCACGTACACACACCCACACACACCACACACACACACACACACACACACACACACACACACGTACACATACATGCACACACACACACACGCACGTACACACACGCACACGCACACACACACGCACGCACACACACACACACACACACACCACACACACACGCGCCCACACACATGCACACACACACACACACACGCACGTACACGTACACGCACACGCACACACACACACACACACACACACACACACACACACACACACACACACACACACACACTGCACACATACATGTACATCTGTACTGTCTTCTTATTTAAAATTACTTTTACTCTAATTTTCCATAATCTGTCCATATTCTATATGTGTTTAACTATCACTGTTTCTTTCATAATGATAGGTTTTTGGTGACAAGTCACCTTCCAAAGCCTGGACTGGCTGCCGTCTTTTCAACTTAATTTTGTTAACTTTGCACTTTTTATTTTTTACTGTAGATAACTGTTTTTTGCCATACACATTGACATTGTATTAATAATTAATTTTAATAAGTATTGTTTAAATTTCATCCGTTTTATTACTGAACATATTATAAATGATTTACGTTGTTATGCGTGCATGACGAGCAGAGCGCAAGTGTTACGTGTACCATGCATGGAATATTTGTATACGAGGCTCACCTGCGTATAATATTATACTCTGCTGACTTGCATGTGACCAATAAATTCGCTTGCGTTTTGCTATAGGAGGGGCGCCGGGAGAATTCGAACTTCGTTCCATAATTCTTTCAATTCGAAAATGTCAAAGAGGCTAACGCCGACTAATTCTGCAAAACCCGCTAACTTTCCTTAGGAACACCAATGGGAGTCCCCTATAATTCGTCGCGCCAACTGTAGCTCTTTCGTGCACACACATGCAGCTGCGAATGCATAATAGTTTTATCTTGAAGAGAAATGCCTCCAGCAAAGACGTGGTACTTCCAAGTGGAGTCGTTAGCTAAGGATGCTACCACCAGGATAAAGGTTTTCACTGGAGAAGGCAATGAACTCAAGAAAGGGCGTGGTAAAAAGCTTGGCGCTATAAGGGAAATTAGCCCTGGCGGTGACGACGCGCACGAGTTGGCTTCAGCTACGCAACGAACAACATTGGTCAAGGTTAATTAACCACAAGATACAATAGTAATAAGCACACGCACACAGCAGCTACAACATAATTACAAGTTCAAAGAGTTTGTACATTCAGGTTGCCTTTCAAGATGGAACTGCTCTCTTGGATATCCGGCTATTTAGTGGCAAATGTAGTGAATTCAGCAAGAAATTTGATGGACTTATAACCCTTGAAGATTTCCTGGAGAAATGGGAAGAGGAAACTAAGTTTTGCATAAGTACGTAAGAGAAAGATAACTCAAAACATATTGTGCAGGCAAAGGGTAACAACCATCCACGGCTGACACATGCTAGTACATGTATAAAACATATGGATGTAAACACATTCACATATGTGTGTACAATACAGAAAATACTGTACACAGGTCTGCATATGTAGTAAACACAAGCACATGAACACACATGCATGCACACACATACAAATACACACATGAATTCACACAACACAGTGCGCACAAACACAGATGCATGCACACATACGTATGTACATACAAACACAGTGACCTTATGTATGTATGTACTATGCATATATACACACGTTGTTATAAACATTTGCTTATTTGCTAAATGTATTACATTTACATTTTATAGTTAGCAATGTTAGAACAATAAGATATGTAGCAAGCAAGTTCAATGGTGCAGAAAGAGAATTCCTGTCTCCAGGTAAACAAATAAACACAGCTCTGTACTAGATACAATCTGAGTGCTGTAGTGTGGTCCCACATATAATGTACATGATCACAGACAAAATACCGCAACACACAAACACATGCAACATGCGGTAATTTGAGAACATCTCACCTCATATTCTCTTTAGACAACAGTGATGATGATGAAGAGATGGAGACTGTTACTGCTACGACACTTTTCAAGAGTAACAACCAAATGGTAATTACTGCTGGGAACAAAAGAGCACCAAGCATGGATGAAAATCAGAAACCTGTTGCAAAAAAGTCCACCTTAGTCATGCACCATCTAGATGAGCAAATCGAGAAGAAAAAAGTTGGTGAGTGATTGGCATTGGTGACATTACTTTTGGCGGCATATAAATGAAGAAGTGAATTGTTATTGATCATGCAGTTTTAATTGTTTAGCATATTATGCTAAATCTTCAAATTAGTAACACGGACTGATGGCACCATGAATTTCAACAAGAATTGGACAATATGTAATAGGGAACGGTGCAATATAGAGCCATTGCACCACACCCTATATAATAACTAGTTTGTTGTAGGGGCCCATTTGAATTCTCGCCAACAGGATCGCAGTTTCAGCTTCTCTAGCATTCTTAAAATCGGCCTTACTACTGATACCTCTGAAGCCATAAAAGCTAATAACAAAGAGAGCATACCAACGAAAGTGGGCAATAATAGGACAAACCTCAAGTGTTATCATAACAATTAGCAGTTGTCACGTCATTGTCTGGCTTCAATTACCAGTATCTTCAGTATAAATAGATGGCATGCACGACGCGGGGGCACATGTGACTGGCAGCCATATTGGGTGGCAAAAAGCCGTGTCCCGGCAAAGTACGCGCAAGGCATTACTTCATGATCAGCCCTAAGATTTGCTCGTTTCGCCGCTTAAGCAGCATTTATTCGCAAAAGATTGGTAGAGTGAACAACGAGAGCCTTTCGAAGTATTCTGAGTCCATTTCTGAAGCAGCCCAGAGGCTCTATGGATAGAATCGATCTAGATAAGTACGTACCCTGCGACGTTTCTAATGAAACTCTTCTAAATAACCTCCACGGGCCGAATCTCAAATACCCTATGAGCTCACTTCTCTAAGAAATTTGAGGTTTCATCCGACGAAGTGTCTAGAACTCTTAACATCTTGTCAACAATAATATGAAAAAAATCAATGCCTCTTCATCCTCACAGCAACAATATACAATATATATGCGAGGTATCTGCAATGCGTGCACACTAGTATTATAGCTGTAGACGCTATTACCTAGCGTTTCGGCCTTTTGGGCCTCATCAGTACAGCGTTTTTTACTACACACGTAACACATACACACGTAACTAACTCCCAAGCGGTGTTAACGACCTTGAACGACCTTGAATGAATGGTACAACTCCATATGGACAGATTTTGTATTGATCCCTATACGCAACTATATTTTGCCACCCAATATCGCCGCCGAGCTACGCCCCCGCTTCGTGCATACCATCTCTAGCTAATTGTTACAATTAAGACAACACTGGGCGCTTATCGGATAATGCACACTTGTGGGTCAGTTAATTGAAAAAAGTGTGCAGTACACGCTGCGAATGCACACTTTTTCCTTTGATCTTGACCCCAATCATACAACAAGTACATATATACTACCAGAACCCACTTTATCCTCCTCCCTCCCATACATTTTATATGTTTCAATACCATTGCATGCAAATTCAGGGGTTGCCAAGTATATACTTATTTACGTATGTAATTACATATTATGCCATTCAATTTTCAAAGGGTCAACACCACTCATGATCAATACCAACATTTGCCATCCGCCTGAGCCTACAAGACAGCTTAGGAAAGTAGACCCTTACTTCATAAAATCACTTAAGAAACGTATGATACAGGACCCAGCTGCACCTGGGGTGTCTCCAGTGGCACTACTGTGCCACAAGAAATTTGTTGAAGATTCCTCAGACTTCAAAGTAAGCTTGAGGAATCAATGTCAGTATGAAGTTTTGGGCGGCCTACATACTGTTACAGCCAAGAAAGAACTGATGGCAGAGGTTCCTGGTGAGTAATTTCATATATATCTGATGATGCTATCAGTGATAGCATCATCAGATATATTATGGTGACATATGTATTCAAAAACATGTCATTTATTTCGATCTTCGGCAGACAATCCATTTTTTAGTGAGTGCATCGCATATGTGTATTGTGGCCTCACTGATGAAGAGGCATTGAGACTGGCATCCAGGCACAACATCAATGGACACTACACACATGAAATGACCCACAGAGACTATGTAAGCTATGCTATATTATATATATGTGTGTGTGTGTGTGTGTGTGTGTGTGTGTGTGTGTGTGTGTGTGTGTGTGTGTGCGTGCGTGCATGTGTGCATGTGTGCATGTGCACGTGTGTGTGTGTGTGTGTGCGTGTGTGTGTGTTGTGTGTGTGCGTGCATGCGTGCGTGTGCACGTGTGTGTGTGTGTGTGTGTGTGTGTGTGTGTGTGTGTGTGTGTGTGTGTGTGTGTGTGTGTGTGTGTGTGTGTGTGTGTGTATGGGTGCGTGTTTGTATGAAAATGTAATCATCTCCAAAGTACAGAAATTAGAGTTAACCACTTACATATGCAGTTGTAACTGTATTCAATGCATTGATGTAGGTTGAAGCCTGTAGATGCCTGCTTGAGATGGGTACCAATGGTGAAATAGTGCAACCAACCCAACAATGGAGAGACAAGTGCCGAACATGCATTTTGCCTAAGGTGATTATAGAGTGTAGTAAGATATCATTCCTTAAATAGAGCTATATATGGTATGCATGTTTTCTGCTCAGTCATTCAGTACCACAAACATTGACAACATTTTAAAGCAGGCATCATTCAACCCCATGGTATACAAGATGGCAATAAGGGTTATGGAGATGTTTAGTGAAGGGGAGACAAAAGGACAGAAGCCTCCAAGTAAGACAATCGTCAACTAGTACAAAACGTTACATCCTCACTAACAAAGTGGGTGTGTAGATAAGGTGTGCTAAGATGGTGTCCAATGCTACACCCAGGTGGCAAAATTTAAAGAATTTCGATATATCATGAAGTGCTGACAGTTCTATGCCTATACCTATACCCCCAAACAACATAAAAGGCTCTGCTAAGAATGGACTGAATAAAAACTCAACTGGGTGTCATATAACTGTACCACACACACTAAGTACGCATGTACAATAAATGCATATGTACATAGGTGCACTAGTAATTAAGTCACTGGGCACTGGCATATAACTATGTAGTAATCATAATAACAGATATAAATTTGTAACGTGGTGCCTCATTCGAAAATGAAATGTTTAGGTGCTCCCAATCTAATGTTGTACTTTTTCACATCAGCCAATGCCAAGCAACTTCAAAAAAAGAATGCTTTTAAACAACATTATCTGGAGCCCATTCAAAACCTCAGCAGCACTATTCAACAAAGCCTACTCTCACAAGTATTGAGTGGTAACATGAGCATTCCAGAGCTCCAAGAAGAGGGGAAGAGAAAGAGAGCAATGAAAAACATCAAAGAATGCTTCTTAAGGTTTTGAAATTCTTAACATCATGGTACACATGTTTACTAGTGCCCAACTTGTATATTACATGTGTATACTTCAGGGTACTTCTGCTATGCACATGCAAATCAATCTTTTCATGTGATATATACTGTAGATGCGTGAACATGAAGGAATGGAACAAGGCTGTGGAGGTGTACCCAAATTATGCATCGGAAGACAAACTAAAGGTATTTTTCAAGGTAAAAATGAAGACTAAGGAAGGCCTTACCCAGCCATTCAAAGACTATTGCCGGGCAGCATTAGACAGTGTGTCAAGGAAGGATTCTGAAAACTCAGTCAACATGGGAGGTTGTGCTGGCTACTTCATATCATCACCCTACACAAAGTCCACAAAGGAAGCTCTTTTGTCCGCAATGCCTTCATATCAAGGGTCGACATTTATCATTGCTGGGAACTGCAAGCAAGTAAGCATTAAATTTACCCCATGACTATACTTTTGGTACAGGATATGAGAACATTATAATATTGTCAAATATCTATGTACATACCCATTCAAGCCATAGACAATAACTACATGATGAGTGTATGTGGTAGTACTCCACGTTCATTATGTGACAGGCTTACGATAGATGTTACGGTACAGTAAAAACAATTAGAAGACACTCTAATGTCATTCAACGTCTTACTTACGTTCCTTAGTCATTGCAGGATAAAGCGGGGTACTTCAGAACGGTGCCTTTAACTTTTGCTATGATTAACCTGTCTAGCCACACTTGACACTGCTGAACTCTCAATTCACCAAGACAACATTGACTAAAATTAATGCTTGTAGCTTGCTAGTGACACTGCTTTTAATCGACCATTCCGAATTACCCCACCGTTCCGAAATACCCCGCATTATCCTACTTAATCTTTCGAAGATTAGCCTTTAGGGGAGAAATGAATGGAGTTATCGAGGTTTCTATTACTTAAATTTAGTTAGTTAGTTGATTATTTAGGATTATCAGGCAGACCAGCCACAAGAGATGATGAGATAGTAGAGTACAATTAGCAACGACCACGATGACATAAAATACTACAATCCAACACCTAAGTACTAAAACATACCTTGCAAATTGAAAAGATCCAAAGTTGACTAACCCTACAAGCCTTTTCTGGGCCACATATCTACGTGAATCTACACCGTAACGTTGTCGGGCACGTAGAAAGTCATAGAGTGGTAGGACGCCATTTTGTCGGGTTTTGGTTGTTTACGCAATGGGATAGCAAAATTTCCGGTTCGGGCAATGATTTTTATGCTGAAACCTATGCAGGTTCAAATCCCTCAATACCATGGCATGTAAATTCACCGTATGGGAAGGGCAATCAGGAGGGTTATCATGATTACGTTATCTGTTACTGAGGTACTCTTTGCGATGCACATAGCTAGCCATGGTGAAACGCAGTCAACTCACTTCACGTTCCCCTATGCAGCCCTGGTTCAGCTATATTTTATTACTATTGGTAATTCCACACAAGCAAATTAATATATTTTAAATTAATTTTGTTGTTCCTTTAGAATGATGCCATGACTGAATCTGACATAAAGACAATGGTGTGGAGTGCAAAAGAGTTTAACACCACATCTGCATCATTGTCTAATGGGCAGTTCAGTCTTGTTGCAATCTGCACTACAGAGAAGGCCCAAATATTCACAGATGTGTTCCATGAGCACCTGCTAAATGTGGAGATTTTGTATCTGTGCAATGAAGGATCACGTGTTCAGCCACTACAAAGTTAGCCACTCATGCAGTATCAAAACAAACATGGGTCACGTTATCTATAATTTTATGCACATACACACACAGCCAACCATGTATACCGAAATGCACACATGCATACACCATATTTGCCTTTACCGTGTGCACAGGGAGCCTCAATTAGGAGTTTAGATGTAGCAAACAAGTTTCATTATATTATTGGTGTTCCTTGAAACAGACATACACATACATGCACACACACACACACACACACACACACACACACACACACACACACACACACACACACACACACACACACACACACACACACACACACACACATTTGCAGATATTGGAATGCATAATAACGATAATTCACTTAATTCCTTGCATTTATTGCAAGTAGATCTCCTTGATGATGGCAAAACAATGATGCCATCGTATTGGCAGCTGTGATTGGCCACTGGTCACAAGATGGCAAGCTCCATCCTGCCAACTTTAGTGATCTGCCCAGACGAAATTTTACACCATACAAATCTTCAGATGAGATTTGGAGCACTCTGCTAAAAATGTACACATCCCAAGGACAGTGCATATTGATATTTGAAGAAAGTGAAGATGAAGGTAAAATACATATGTAGTTGTATCTCATGTTACCATGGCAACTGGGAATATTCAGCATCAACAGCTTTACAGGGCATATATTATACATGCATTAATACTGCATAGCCCACAAATTTGTGACCCGTTAAGGGTATTCCATGGCCAGTTTTCAAATTGTGACCTATTAAATGGATTCCAATCCACAAATTTGTGACCCTTTATAAGGGAATCCCATCCCCAAATTTGTGACCCTTTATAAGGGAATCCCATCCCCAAATTTGTGACCCTATATAAGGGAATCCCATCCCCAAATTTGTGACCCTATATAAGGGAATCCTATCCTCAAATTTGTGACCAACGAATTGCATGCAGTGTACATATTTTAGTGTATCTCCATCAGTTATGTACAAATACACCTTCCATTTGCTGAACTGTAGCAAATCTCATCTTTCACAGGTACAATTGCCAACACTGCACTGAAAATGGGAAGAAACTTCATTCTTTTTGGAGCCAAGGATGACATACGTACCGAAATGCAGTTCTCTGCCCTTGCATCCCAAGTTACTGAGCCATAACTCGTATTTACTTTCATTATTATGAATATTTTAATAGTTATCATTGTATCTCAATGTTACTTGTAAAAATATTATAATATCATGATACTACCACAGAACATAATGAATTCACACAACATTGGCCCATGAATTATAATGAATTGGCACAACATATAGCTAAATGACAGAATGGACCGAATTTCAACTTAGGACAGTCATTCCAATAATGGGACAGTCATTCCAATAAGCTGTTTGAATGTAATATTCCATTTTGTGTTTCAAATGAATAAACATGTTTTGAATCCCTTAATCTTGTGGTTTCCTAAACCTGTTGACCCTATAGCTATATGCTGATCCTTATTATAATGGAATAGTGCATAATATACTACATCTTATTTAAAGGTGTTAGTTACTGTAGATGTTATGGCTCAATGTGATTGAAGTGAATATAAGGTTGCTATGCCTCAAAGTAATCTCATCAAAGAACATTATTGCATAGACTGAACTATATTGAAATGCTGTGACAGTGTATTGTTATTAAGAGTAGACATTCCAATTTTAGTGGGTCAATGTGATTGAAATAACAAGAGGACTTGTTATGTGATCATGTCATCTCAGTGGAACCATCTTTGACCATTTATGGTAATGAGGGACCTTACATGTAGTAATACATAGTTATAGCAATACATGTAGTGAACCGTTTTGGTTTACCAAACACTAGTGATCTAGTGGTTGCCTATATTAGCATATACAGTGGTGTGGAATCATCATAATGGGCAAATATTATGTATACTGTACATAATGGGACAGACTAGACTGTATATCATATTGGATGAGACAGTGTGATTATGAGCATTGGTTGTTACTATTTTTTGACTAGCACAACAACCAGTGGTCATGAACATGAGAGGACATGACATCTTAATATACTGTACAGTGTACACTGTGTTGTACATGATGTCTGTACATGCTGTACAGTGTGTACTGTGTTGTACTGAAATGACCAATGGATTGCTCAAGTTTGGTGGATTCCAAGCAATGACTGCCACTGATGAGATATGTCAAATGCTTCAAGTTTTGAAACTCCACGCTTTAATTCTAGGTCCAGACTCTACACTCTAGAGGTCTAGTCTAGCTAGGATCTTCAATTTTACTCTAGTAGCACTTTGTGCAGAGCCTTATCTTAGATGTGTTTGCTCAAGTTTCTTAGACATGTAATTCCCAATGATCTCTATAATATGTATATTGTGTATGTATTGATGATCATCCTCAAATGCCACAAAATGATGCTTATTATAATGCATATGTCTATCAAGGTGGTACTCGCAGCTATCTGTATATTGTATGCATTTATTGTATTAAATTTCCATTTTCATTTATCTACCACATCCATATCCATTGGAGCCTAGGTATAGTGTCAGTTCTGTGTGTATCTTTATTGAGGCATACAAATGGTATGGTAGAATAGAATATCCCAACAGAGCTCCTTAATCCACCATACCATGCATGGTACTATAGATTATGGAAAATTTACTGACTGAGTTTGTGTTCATTTAATTTACTGTAATTTTGCTGTATTTAACTACTCTACATGCTCAAGTGTATAATAATGTTAACACTTCCTAACATTTCATGACACAACCATCCAATTCACTGGAATATCGTTATATACGTAATATATATATGCCACTGGGTTGTTGTTATGTTCTGATGTGATGATGCTCCTTCTACATTAGATGCCTCAGTACCTTGGTTCCCGCACAAATTTGCCGAGCTGGACATATGCTCAACTCGTATTTTGCCCTATGGAGATGATATGGACCCGGATACTCTTGTAAGTTTACAGTAATAAATGCATGAGAACTGAATCCAGCACAATTCTCTCGTAATACATAATGCATGGTGTGAAATTATGGTTCGTGCAGAAGATGGATAAGCTCCCAACTTCACCCATAATATTATGTATGGTGATGTATTCTGTTGATGAGATGCAGTTCTGTTAGCGTGAAAGGGAATAAGGTGGGTCCCTACTTTGTATATGTCCAGAAAATATACAAGCATGAATTTTTTGATCTTGATAGTTTTGATAGATTCCGTATTTCTTGTGTACACAGACATTCAGAAGTATTTGTAGGAAGGAAATCCACTGTTCATTCAGGCCTTGGGGATATAAGGATAAAATGCTAAGTATTTGTAGTTTAGCTGTTGCCAATTCACAGCCAATTCTTGGTATGTATTTCCTACTCCCTAGGGGTATAAAGATCCCGTTTATTGTGAGCGTCGTAAATAGAGACATTGTTCAGAACTACAAACTGTGAGTCACTCTAAACGTGTCTGTGTGTGTGTGTGTGTGTGTGTGTGTGTGTGTGTGTGTGTGTGTGTGTGTGTGTGTGTGTGTGTGTGTGTGTGTGTGTGTGTGTGTTTGTGTGTGTGTGTGGTGTGTGTGTGGTGTGTGTGTGTGTGTGTGTGTGTGTGTGTGTGTGTGTGTGTGTGTGTGTGTGTGTGTGTGTGTATGTGTGTGTGTGTTACACACGTATAAAATAAATATAAGAATGTTATAATATTGTATCAATGCAATGTTTCTGGTTTATCACAAGTACTGTATCTACCCTGCTGTATCCAACTGTCTTAGGAGATTGGATTGGCCACACTTGGTGCTCCAGATGACTGTGTGGGGAAGCTTGCCACTGTGAGTGGATGATTTTACTTGATGATTTGCTATACCCAGCTACACACACCTTTTGGGTGTCCTATCCTAATAAGCTGTATACAATGAACATACAGTGGAACCTGCTGTCAAGACAGCCTCTACATAAAGACCACCTGTCCTAAGTGACCATTACTGGACCACCCACAATGTCAACTCCACTACAGTGAAGCACCTCTGTATAAAGACCACTTGTCTTCAGAGTCCACCTTTTTTACTGATCCCACGGGTGGTCTTTATGCAAGTTTTACTGGTATACACATGCATACGTACGTACGTACATGTGTGATACTTTGTACATTCAGTATGTAAATACACTATAGTACATTGTATACAATAATATTGTGTATATAATATGTGTATCTAATATTATTTTATATAGTTATTGTGTATGCATGCATGTACTTGTTTCTAT
The DNA here is from genome assembly GCA_964020155.1 of Chondrilla cf. caribensis. Classification (NCBI taxonomy): domain Eukaryota; kingdom Metazoa; phylum Porifera; class Demospongiae; order Chondrillida; family Chondrillidae; genus Chondrilla; species Chondrilla cf. caribensis. The sequence continues at coordinate 4,694,223 of OZ026547.1, forward strand.
ATGTGTACATACTGGTATATTTACTGTAAACAGCAATTTAGAGTGAAAATCTTGTGCTATATTTGACCACAGATCTTCCATACCATGGTATGGAAGATCTGTGATTTGACAATCATTGCACAAGTCAACAATGTATTAAGCTATAACAATAGCGTCATTTAAATGGCTGCCGAATACGTTCTAAATCTTCTTCGTTCCGTTGAATCGGACTGTCTCATTCGACTGTCTTGTGCCTTCGTAGTAGAGGTTTGCTACCATGGTGTCACTTCTGAGGTCTTTTCTCCACGGAAGCCATCAGGTAAGACTTACTTAATAAGACAAGCGCGGGTATTTTCGAACAGTTCCTAATTCCGAACAGTTGGTCTCTCACCGTATTATTCTCAAGAAACTATCTTTTATAGCTCATATTCTTAATCCTTACACACCAGGTGAGAAACATCATTCTTTGATCTGCCCATTATTGATCGGATTAGGTGGAAAATCGACATGTTCGGAATTAACGACTGTTCGAAATTACCCCGCCTAGCTACCTTGAGTTTATGTTGCCTCATCCGAAATTCACTCGGATACTCGTACGGTAACTTAGACCAAATCTCTGATGTTGTCAATGTTGTTATTTTACTTGCATGTTCGGTAGGTCGATCAATGCGACATCGTCTTTGCAATTGTCGCTTTTGACAATGTACCTTAAAAGGTAAAAGGGAGGTTACGTAACACGGGTGGAATAGCTAGAGTTCTTCTGAATTGGTGATGTCGTCACGTCTGAATTTCTTGCGAGTTCACCTCACGATTCCCTCCTCGAACGCACGATTCAATGGATCCAGGTCCTACTCAACAATCCAGCACATTGTAGAATGCACCTGACACATGCACACGCACTCATGCACGTTTACTGTCATGTGATAGTGTGTGCAGTACAGTATAGAGCTGGTGGTGCGACAGTCACATGATGAATGTATATGTTTGATGGGTGTCATATGACAGCAACATGACCAATATATACAATTATTATTGATTACATTGTAGTAGAAGTAGTATATTATTAATTTTATGCACTAACTATTATATACTTCATCCCATCATGCATAGCGATAAGATTTTAATTTGAAGTGAATATTATTATTGTAGCATTAACCATGTTTACAATCTAACTGAGTGTTCGTGACCTAGTGAATTGTATGTGTTCCTCAAGTTCCTAATTCAAACACTACTAGTGAGTATAATGTTGTTTGATGTGTTAGTCTCTGGAACGAAGCTTCATTTCACTACACTTGAGATATCTGGAGAATGTGGACCATTGATCTATGTAACCATTGTTGTTGTATAGTGTGTTCAGGTTTGAACAGTCGCAGTCATTGTACCACCATCCTGCTCTGTTCATCTGAGCACAGTTTCCTGACCAGTAGTCATTATCCTTGTCAGGTGTTGAGAATGGCTTACCATCATTGTTATAAGTTGATGGACATGCTCTCATCCCATCACCGGCTGTTCCACTGTATGCACCAAGATCTAGTCTGTACTTGTTGGCAGCATTGTGAACAGCAATGGAGCTGTAGATGGCGTATTTGTGTATTCCTTTGCAGTCAGTCATGTCAATTCTCAACTCAGCAGCACAAACACTGAATGTCAAGCAATTGAGCTTCTTCAATCCAAGCCAGTGTTCATACAGTGGATCTCCAAATCCTTCTTCGTAATCTGTCCAGTTGCGATTGAAGTCCAATTGAGCATGTCTTCTTCTCTGGAACACTATCCATTGTCCATTTTTCATGTCACAAAATACTTTGAATGGTTTTGTATTGGGACAGTTTGGTGCAATAGTGTAGACCCCATCTTGAGTACATCCTCTCTGATAGACCTCCTTACAGTCCCGAGGTATGGTATCCCCAGATGGTGTACCTGAGAATGAAGTGAATACACTAACCTGACCAGTACATGTAGATCTTGCATGATATTTCTAGTCTGTAGTCCTAAGATAGCTAGCTATCCCAGTGTCCTAGTGAACTGTTCTTACTATAGTGCTAGGACAATTAATGAATGTTAACTTCGATCAAATCTGATCATCATTACTGGTTCGTAGGTGTAGTGATTAATCACAGGAAGTAGTGGAGTATAACAAGAAATCACCCATTCCTTATTACCAACATTCTTCACTTATAATGTGTTTGATGTTTTGATTTGAGAGTACTTGAATAACACACAAAAAGACTCTAAATATTGCACACTAAGTCTACCATGTGCATGCCCTAACAATGGCTTGCATTTGCATTCAATAATTACTTTCAATGTATTTCTAAAGTTGATTACTGTTAAGGATAAATAGATTAGTACTTGTATGTATACATCCAATATCTCCCATTCCACTACTATCCTAGTGTTCTAGTGTTTGGTCTAATTGAGGTTTAGTGTAATCACAGGAGGTAATTGGTGTAAAAGACCCACACACACACACACCTTATAACCCACGACCTCCACTCAATGGCATTTGACTTGTACTTTCAGAGTGTATTTGAACAAAGGACTCTAAATATTGTACACCAATGCTTATTAGGTGTATGGCCTTATAAAGTGGGAGTGGCTATACTTTTACTGATTAATTGATTAATTCATTGATTGCTATGAACTGATTATCAGATTAACAACACATCTTACTCACTGAACTTGTTCTCATGTACACATCCAATATCTCCCATCCCACTACTATCCCAGTGCACTAGTGTGTCGTGTATAATAGTATGATTGAACTCACATTGTGCATTTGTGGTGTGTGTTCCAGCTAGGATGAATCCAATAGTGAGGATGACTGGTGTGAGTAAATTCTCCATTGTCATCTTGTGTCAGTAGTTGAAGTAACTGCAGTGACCTCCAATGCAGGTTGATATCTTGTCCACTTGTTGTCTTTCTCCCTTTGAGCTGATTGTGTTGTTGTAGGTGGTCACTTCTCTTCTTTTATAGCCCAGCCCCTGCAGAAGTGTGTGGGTGTGTGGATCATAAGGAGACCATATTTGTGCAAAATTGCAGTTTTTCTCCTTTTATGGTCATCTCTCACTGTCCTCAGTAGTTTTATTCTATTTATAGACCTCAGAGTATTATGTCCTAGTATGGTAGTATAATCGTTGCCAATCATTGTTGTTGACAGAGGTTAACAGGTGTCCCCCCTATGTATGTGGGTGGATATAAGTGAGTGTCCCCAGTGTGTGCATGTAAGTGTGCATCTCTTGTGTGCATGCCTGTGTGTATGCCCATGTCGTGGTGTGCATGAGAATGATTGCATATGGCTTCCAAGTCATGACACAGCGAGCAGGATGCAGGCATGGGCATTGGCGGCTTTTTGTAGTCAGGTCAAGGTACAATGACACTCTTGTCAACACGACAGTTAAAAGGTGCACAACATTAAGTCAAATCAAACAGGGTAGAAGTCAAACTATTCCCACCCAACCACCACAGAGCTAGATGAAGGAGTAAAATATATTGGAATAAGATAGACTACCATAGGGTGGATGATAGGGTTAGGTGCATAGGGGTTAAGTAAGCAAAGTAGTGGTCTGGCTTGCCAAATTTATTGCACAATTGGGCAAGCATGCCCCTCTTCAATGATGACATGTAGCTACATTTATAATGGTCCCATGCTTTGGGACGGGTATAGTCAGAGGCTCATGTTGAGTGAGAGTCCCAGTGCGATCTGGGTTGAAGTCTGAGGGGGGTTCCATTAAACTCAGTCTAACTTTGTACACAAACCAAGAGTTATTAATTAGCTTTCTGCCCAGGCCATCCATCGTTGATTGGGGGAGCCATAATATTGTTCTTGTCTGTTCCATTAGTATAATTGGATTGTGTATGTCATCCGATCTCCTTGTTAGTGATACTCAGTCTAACTTTGTACACAAGCCAAGAGTTGTTAATTAGCCTTCTCCAGAGGCCATCCATCGTTGATTGGAGGAGCCATAATATGTTCTTGTCTGTTCCATTAGTATCATTGGATTGTTTATGTCATCTGATCTCCTTGTTTATTGCCCTAAAGTTTCAATATGTGTATGTACATTACTATTTATCCTTTGTACACGTATGAGATACTGTACTGTAATGTATGTACTTTATGTACTGCATGTAGTGGTGTTGTGTGTGGAAAAAGTATTGTTATATGCTGCATTGTGTCACCACCACGGCCTCCCTAGGATCCAAGTGACACATATCAGTAGAGCTGAATATGCATGTACACCCTCTGAAGGTGGTGCATACCTCATAGTGACCATGAAGGGATGGGATGATTGTACCTCGTTCATATGGCCTATGTACACCAGTCCTACACATATCAGTACTTATGCTATTATTGTAGAGGCTCACATCTATGGCAAAGAATTTTAAACAGGAATATTTTGAACAGAACATGTAGCAATCTTGAATTATAATTCTTAATAGAAAACATTGATGACAATGGAGGTAACTTAGATTATCCGATCTCCTAGGCCTTGTAGAGAGTCTCATTCTAACTTTGTACACAAGCCAAGACTTGTTAATTAGCCTTCTACTGAGGCCATCCATCGTTGATTGGAGGAGCCATAATATGTTCTTGTCTGTTCCATTAGTATAATTGGATTGTGAATGTCATCTGATCTTGTTGGTGAGATTCAGTCTAACTTTGTACACAAGCCAAGAGTTGTTTATTAGCCTTCTACTGAGGCCATCCATAGTTAATTGGGGGAACCATAATATGTTCTTGTCTGTTCCATTAGTATAATTGGATTGTGTATGTCATCTGATCTCCTTGTGTGAGTCCAGTCCTGAAACATTACTAGTACTGTACTCTGACCTGTTATGATCCTGAAGGTTCAATATGTGCATGTACATAACCGTATGTCCATTGTACATGTATGAGTTACTGTATGTATGTACTTTATGTACTGCATGTAGTGGTGTTGTGTGTGGAAAAAGTATTGTTATATGCTGCATTGTGTCACCACCATGGCCTCCCCGGGGTCCTAGTACCACATATCAGTGCAGCTAACATTCATGTACTCTCTTTAAAGATATAGTATACCCTGTAGTGACCAGGGCCCATTCCACTACGAGGTATACTATATCTTCAGATCAATATCTACGAGATTCTATATCTGTACGTCAGTTATGCTATATATTTTTACCTTATAACCTAATATGGCCTATGTATATATTATTATGTGTAAAAGTGTACCTATAGTGTATATGATATTATGTGTTTACACCTATACTTGTATCCTGGTTGAGAGGTGGATCAAAGGAAAAACTGTGGTACATAAGCCATGTAGCACAGGTCAGTGATACAGCACAGGTCACCAGACAGGTTTCATTGTTAGGATTAATTGCGTGAGAACGAGGCAGGAAATTAGTAAACACATTTCTATTGCATATAATATGTTGTATTGGACTATGCGCATATTTGCTGTATAAATAGTCTATCATTCACCACACCAGGATACAAGATAGTTATATCCTGCCTAGGTGTGCTGCAGCAGATAAAGTGCTAATAGATTACCTCGGGCTTCGCCCTCGGTAATCAATTAGCACTTTATATCTGCTACAGCACACCTAGGCAGGATATAACTATTACATATATCTGTACTATCACTAATATAGTAGAGTCTTACATCTATATGCAACAATGAATTTGAAACAGAAATATCTTGAACAGGACAAGTACTAACAATCTTGAATATTTCTTAAGACATAATTTTGATGATAATGAATTACATTTTCTGATCTCCTTGTTTGTGGGACCAAATTTAACACACTTTGTACACAACTCAACATCCTAACTTTGTACACAAGCCAAGAGTTGCAAATGAGCCTTCTACTGAGGCCACACATGGTTAATTGGAGGAGCCAAAATGTGTTTTATCTGTTCCATTAGTAATATTGGATTGTGTATGTCATTCCACCACCTTGTTAGTGAGACTCAGTCTAACTATGTACTCAAGCTAAGAGTTGTAAGCCATCATCCTAGAGTTGTAAGCCATTATATATGCTACAATGTGTCACCTACATGGCCTCCCCAGGGTCCAAATGACACATATCAGCACAGCTAAACATGAAAGAAACAACCCTCTGAAAGTCTTGTAGCATTCTTAATTCTGTCTGCAAAGCCATATGTACGTATGTAAAGTAGTGCATAGAGTGGGGGAAATACCTATCTTACAACAGCATAGCATCTGTTGCTATAGAAGCAACACACTTATATAGCAATTTTATAATGTACAAAGCCCTAGCCATTGTATGAAGTTTCTAATCATTTAGCTGATGTAATCTTCAAATGTTTATGATATCAAAGGATGCTCTACTGGTTAAGACATGGTCATTTGGGCGATATGACACATAAATCCACTCTCCCTTGAGACTTGTCATTTTATATGTCATACTATCCTGGTGTCCATGTCTTGACCACTAAATAATCCTCACCTAAAAAGTATGTACAATATGTGTATATTTGTAATGATATTATTATTATTGTTACAAATCATGTTCCGGTTCCCACATTATCACTCCCAGTAATGAATGTCATTATTAAATTCACACATCAAAGGATAACATCATTGATCATAACACACATGGTAAATCTACCTAATGTTAGTGTATGTGTAGACTCTGAGTAAGTTATTGTGTGTGTTTCCATTAATCCTATGATGTGTTATGACCATTGGATGTTGCCTTAGTCGCGAAAACGTAGCTTCATTTGAGCAAACTTCAGAGAAATGAGATTGCTGAGAAAATCATGCCAAAATACTCCTTGACCATCATCCAGTCCACTACGATACACACCATTGAGGTTGGAATGAGTGCAATCCTTGTACCACCATGCTCCATGATTATTGCTACTAGCACAGTTCCCAAACCACTGATCATTGTCTCTATCTTTAGTGCTAAATTGCATTCCATTTATATTGTATGAAGATATAAAGGAATCTCCAGCAGTTCCTGTATAACCTGCTATGTTAAGTGTGTAGTTTGTTCGGCTGTTGCCAACAGAGAAGAAGGAATATTGAGCATATTTGAAGTTCCCTTGGAAATCGGCTAAATCGACTCTTAGTTCTGTTCTCGGTGCTGCTGAGGTCAAGCAGTGTATATGATTTAGTCCAAGCCAGAATTCTCTCTTGAGGTTCCCAAATCCAGTGACATAGTCTGCCCAGTTCCTGTAGAAATCCTCAGACCCATCTCTTCTTCTCTGGAAGACAGTCCACCCTCCATTCTTCATATCACAGAAGACGTTAAACGGTTTTCCACATCCAGGGTCAATAGTGTAGACTCCATCTTTCCGGCACCCATTCAGATAGGCCTCTCTACAATCACGAGGTTTAGGATCAGGACCTGTAGAATAGACAGACATATTTGGTGATTATTGTACAATCAATGCAATGTTAAGTGTCTTGTCTATGTTCTTTGAGATAGGCCTCTCTACATTGTTATTTGGTGTTGATGGACCTGTGTAAGTGCTATGTAGGATAGAGCTCTCACTATAATAAGGGAGGTCCCACATGTGTTTGCTGTGTAGTGAGTAGGGTCCTATATACACATTAAATAAATCTGATGTGTAATGTGAAATACATACTGTATGTAATTGAGTGTATATTCTACTCACATTGTCCATATGCTGTAATAACTAGTAGAAGTAAGGCAATAGTTGTTGATCCACGACTGAAGTTGATCATGCTCTTGTTCCTGAGCTGTAACGTTCTCTGTAGTCAGTGTTCTCTTTCTCCTTGATCTCTCTTACTTGTTGTTTGTGTGTGTTCAGTGGTGTTCTTTTATAGCATTGGTTAGTGGGTGTGTACATGTGGGTGTGTGTTGTCGTGACAATATATTGGTTGCCTTGGTAACACACTCAATCTCACCCTACTTTCTGAGGGAATAACAAGTGGTGTGCGTTGTGTATTCAGAAAGTGAATTTTATTGTGTCTCCAGTGATTGTTTGTAGGTTAAGGTTCTATAAACAATTTGATATTCAATGAATGGCAATAGGTATTGATCCAATAAGAGATTTTTGTTTTGGAGTGTAGTTAATATAATGTGAATTTAGAAGTATCATTATTCTTGTGGTGTAGTGACCCTGTCTGTCTGTCTAGCTACATTAGAACTTGTAATGTACACAAAACATGTTTACTTGTAATGTTGTTGATGTGTTGAGAAGATCTGTACATGTACTGGTTGTTAAGTTTTAGCATTGTAGACTTGGGTATATATATCCATTCTAAATTTGTCATCTCATAGTGAAATCATTTCTATGTATACATATACACTATAGGCATACAAACTGTATATACAATAAAACATGTCTCCTTTGGTTTTCATTTGATACAGCAAATAAGGGTTTCTGAAAGACAGTGGTCTGTCCCCAGCAGTTCCGCTGTAGCCAGCACCCGTAATCTGTATGTACTGTACAGTGTATAGTGTGTTGTACATAAGATCTGTACATACCGAATAGTGTGTGCTGTGTTGTACATAAGATCTGTACATACTGTATAGTGTATACTGCGTTGTACATGAGATCTGTACATACTGTACGGTGTATACTGTTTTGCACATGAGATCTGTACATAATGTACAGTGTATACTGTGTTGTACATGAGATCTGTACATACTGTACAGTGTATACAGTGTTGTACATGAGATCTGTAAGTGCTGTGTATATAATCTGCACTGACTCAGATGCTAACATTTAGTATACATATGCATACCTACCAAAATGTATGTACTGTGCATTTATAATTGTGTTGATTATCTTCATTTCTACATCTAATCTAATCGGTACCCTGGGTTTGAGTCCCGCAGTTGCCAGTTTTTCTTTTTCTCCTTTCTCCCCAAGCAGGTTGAGTTCCAACGAAACTTCTATAATGTATGTAATGTATTATGCAATTTGTGTGTACGTAAGATCTCTATTGTATATACACACATCATGACATTGTATGTATATTCTGTACATGGTGTATGTTCTTGAAATTTTTTCTCTTGTAAAATTGTAGTATTAGTTTGAAGAATGTTTTACAATGTCAATTGTGATACTATTTGATGTTGTGAAGATGTGTGTATACTATTATGATATTTAATGTCAACACTGAGTGACTGTCTCAAATATTTCATATGCTAATATCAATTCATCAGAAAATGTTTCAAATGCATTTTGTAATTACATAATGGAAATATAAGTAGTTCTATTGGAGTCTAATGAATGTTTCCATGGTAACATAGTGGGTCTGTGTTCTCACTAGTCTCTAGCTCTGAGTTTCATTTCAGCAAACTTCAGTGAGCGAGTGTAACCAGTGAATGTGTACCATAGCACAGCTTCCTAGTTTCTTGGTGTTGTGTCATGATGGTAGCTGCCGTACAGTTGTGAATGCATGCAGTAGTTATACCACCATCCTCCCCAGTGAGAACACTTTTTTTAAACTGTACCATATGATCATTTGAAAATATATTCGCTGACTTTATCTTCAGAAGAAAAGTGATCCCCTTGCCCCCTACATCCGTTGAACAAAGCTGAGGTATCAAGAAGGCCTATCAGGGGGTATATAAGGGGAATTATAATGATGAAGCAATAGCGTTAACACCAATTACAATAATTCACCCCTCTCTATGAATTGTGTGGATCCATTCCTACAGTTTTTCATTTGCTCATCCACGTACTGTGAGATTGTTGATTATAGGTATAGCTGTGTATGTAGTTTCTGTGTTGTACTCACATTGTTGTTTCTGTGTGTTGCAATTGAGTGGTGTTCTTTTATAGCATTGGTTTGTGGGTGTGTATATGTAGGAGTTCTGTTGTCATGACAGTATATCTGTTGCTATGGCAATGGCATCACATGTCATCAGTCATGAAGTGATTACTGACTTCCGCAATGAATTAGCTGAATTACATATCTATGTCTTGCACATATTAGGTTCTGTAGTATAGTGATGTTTACACTTGTCATGTGTCAGACTGCTTAATGTGTTTATGTCACATCTAATCTGAGTCTTGTAACATTCCAAATTAATTCTGTACATCCTGTCTCCTAAGCAGTATGTATGTATGTGAAGTAGTGTATGGAGTGGGGGATCTTAGAACAGTATAGCATCTGTTGCTATGGAAGCAACACAATTATAATAAAGAAATTTCATAATGTATGAAGCCCTAGCCATAATAAAGCTTCTAATCACAATTCTGCCCAACATTCTTTCCTGGTTCACTTTTCTGTCTAACATTCCCTGCTTGTTCTGTTTCTCCTCGTTCCCCTTTTATTCCTTTAAGTCCTTGTGGTCCTATGTCTCCTTTAGCTCCTGCTAGCCCTATAGCTCTATTTTTCACCCCTCTCCCCATGTGGCCCTGGGTCTCCCTTTTCTCCATTGAGTCCTTGTGGTCCCTTGGTTCCTGGAATTCCTGGGAGTCCTAGCTCTCCAGTTTCACCCCTCTCCCCATGTGGCCCGGGTCTCCCTTTTCATCCCTCCTTCCATTTAATCCTTGCGGTCCTATGTGTCCTTTAGCTCCTGGCAGTCCTAGCTCTCCTTTTTTCACCCCTCACCCCTTGTGGCCCTGGGTCTCCCTTTCATCCTTCATTCCAGTTATCCCACCCAGTCGTGGTGATCCTCTAGCCCCTTTTGGTCCAGGTGGACAATTGCAAACTTCTTGTTGTTTAGTTCTTTTCAGGAGCTTATCTGTTTGGATAACAATACTTCTATGTAGTCCAATTCGGCAACATGATTATATACGGATTAACACATATACTGTTTTCAATATAGAATAGTAGTTTGTACATATGTCAACAATTGCTTGTTTAAAACCTGTCATGTCATTAAATTCACACATCAAAGGATTACACATCATTGATCATAAGACACAATGTCATGGTAAATATAAGCCAATCTACCTAATGCTAGTGTATGTGTAGAGGTAGTTATAATAATTGTGTGTGTTTCCATTAATCCTATGATTTCACACAGTGTGTTTATGACCATTGGTTGTTGTGTTAGTCACGAGAACGGAGCTTCATTTGAGCAAACTTCAGAGAAATGCGATTATTGAGAAATTGGTACCAATATACCCCTGTCCAACTATTCAGTCCACTACGATACACACCATTAAGGTTGGAATGAGTGCAATCCTTGTACCACCATGCTCCTTGATGGTCATTACTACTAGTACAGTTCCCACTCCACTGATCATTGTCTCTATCTTTAGTGCTAAACTGTGTACCATTATGTCGGGTTAGTGAATCTCCAGCAGTTCCTGTATAACCTGCTATGTTTAGTCTGTAGTTTGTTCCACTGTTGCCAACAGAGAAGAAGGAATATTGAGCATATTTGTAGTTCCCTTCAAAATCAGCTAAATCGACTCTTAGTTCTGTTCTCGGTACTGCTGAGGTCAAGCAGTGTATGTGGTCCAGTCCAAGCCATAATTCTCTCTTGAGGTTCCCAAATCCTGTGACATAGTCTGACCAGTCCCTGTAGAAATCCTCAGATCCGTCTCTTCTTCTCTGGAAGACAGTCCACCCTCCATTCTTCATATCACAGAAGACGTTAAACGGTTATCCACATCCAGGGTCAATAGTGTAGACTCCATCTTTCCTGCATCCACTCAGATAGGCCTCTCTACTGTCACGAGGTTTAGGATCAGGACCTGTAGAATAGATGGACATATTTTGGTGATTGTTGTACAGTCAATACAATCTAAAGTGTCTTGTCTACATTCTTTGAGAAGGCCTCTCCACATTGTCTATTCGATGTTGATGAACCTGTGTAAGTATATCCAATACATATGTAGTATAGAGCAGTCCCTATAAGTGAGGTCCCATCCAAGAGCTATGTAGTACGTGATTGTAAGGTATACAGACCACTTTTGAGAGGGTGCCTTTTTAAGAGTTGAATTTCAACTTCATAAATGTCTGTGGTAAAAGACAACCTTATTTTCAAGGCCTATCACTGGGTATGTGTGGGAAATTATCATGAAGCGATGTAGTTAACACTCATTGCCATAATTTCACTCGTCTCTTCTCATCCAGGTATTGTGAGATTGTTGATTAGGTATAGCTGTGTATGTAGTTAGTTTGTTGTACTCACATTGTCCATATGCTGTAGTAGCTAGTAGTAGTATGGCAAGAGTTGTTGTTCCGCGACTAAAGTTGATCATGTTCTTGTTTCTGTTCTGTAACGTTCTCTGTAGTTAGTGTTCTCTTTCTCCTTGATCTCTCTTGTTGTTTCTGTGTGTTGAGTGGTGTTCTTTTATAGCATTGGTTAGTGGGTGTGTACATGTGGGAGGTGTGTTGTCATGACTGTATGTCTGTTGTCATGGTAATATCATCACACCACATCATCAGTCATGAGATGTTTACAAACTCCCACATATAGTATAGTTATAGTAAAACTACTACTATGATGAATGCAGTACAATACAGTTGTATACATTTATATGTATACCTATGATAGTCATTGGTGTTCTTTTAATACTTGATGTTGTTGTGTTGTTGGTTGAGTGTGTATCCACATACCTCTGTGTTTGTTGCAGCCATTGTCAAGGAAATGCGTTTGAAAAGGGACAATGTAGCAAATCCTGTCAAATTTCATTCAAACATTGCAGTCCACTATCCGGTCCATCCAGAACGCCAGGAGCTGTCATTGTGGGAAGCTTTGGGGTCTGTATCATTCCCAAGCCAATCAGTACACTCCTGTTGTCTTTGGGTGGGACCCGCCCACTCAACTTAACCCTCTCAGTGATGTTGGGTTCCATGGCAACCATGGCGGAGTGTCTGTACGTTTCAGTAAAGGCCCTGGTTTTTGTATTGAACAGTATTGCTTTGATGGGCATGGAGTAATCTGGCAGTTTCAAGGTTAGTAAGAGGCATGTTGCATGGGAGGACCAAAGAGAAACAGTGTATTTACATACAGTATACATACAAATGTACAATATATGCTACAATCATACATATGTACTGTATATACAGTATATGCATATGTACATACTGAAGTGGGACCTTTAGTAAAGACCACCTGTTCAAAGTGACCATAACTGGACTATCCATTATGTCTACTCAAGTATGGTGAAGCACCTCTGTACAAAGAGAGTGACCACCTATTTTTACTGGTCACTTAATGGGGTGGTCTTTATATACAGGTTCCTCTATACGTCAACTACTACAGTGTGACCCTTGGGTGGTCTTTATATACAGGTTCCACTGTATATGTACAGTATGTATCCATTGTTATGCTGAGAATTGTATGCATATTGAGTTACCTCCACACATGTACATGCATACACACTCACAACCTACACACATTACACTGTGTGTGCATATGTAGTGTGTTAACACACTGGGCCGGTTGGACATCTCTGCTCCTCCCATTTATTCTTCTCATCTCCAAAGATTCTCGGTATGTTCCTCCGCTCGAAGAGCTCGCTTCTCGTTGGGAACATTCTCCATCTTATTCTAAGCCTTGTGGAGACACTGGACAGCGAACACAAGTGCATTGAGATCCCCTACCCCCAGGCCTTCAAGGACCTGCTAGCTGGTGAGCAGAAGCCTTGAGAATCTGTCAAACAGGGAGGGGAATATTACCAACTTCCCCCATATCAGAATTACAACCTTGTTTCCACCTTGACATAACCTTGTGTATGGCTGTCACAAGGTTGTACAAGCTTGTATGGACCTGTACATGTAAGACTGTGAGAGGTACATAGCTACAAGTTTGTACAAGCTTATAGCTTACAGGATCTTGTAGTAAGGTTGGAGGGGGTGGCTACATTGTATGGGCCTGCAGTAAGGTTGTAGGAGGTGACTACAAATTTGTATAAGCTTGTATTATCTTGTTGTAAGGTTGTAGAAGGTGGCTACAAGTTTGTACTAACTTGTATTATCTTGTAGTAAGGTTGTAGGGAGTGGCTACAAGGCTGTGTTATCTTGTTGTAAGGTTGTAGAAGGAGGCGACAAGTTTGTACAAGGCTGTGTTATCTTGTAGTAAGGTTGTAGAATGTGGTTACAAGTTTGTACAAGCTTGTATGAACATGATTGCTACCCCTCTATTTACAGGTTTACCTTCAAATACCTAGGTAGGTTGTGACATATTGTGACATGTATATTTCATGTGGACTATCTCATTGCATGTTTTTACTCTTTGTTACATGTTAACTTAAGAGATTCAAGTGTTTCCTGCTTGTTGCATGTTGTACAGATCTAAGTATTTCCGATATATATACATTATGTTCTTCATTGTACAGAAGTATTACCTGTGTGTTCATTGTGTACAGATCTGAGTGTTTGGTGTGGAGCTTCACAAGACATCCAGCATTCTCTTCTGCAACATTTCAGTGAGTTGTTGGTTGCTGGAGTGTGAATATACATGTGCCCACAAGCTGTTTTTGTATGTGTGTATACATGTATGCATACAATATGTGTGTCTGTATGTTTTATATGAAATGTATGTATATATTATGTTAAATACAATACGTATCAAAGTACATATGTGTGTATGTCCGTGTGTGTTATAATATAGTAAGTATGTATGTATAAATTACATGCAGTACATATCGAATTACATGCATGTACGTATATCTGTATGTGTTGTATTGTATGCATGTATGTATACATTATAATCAGTGCATTGCAAAATATATAATATATATCATGTGTGTATGATGTACGTGCTATATAGTATGTAAGAGATACCCTAGTGTACGTAGTGAATGATAGTCTCTTTATACAGCAAATATCCTCATAGCCTAATACTACATATTATATGAGATGGAAATGTGTATACAAATTACCTGCCTTGTTCTCACGCAATTAATCCTAACAATGAAACCTGTCTGGTGACCTGTGCTGTATCACTGACCTGTGCTACATGGATTATGTACACATAGTTTTCCTTTGATTTGCCCCTCAACCAGGATACAAGTATGTACTTATGTGTATAGGTTTACACTGTAATCAGCCAATGTGCTACAACAGTACTTGTATCCTGTTGAGGGGTAGATCAAAGGAAACCTGTGCATAAATAGGCTATGTAGCACAGGTCAGTGATGCAGCACAGGCCTGTTTTATACAGTGTGTATTGTATTGTATTGAAATACAGTGAATTTGCATTACTTCGTCACCACTTTATCTGCCAAACCCTTTAATCCACCACAATTTTCCGCAACCAATGTGATGTATAAGTACTAACAAATGTCCAGTTAATCCACCAAAATCCTCAATCCACCATATTCTTTGAAAATTGTGGTAGATTAAGGAGTATTCACTGTCATGTGATTGTCACATGTTGTTCATGTCATCACATAAAAATTGTTTGATTGTCACATGTTAATCATAATATTATGATCACAAGAACATGAATTATGTGATTGTCACATGTAATTCATGTCATCACATGTGATTGTCACGTGTAAATCATGCGATTGTCACATGTTTTAGTGTGAGTTTGTTCCACGTCTCTTCCTCTGCTCCCTGTAGGCAATGAACCAGAACCCTTCCACTACTGTATCCACTACTGCTTGACCATGACTGTTGCCTCCTACCTCATTAGAATGGAGCCGTACACACAGTATTTCATACGTATACATCTCCAGGTTTGAAGATTACTGTGCATACATAGCTACATGTTCTTATATATATTCCAGTTAGATTGGACACTTGTATGCTGTATTTTATAAATTAGCCGGTATGAAATACTATTATAGTGGAAAAATCATTGAGTTAAAAACTATAAGAGACCCATGTGCCAGTCACATGACTAATGTTTAAGTTTACTGGATGGTATAGAATGTAACAGTCACATGACAAATGCCATGTGACGGTCATGTGACTAAAGTATACATTTGTTAGATGTCATGACATATATAAATACTATTATAAATCACACTGTAATATAAGCACTATAATTGGATATACATTAATTTTTTTCCCATTATGCATTGTGATAAAATTTGAATTTGTAGTTAATTTTATTATTATAGTATCAATCATGTTTACAATCTAACTGAGTGTTCATGACCTAGTGAATTGTATGTGTTTCTCAAGTTCCTAGTTCACACACTACTAATGAGTATAATGTTGTTTGATGTGTTAGTCTCTGGAACGAAGCTTCATTTCACTACACTTAAGATAATGTGAGAACGTGGGCCATCTTGGTATGTATCCATTTTTGCTGTATGCTGTGTTCAGGTTTGAACACCAGCACTGATTGATCCACCATCCTGTACCATGGGACTGAGCACAGTTTCCTGACCAGTTATCATTATCCCTGTCAGGTGTTGAGAATGGCATGCCATCATTGTTTTCAAATGAAACACAAGCCCTCATCCCATCACCTGCTGTTCCACTGTATGCTCCAAGATCCAGTCTGTACTTGTTGGCAGCATTGTGAACAGCAATGGAGCTGTAGATGGCATATTTGTGTATTCCTTTGTTGTCGATCATGTCAATTCTCAACTCAGCAGCACAAACACTAAATGTCAAGCAGTTGATCTTCTTCAATCCAAGCCAATGCTCGTACTGTGGATCACCAAATCCTTCTTCGTAATCAGTCCAGTTGCGATTGAAGTCCAATTGAGCATGTCTTCTTCTCTGGAACACGATCCATTGTCCATTTTTCATGTCACAAAATACTTTGAATGGTTTTGTATTTGGACAGTTTGGTGCAATAGTGTAGACTCCATCTTGAGTACATCCTCTCTGATAAACCTCCTTACAGTCCCGAGGTATGGTATCCCCAGACGGTGTACCTGAGAAAAAAGTGAATACACTATAAACCCTAACCAGTACATGTAGTTCTTGTATGATATTTCTAGTCTGTAGACCTAGTAGCTATCTATCCCAGTGTCCTACTGTGTAGTGCATATATAATAGCATGACTGAACTCACATTGTGCATTTGTGGTGTGTGTTCCAGCTAGGATGAATCCAATAGTGAGGATGACTGGTGTGAGTATATTCTCCATTGTCATCTTGTGTCATTAGTTGAAATAACTGTAGTGATCTCCAATGCAGGTTGATATCTTGTCCACTTGTTGTCTTTCTCCCTTTGAGCTGTTTGTGTTGTTGTAGGTGGTCACTTCTCTTCTTTTATAGCCCAACCCTTGCAGAAGTGTGTGGGCATGGGGGTCACAGAAGACCATATTTGGTCAAAATTGCAATTTTTCTCCTTTTATGGTCATCTCTCACTGTCCTCAGTAGTTTCATTCTATTTATAGACCTCATAGTATTATGTCCCAGTATGGTATTATAATCACTGTCAACTATGTTGGCAGAGGTTAATTTTAACAGGCGTCCCCTCTTGTGTGGATGTGGGTGGATGTAAATGAGTGTCCCCAGTGTGTACATGTAGGTGTGCATATCATGTGTGTGCGTGTGTGTATGCCCACGCAGTGGTGTGCATGAGAATGTTTGCATATGGCTTCCCTGTTAATGCACAATACACAGGATGCAGGTGTGGGAATTATCCCCTTTTTGTAGTCAGGTCAATGACAGTCTTGTCAGCACAGCAGCTAGAAGGTGCACAAGATTAAGTCAAATCAACAGGGTAGAAATTAAACTGCTCCCATCCACCCACCACAGAGCTAGATGAAGGAGTAAAATATATGGGAATAAGATAGACTACCATAGGGTGGATGATAGGGTTAAGCTGTATAGGGGGTAAGTAAGCTGGAAAGTGCAAGCATGCCCTCCTTCAATGATGACATGCAGCTGCATGTATTATGCTCCCACGCTTTGGGACAAGTGCAGTTAGAGGCTCATGTTGAGAGTGTGAGGTTGAGGACTGAGAGGGGGGGGTGACATCCATTAAACTCAGTTTAACTTTGTACACAAGCCAAAAGTTGTTAATTAGCCTTCTACTGATGTCATCCATCGTTGATTGGGGGAACCATAATATGTTTTTGTCTGTTCCATTAGTATAATTGGATTGTGTATGTCATCTGATCTCCTTGTTAGTGAGGCTCAGTCTACCTTTATGATCCCGAAGTTTCAATAATATGTGTATGTACATTACTATAATTATATAGCCTTTGTACATGTATGAGTTGCTGTACTGTAATGACATTGTATGTATTTTATGTACTGCATGTAGTGGTGTTGTGCATGGAAAACGTATTGTTATATGCTGCATTGTGTCACCACCATGGCCTCCCCATTGTCCAAGTGACACATATCAGTGCAGCTAAACATGCATGTACACCCTCTGAAGGTGGTCATAAGGTAGTGCATACCTCATAGCGACCATGAAGGAATGGGATATTTGTACCTCGTTCATATGGCCTATGTACATCAGTCCTACACATATCAGTACTTATGTTATTATTGTAGAGGCTCACATCTATGGCAAAGAACTTAAAACAGGAATATTATGAACAGACCATGTAGCAATCTTGAATAATAATTCTTAGAAAACATTTGATGACAATGTAGGTAACTTTGATTATTCGATCTCCTTGTTAGAGACTCATCCTAACTTTGTACACAAGCCAAGAGTTGTTACTTAGCCTTCTACTGAGGCCACCCCATCGTTGATTGGGGGAGCCATAATATGTTCTTGTCTGTTCCATTAGACTAAGTATAATTGGATTGTGAATGTCATCTGATCATGTTGGTGAGACTCAGTCTAACTTAAAGTTTGTACACAAGCCAAGAGTTGTTAATTAACCTTCTACTGAGGCCATCCTTCGTTAATTGGAGGAGCCATAGTATGTTCTTGTCTGTTCCATTAGTATCATTGGATTGTGTATGTTATCTGATCTCCTTGTGTGAGTCCAGTCCTGAAACATTACTAGTACTGTACTCTGACCTGTTATGATCATGAAGTTTCAATATGTGTATGTACATTACTGTATGTCCATTGTACATGTATGAGTTACTGTACTGTAATATGTGTACTGCAGGTAGTGGTGTTGTGTTGATTGGGGGAGCCATAATTATAATATTATGTTCTTGTCTGTTCCACTAGTATAATTGGATTGTGAATTGAGACTTATTCTAACCTTGTACACAAGCCAAGAGTTGTTTATTAGCCTTCTACTGAGGCCATGCATCGTTAATTGGGGGAGCCATAATATGTTCTTGTCTGTTCTCATTGAGTATAATTGGATTGTGAATGTCATCTGATCTTGTTGGTGAGACTCAGTCTAACTTTGTACACAAGCCAAGAGTTGTTAATTAGCCTTCTACTGAGGCCATCCATTGTTAATTGGGGGAACCATAATATGTTGTTGTCTGTTCCATTAGTATCATTGGATTGTGTATGTCATCCGATCTCCTTGTGTGAGTCCAGTCCTGAAACATTACTAGTACTGTACTCTGACCTGTTATGATCCTAAAGTTTCAATATGTGCATGTCCATTACTGTATGTTCATTGTACATGTATGAGGTACTGCACTGTAATGTATGTACTATATGTACTGCATGTAGTGGTGTTGTGTGTGGAAACAGTATTGTTATATGCTGCATTGTGTCACCACCATGGCCTCCCCAGGATCCAAGTAACACATATCAGCACAGCTAAACATGCATGTACTGCCTCTGAATATACAGTATACCCTGTAGTGACCAGGGCCCATCCCACTACGAGGTATACTATATCTTCAGATCAATATCTACGAGATTCTATATCTGTACTTGAGTTATGCTATAATGTGTTTGTACCTTATTACCATGGTCTATATATATATTATATGTGTATATGTGTACCTATAGTGTATATGATATTATGTGTTTACACCTATACATATATCTCATAATCTGTACTATCACTATCATCGTAGAGGCTTACATCTATATACAACAATGAATTTGAAACAGGAAAATCTTGAACAGGACAAGTACTAACAATCTAGAAAAATTCTTAAGACATAATTTTGATGATAATAAATTACATATTCTGATCTTCTTGTTAGTAAGACCAAATTTAACTTTGTACACAACTCTAGAGTTGCTAATGAGCCTTCTACTGAGGCCACACATGGTTAATTGGAGGAGCCAAAATGTGTTATATCTGTTCCATTAATAATATTGGATTTTGTATGTCATTCCATCGTCTTGTTAGTGAGACTAACTATGTACTCAAGCCAAGAGTTGTAAGCCATCATATAATATGCTGCAATGTATCACCACCATGTTCTCCCCAGGGTCCAAGTGACACATATCAGCACAGCTAAACATGCATGTGCACCCTCTGAAAGTCTTGTAGCATTCCAAATTCTGTCTCCTAAGCAATATGTGTGTATGTAAAATAGCGCATAGAGTGGGGGAAATACCTATCATACAACAGTATAACATCTGCTGCTATAGACGTAACACCCTTATATAGCAATTTTATAATGTATAAAGCCCTAGCCATTGTATGATGTTCCTAATCATATAGCTGATGAAATCTTCACATGTTTATGATATCAATGGATGCTCTACTGGTTAAGACATGGTCACTTGGGCAGTATGACACATAAATCCACTCTCCCTTGAGACTTGTCATTTTATATGTCATACTGTCCTGGTGTCCATGTCTTGACCACTAAATAATCCTCACCAAAATAGCATGTACATTATGTGTATATTTGTAATGATATTATTATAAATCATGTTCTGGTTCCCATATTATGAATTCTTGTAATGAATCTCATTAATTTGCACATCAAAGGATTATATCTTTGATCATAATACACATGGTAAATATAAGCCAATCTACCTAATGTTAGTGTATGTGTAGAGTTAGTTATTGTACGTTTTTTCGTTAATCCTATGATTGCACACAGTGTGTTTGTGACCATTGGTTGTTGTGTTAGTCACGGAAACGTAACTTCATTTTGGCAAACTTCAAAGAAACCCATTTACTGAGGAAGTCATGCCAAACTACTCCTTGATTACCATCCAGTCCACTGCGATACAGACCATTAAGGTTGGAATGAGTACAAGACTTGTACCACCATGCTCCATGACGGTCACTAGCACAGTTCACACCACTATACTGATCATTGTCTCTATCTTTAGTGCTAAACTGCATACCATTTATACTATATGACGATAAAAAGGAGTCTCCAGCAGTTCCTGTGTAATCTGCTATGTTTAGTCTGTAGTTTGTTCCACTGTTGCCAACAGAGAAGAATAAATATTGGGCATATTTATAGTTCCCTTGGAAATCAGCTAAATCGACTCTTAGTTCTGTTCTCGGTGCTGCTGAGGTCAAGCAGTGTATATAGTCCAATCCAAGCCAGAATTCTCTCTTGAGGTTCCCAAATCCAGCAACATAGTCTGCCCAGTTCCTGTAGAAATTCTCAGAGCCATCTTTTCTTCTCTGGAAGACAGTCCACCCTCCATTCTTCATATCACAGAAGACGTTAAACGGTTTTCCACATCCAGGGTCAATAGTGTAGACTCCATCTTGTCTACATCCTTTGAGATAGGCATCTCTACAATGTTTATTCGGTGTTGATGGACCTGCGTAAGTACATCCAGTACGTATGTAGGATAGAGTAGTCACTATAATATGTGAGGTCTTACTTTCATGTGTGTATGTAGTTGTATAGTGAGTGAGGTTCTACATACAATTGTGTAATTATCAAGACATTGAGGTACTGTGCATACTGTATGCATACCGTATATTTTACTCACATTGTCCATATGCTGTAGTAGCTAGTAGAAGTATGGCAATAGTTGTTGATCCACGACTAAAGTTGATCATGTTCTTGTTCCTGAGCTGTAACGTTCTCTGTAGTCAGTGCTCTCTTTCTCCTTGATCTCTCTTACTTGTTGTTTCTCTGGGTTGAGTGGTGTTCTTTTATAGCATTGGTTGGTGGGTGTGCACATGTGGGAGTTCTGTTGTCATGACAGTATGTTTGTTGCCTTGGTAACACACATGATGTCACCCTCCTTTCTAAATCAATAACAAGTGGTGTGTGTTGTGTTTTTAGAAAGTGAATTTTATTGTATTCTTGTGTCTCCAGTGATTGTTTGTAGGTTGAAAATTCTATAAACAATTTAATATTTAATGGATAGTAATAGGTATTTATTCAATCAAGATGTTTTTGTATTGGAGTGTATTTAATATAATGTGAAATTGGAATACCTTATTATTCTTGTGGTGTAGTGACCCTGTCTGTCTGTCTAGTTTCGAATTTCAATTATATTTCAGTGAAATGTGCCATTTCTAGGTTTTACTACACTTATGTGTGTATACATACTGTATAAACAATGAAGCAAGTCTCCTTTGGTCCTCATTTGATTCAACAAATAATGGTTTCTTGAAGACAGGGTGTGGTCTACCGCCAGCAGTTCCATTGTAGCCAGCACCCATGATCTGTACACACTGTTCAGTGTATACTGTGTTGTACATGAGATCTGTACACACTGTACAGTGTATATTGTGCTGTCCATGAGATCTGTACAGTATATGCTGTGTTGTACATGCATATGCGATTGGTACATTCTGTACTGTTTGTACTGTGTTGTACAAGGGATTTGTACCTACTATACTGTCTGTACTGTGTTGTACATGTTATGTGTAACTGCTGTACAGTACGTATATACTGTTTCGCATGAGATCTGTACATACTGTACAACCTATACTGTGTTGTACACGATATCTGTACACACTGTATAGTATATACTGAGTTGTGCATGTCTTCTGTAAATACTGTACAGTCGCTGTGTATACTGTGTTGTAAATGAGATCTGTACATATAATCTATACTTACTCAGATGCTATCGTTTAATATACATACCAAAATGTATGATTGTATGAATTCCGTTGTAGCCTGCAACCTGTGGCTTGTACTTACTAGCAACATTCCCGACCATAAAGAAGTTGTCAGTAGTAGGCGTATTTCTTATCTCCTCGGTAATCAGCCAGGTCAATTCTCATTTCAGTTCTGGTAGTTCTTGTGGTGAGACAGTGGATCTTCTCCAGACCAAGCCACTGCTCACCCCAGACTGAACTGAAGCCTGAAAACATATTCTGCCCAACCTCTATTGAAATTCTCAGATCCATCCATTCTACTCTGGAAGACAGTGTATTGGTTGTTGCAATAAACTTTGAATGGTTACTGGTTTGGACAGTGAGGGTCAATAGTGTAGACTCCACCTTGAGTACATCCTCTCTGATAGACCTCCTTACAGTCACGAGGTATGGGGTTTCCAGGGTTACCTGTGTGTGTAATAGATGAAATACCTATCATATTATAGAATTTATAAGAATATTGTGTCTTTGTATGTACTCTTCAACATCAGGTGCATGCAGTGGTGTTAGAATACACTTTGTTTGGTGAGTGAGTTTGGTAGGTAATTGGCTTCGGGAGGAATGTGGTCCCCTTGCACCCCAATAGCACAAAAGCAAAGGTATGACCAAGAAGGTCTATCATTTGGTATAATATATCTGAATTGAAATGGAGTAGTGTAGTTGACACCAATTGCAATAATTCACCCTCTCCACAAATTGTGTGGATCCATTCCTACAGTTGTTCATTCACTCATCCAGGTATTGTGAGATTGTTGATTAAGTATAACTGTGAATGTACAGTAGTTAGTGTGTTGTACTCACATTGTCCATATGTTGTAGTAGCTAGTAGAAGTATGGCAAGAGTTGTTGATCCACAACTAAAGTTGATCATGTTCTTGTTCCTGAGCTGTAACGTTCTCTGTAGTCAGATCTTTCAGTTCAGTCTTTCTCCTTGATCTCCCTTACTTGTTGTTTCTGTGGGCTGAGTGGTGTTCTTTTATAGCATTGGTTAGTGGGTGTGTACATGTGGGAGTTGTGTTGTCATGACAGTATGTTGGTTGTCATGGCAATATCATCATACCACATCATCACTCATGAGATGTTTACAGACTTCCACATATAGTATAGTTATAGTGAAACTAACACTATGATTAATGTAGTACAATACAGTTGTATACATTTATATGTATACCTATGATAGTCACTGGTGTTCTTTTAGTGCTTGATGTTGTTGTGTTGCTTGGTTGAGTATGTATCCACATTTCTCTGTGTTTGTTGCAGCCATTACCAAGGAGATGCGTTTGAAACGGGCCGGGACATTGTAGCAGATCCGGTCAAATTCCATTCAAACATTGCAGTCCACCTCTACAGTCCATCCAGAACCCCAGGAACTGTCATAGTTGGAAGCATTGGTTTCCGTAACTTCACTCCAAAGCCGATCAGAACACTTCTGTTGTCTGTTGGCGGGACTAATATGATGTTGGTATTATCGCCATGGCAAACACACTGGAGTGCCTGTATGCTTTGGTAAAGGTTTTTGTGTGCACAGTTGGCGGGAACAGTGTTGCTTTGAAGGACATGGAGAAATTGGGCAGTTTCAAGGTAAGTGGCATGTTGCATGGGAGGATCAAATGGATGTATCGTATTCGCATACTGTATACATACAAATGTACAGTATAATATACTACAATCATACATATGTACCGTATATGCTATATTATTATGCATATGTACATACTGTAAGTATACAGTGGGAGCTGTAGTAGAGACCACCTCAACACAAACACCACCTGTCCTAAGTGACAATAGCTGGACTTTCCACTATGTCAACTCAAGTACAGTAAATCACCTCTGTATAAAGACCACCTGTCTCGAGAGTCCACCTTTTACTGGTGCCTTGGGTGGTCTTTATATACAGGTTCCACTGTACATCAACTACTTCAATGTGTCCTTTGGGTGGTCTTTATATACAGGTTCCACTGTACGTCAACAACTACAGTGTGTCCCTTGGGTGGTCTTTATATGCAGGTTCCACTGCATATGTACAGTATGCATTGTTGTGTTGTTAATTTGGGTTGTCTTTTGCAGCAGAATCAAAATTCATTTTCCCAACAACAAGTTTGTACAACCTTGTATGAGGTTGTAGAAGGTAGCTACAAGTTTGTGCAACCTTGTATTATCTTGTAATAAGGTTGTAGAAGGTGGCTACAAGGTTGTGTTATCTTGTAGCAAGATTGTAGAAGGTGGCTGCAAGTTTGTGTAACCTTGTATTATCTTGTAGCAAGATTGTAGAAGGTGGCTGCAAGTTTATACAAGCTTGTATAAACATGATTGCTACCACTTGGTTAACAGTTTTACCTTCAAATTCCTATGTATGTCGGTTGTGACATGGTTGTATATTTCATGTGGACTATCTCATTGCATGTTTTTTACTCTTTGTTGCATGTTTAGAGATTCAATTGTTTCCTGTTTTTTACATGTTGTACAGATATGGGTGTTTCCTGTTTGTAACATGTTGTACAGATATGGGTGTTTCCTGTTTGTTACATGTTGTACAGATATGGGTGTTTCCTGTTTGTTACATGTTGTACAGATATGGGTGTTTCCTGTTTCTTACATGTTGTACAGATATGGGTGTTTCCTGTTTGTTACATGTTGTACAGATATGGGTGTTTCCTGTTTGTTACATGTTGTACAGATCAAAATGTTTCCTGTTTGTTACATGTTGTACAGATATGGGTGTTTCCTGTTTGTTACATGTTGTACAGATTAAAGTGTTTCCGAACTGTTCTTTATTGTACAGATTTAAGTATTTCTTGTGTGTTCCTTGTTTTACAGATCTGGGTGTTTGGAGTGAAGCTTCACAAGACATCCAGAGTTTTCTTTTGCAACATTCCAGGGAGTTGTTGGTTGCTGGAGTGTATGTGCACATGTGCCCACAAGCTGTTCATGTTTGTGTGTATGTATACATAATATGTGTGTTTATGTTTTATATAGAACGTATGTATGCATACAATACATATCAAAGTATTATGTGTGTATGTCTGTTCGTGTTATATAGTATGTTAAACTATATGTATGTATAAATTGTATGCAGTACATATTAAATTGCATATTATGTTTGTATGTACACCTGTAAGTGTTGTATTGTATGTATGTATGGATGGATGGATACTTTTTATTCAGTGTATTTCAAATATATATCTTGTGTGTATGAGATGTACATGTTATATAGTATGTTAGAGACATCCTGGTGTGCATAGTGGATGATAGACACTTTATACGGTTAATATGCGCATAGTCCAATACAACATTTTTATATGGGATAGAAATGTGTTTATCAATTTCCTGCTTTGTTCTTACTCAGTTAATCCTAAAATGAAACCTGTCTGGTGACCACTGCTGTATCACTGACCTGTGCTACATGGCTTATGTACACACAGACTTCTCTTTGATCCTCCCCTCAACCAACAAATGTACGTATGTGTACGTATAGGTTAACACTGAAATCAGCCAATGTGCTACAGTAACAGTACTTGTATCCTAGTTGAGGGGTAGATCAAGGGAAACCTGAGCATACATAATCCATGTAGCACAGGTCAGCGGTACAGCACAGGTCTGTATGTGTAACTCTTATACAGTGTGTATTGAATTACAGTGAATTCTCGTTGATCCGCCACCGCTTTATCCTCCAAATCTTTTAATCCACCACAATTTTCCAGTACCAATATATTGTACAAGTACCAATGAATATCCAGTTAGTCCGCCATATTCTTTGAAGACGAATTGCGGCAGATTAATGGGAATTCACTGTATATGTCTATATATATATCTGTATGTCTGTGTGTCTTATGCACTTGTGTGTGGTTTGTTAGGAATGAATGCAGGAATGTCAAGATGATGAACAAGATGCGTTTGGTGTCCACAATGCTCCACCATCTGCAAGATGCCGACCAGGAGGAGAAGAGGAAGAAGGACATTATTTTGTGAAACTTTGGCTCTGTTGTTTAGGTGTTGTTTGAACGAGCAAGATTTGAATTGTGTGTGTGTGTGCATGTGTGCATGTGTGCATGCGTGCGTGCATGTGTGTTTGTACATGTGCATATGTATGGTGTGTGTGTTTGTGTGTGTTGGTGTACATGTGCGTGTGCATGTGCATGTGCGGTGTGTGGTGTGGTGTGTGTATGTGTGCTTGTTAGCACACATGTTGTGTTTATGTGTAGTCCTGAATACCATACATATTGTAACATGGTATAACTTGGTATAACATAGTATAACATAGTATAACATAGTATTCCACATTATGTACATCTCTGATGTTTACCAGCCTCCTACCTCATCAGAATGGAGCAGTACACACAGTACTTCATAAATCTCTACGTTTGAGGATTATTGTGCATACATAGCTGCATATTTCTTGTATAAATTCATGTTGAATTGGAAATGTGTATGTTGTATTTTATGCAAAAGCTAGAATGAGATACAATATAATATAAATAATGGAAAATCATCAATGTGAAAAACTACAAAGGATCCTTCAAATTGCCTTTTGTCCTGTATCAAATGTTCTTATCTTATATAATATTATTATTCTTTTCAGGACTTGGTAGTATAGTGTGTATACACTAATACAACAAACTGAACACAGTTGAAGAAGTGCTTTATGATGAAGCAATTTGTCTCAAGGGTGTTCGTCGGAAAGAGTTTCTACTGTCTCTACTGTACAGCATATAAATAATTATTATAGATTCGTAATAATTTAATACTTATTGTAATCAAATTACTTGTTACATTATACTTGACCTCACTGAGACTAATTGTCCATTTGTGGTAATAACAAAACTTTGTGGTAGACACTAGTTGTCCACAACAATTTATAAACATCATTTCCATGGTTTCTGTGGTTCGTTATGGATTCCTATACCACGCCTATTATATTGTACTGTGTGTGAAGATTGGTATGCCCGCACACATGCACGCATGCATGTACGCACACACAAACACGCACAAACACACACACATGCACACACTCACACGTACACACATGCACACACACACGCACACACACACACACACACACACACACATGCAGACATATGTACACACATTTACGCACGCAGTGTGTACTGGCCAGGAGTGTATACTAACCCAGGTACTTTCTAAGCAAGTTGCACTGTAGTTTTAACATGTAAATTTATGTGTACCAATTGAAATTGAATTTTAGAAGACATTCAGAATTTCAGGAAGACAAAACTTCTACAAATCTGTTTTGTTCTGTGGTTTTATGGTGTTTTCCTTTGATATATCGCACATGCTGAAATGTACGTATGTACAGTTGTTTGAGAAGGATTTCTGTATTGGTGGTTGTTGTAGATAGAATTACAATAGGAAAAGAAGAATTTTTTAAAAGCCACCAACCTTCTTAATAAGTGCATATTGTATCTCCAGCTGCACTGTCACTTCTTAGTAAAAAATAATAACAATAACATGTATTGTTAAGTGTGTTTTTTGTGTGTGTTGGTGGTTTCATTATAATATATAATATTATAATATGATAGTGTGTGACCTTGAAAATTCTTTCATTTGCGAATCTTTTTAGTATAATATTATATACATATGGTTGCATGGTAAAGTATCGGTACAATTTTTATTATAGTAATAGTTTTCTATATGCTATAATATATATTATAATATATTATGCATAGTATCCTCTTCTTATATAGTAGTAAAATATTATGAACACGTTAAACATAGTACATTATCATTCCCGCTCATGGTATCGACTATACCCCTATTTGTATTAGACCTATTTAAAAAAGTGGATAATATTGCCATAGTGATTGTGTGTATAAATATTGGTGTAGTGATTGTGTCTGTCAATATTGGTGTACAGTATTATTCAAGTTTGTTCCATTATGGTCATACCATAAGAGTTATGGCCACATACCATTGCACACTTCAACACATCTTACACCTCACACTGCCAGCCACAGTAGCTTCACAACTCCAAAGTGTCATTAGGGAATGTTGCTGCTCCTCGCTCTCCTTGTGTTGAACTTCAGACAGATTTAAGGAAAGTGCCTGTTGTTGGATCAACCATGAAATTATAATGTCGTAATATTAATCTTTCCAGTGTGACCATATTTGAACAACTGTGCATGTGCATGCTAATTTTCTGTACATTGTGTGTGTGATTGATGTCTGTTGTACATATCACTGCCTAATAAGCCAGTGAAGGGTAGATAAATTTTATTTGAGATGAGTATTATACCCTCTAGCAGTAATAAACCAAGCTAGGGGATGTATCCATATGCATATAAAATCATGCATGCTTAGAAGTACACACATACTATTGTTCAATGCAGATGCTACATAGCTTTAATTGTGCCGTGATATTGGACGTATGTGGTGTTTGTATTCCAAACATTATGTATTTATTGAAGGGACTTGAGTTCAGTGCACATTGGGCCGGATGATTGGGATCCAGATAGAACTGCAGTCAATGCTGGAGAAACAGCACACTTAGGTCTATATGTAGAAGTCTTGGAATAGTTGAGGAGAAGGGTTTAAATTCATAGACACAGAGCTATAATATGGTATAATTATGATTGCAATTGGAGATACAACACTATATTATTATAAATAATTATACAATATAATATGTATCAACCAATGAAAGTTTGAAAAATGCAAGATTTGGAGAAAGGCCAGGGGTCATCCCCTGTTCATTCAAGCCTTGGGGATATAAGGATAAAATGCTGGTATAGCCTGGGAATGATTGGTAGGTGAGCATGACCCCAAATGCAGCAGAAATAAAGACTGAGTGTGTATGTACATGCATGTATAATTGAATGCATGTGTTCAAAAGACGAATACATACAAGTTGTGATACAACTGGTCATTAGAGACGTTTGATGATACAATTCTCTCCCTGGTGTCTGGAATATATGTGATATATATGCACAGTCTTCTACATCAACCGGAAGTAATAACAGCACTTTAGAATGAATATCTTGTGCAATGATTGTCAAATCATAGCACATTGATAACGTCATCAAAATGGCTGCAGAATATATTCTTCGTAAATCTTGTTCTTCGTTCACCTTGTAAATCGGACTGTCTCGTTCGACTGTCTTGTGCCTTCGTAGTAGAGGTTTAATGCCATGGCGTCACTTCTGAGGTCTTTTCTCCACGGAAGCCATCAGGTAAGACTTACTCAATAAGACAAGTATTTTCGAACAGTGCCTAATTCCGAACAGTTGGTCTCTCACCGTATTATTTTCAAGAAACTATCTTTTATAGCTCATATTCTTAATCCTTACACACACCAGGTGAGATACGTCATTCTTTGATCTGCCCATTATTGATCGGATTAGGTGGAAAATCGACATGTTCGGAATTAACGACTGTTCGTAATTACCCCGCCTACCTTAAGTTTATGTTGCCTCATCCGAAATTCACTCGGATACTCGTACGGTAACTTAGACCAAATCTCTGATGTTGTCAATATTGTTATTTTACTTGCATGTTCGGTAGGTCGATCAATGCGACATCGTCTTTGCAATTGTCGCTTTTGTACCTTAAATGGTAAAAGGGAAGGTTACGTAACACGGAGGAATAGAGTTCTTCTCTAATGGTGACGTCGTCACGTCTGAATTTCTTGCGAGTTCACCTCACGATTCCCTCCTCAAAAGCGCGATTCAACAGATCCAGGTCCTACTCAACAATTCAGCACATTGTAGAATGCACCTGACACATGCACACGCACACATGCACATTTACTGTCATGTGATAGTGTGTGCAGTACAGTATAGAGCTGGTGGTGCGACAGTCACATGATGAATGTATATGTTTGATGGGTGTCATAATCACATGACCATTGCTTGATTATATCATGTGGTACAGGCTGTATCCTCTTCCTGTCAACAGTACTTCCAGGATCCTGCTGTAAAGTCACTGGTGTATAAAGTTCATTTTGTGTACATGTGACCTTTTAACATGATGTACTGTTACACTGTACAATGTGAGGTGAAGATATCTTCATTATAATTAGTTATACACTTAATATTTATTAATGTATCCAATCATGTTTAGTGATAAGATGCGAATTTGTATTGACTATTATTATTGTAGCATCAAACATGTTTACAATCTAACTGAGTGTTCATGGCCTAGTGAATTGTATGTGTTTCTCAAGTTCCTAGTTCACACACTACTAGTGAGTATAATGTTGTTTGATGCATTAGTCTCTGGAACGAAGCTTCATTTCACTACACTTGAGAGTGGAGGAGAATGTGTGCCAACGATACATGTAATCATTGTAGTTGTATGGTCTGTTGAGTACTGCACATTCACAGTTGTTGTACCACCATCCTGCCCTGTGGTACTGAGCACAGTTTCCTGACCAGTTATCATTATCCCTATCAGGTGTTGAGAATGGCATACCAACAAGGTTACCACCTTACCCACATACCCCCTTCATCCCATGACCAGCTGTTCCAGTGTATGCTCCAAGACGAAGCTTGTACTTGGTCCTCTTACTCTCTAAAGCGAAATAGTCATAAATGGCATGAGCCTTTCTTCCCGTGTTATCCCCCTTATCGATCCTGAGTTCGGCACGACAAGTAGCAAAGGTGAGACAGTGGATCTTCTCATTTCCCAACCAGAACTCCCACTTCAAGTTCCCAAACCCATTTTTGTATTCCTCCCAATTCCTATTGAAGTTTTCCTGTCCATTTCTCCTCCTCTGGAACACGATCCACTGTCCATTGCGCATGTCACAGTAGACTTGGAAGGGCTTCATACATCCAGGGTCAATGGTGTAGACTCCATCTTGGGTACATCCTCTCTGATAGACCTCCTTACAGTCACGAGGTATGGGGTTTCCAGGGTTACCTGTAGCAATGATCCAATTCCATCCTCAAGTAACCAGTATGTATGTACACATAGTATACAGTGTGTGTGTGTGTGTGTGTGTGTGTGTGTGTGTGTGTGTGTGTGTGTGTGTGTGTGTTTGTGTGTGTGTGTGTGTGTGTGTGTGTGTGTGTGTGTGTGTGTGTGTGCCCGTCTTGAGTATAATTGTATTGTGTCAAACTGAACGTAGTATTGTGATCTACACTCCGTTCTGTACTGTAAATGTGTACATCTTGTATGTATGTGGTTAGTGGATCATTTGATATTTACATCAATTCTGATTATCATTAGTGGTGCTGACAAATTGATCAATCAGAGGAAGTGATTAAATATAACAGGAAATCACCCACACCATATTACCAATACCCATCACTTAATGCTTTGATGTGTGATTGAAGAGTACTGGAATAACTCACGAAAAAGACTGTAAATATTGCACACCAAGTCTATTAGGTGTCGATCAATTGAGTGTCAAAATGAATGTGGTACTATGTTCCAAATCTACACTCCATTCTGTACTGTGAACGTGTACATCATGTACGTGTGTATGTGCACATGTGTTTGTATGTGTGTGATTATTGCAATGTTGCTGTATTCATGTGTACACAAACTGTTCTTTCTAGTGCTGGACGGTCTACATCAAAACTGATTATCATTAGTGGTGTAAACATATTAATTAATAACAGGAATTAATTGAGTATATAACAGGAAACCACCCACACCACATTATCCATGCTCTTCACTTAATACGTTTGATGTGTGATTTGAGAGTACTTGAATAATACCTGAATATTGCACGAAAATGACTCTAATTATTGCACACCAAGCCTATTAGGTGCATGGCCTAATAATTTGGGAGTAGCTTCCAGTTGCACCAACATTACTTTCAATAATTAATGGATTATTCATTTGATTACTGTGGACTAATAATAAATTTAAAAACAATTATATGTCCACATCCAATATATCTCCCCTTCCACTACTATCCCAGCATCCTAGTGTGTAGTGTAATTAAGGTTTAGTGTAATCACAGGAGGTAATTACAATTGAGTATAAAAGAACCCCTCTCTCCCCCACCTTATAACCCACAACCTTCACTCAATGGAATTTAACTTGGATTTGAGAGTACATGAGAATATTTGAACAGAGGACTCTAAATATTGTACATCAAGCCTATTAGGTGTAAGGGCTTATAAGTGGGAGTGGCTTTGGTTACACCAATTTTACTTCTACTGATTAATCAATTAACCATTCGATTGCTATGAACTGATCATCAAATTAAGAACACATCCTATTCCTTGAACTTGCTCTCGTGTACTCATCCAATATGTCCCATCAGACTACTATCCCAGTGTGATAGTGTGTAGTGTATAATAGTATGATTGAACTCACACTGTGCGTTTGTGGTGTGTGTTCCAGCTAGGATGAATCCAATAGTGAGGATGACTGGTGTGAGTAAATTCTCCATTGTCATCTTGTGTCAGTAGTTGAAGTAACTGCAGTGACCTCCAATGCAGGTTGATATCTTGTCCACTTGTTGTCTTTCTCCCTTTGAGCTGTTTGTGTTGTTGTAGGTGATCACTTCTCTTCTTTTATAGCTTAATGAAATTAAATTAATTAAATGAGTTTATTTTGTCCTGTGACAATGACATGACCATAGTTTGATGGTACCTCATGACAAATCACTTGACTGACGTATAGTACTGGAAATTTCCCCCGTACTTCCTGTTGTAAGGTCACATGTGTATAATGTTCACTGTATGTACATGTGACCTTTCAACATCATGTACTGTTACACTGTACAATGTGATGTGAAGATTTGTTCATTATAATTAGTTATACAGTAGATATTTCTTCATTGCATCATGCATAGCGATAAGATTTGAACTTGAAGTGAATATTATTATTGTAGCATCAATCATGTTTACAATCTAATTGAGTGCTCATGACCTATTGAATTGTGTGTTTTTCAAGTTAATAGTTCACACACAACTAGTGAGTATAGCGTTGTTTGCTATGTTAGTCTCTGGAACGAAGCTTCATTTCAGTACACTTGAGAGCATTGGAGAATGTATTCCATTTACGCATGTAACCATTGTGGTTATATGGTCTGTTCAGTATTGAACAGTAACAGTCGTTATGCCACCATCCTGCATTGTGGTACCTTGCACAGTTTCCTGACCAGTTATCATTATCCCTGTCATGTGTTGAGAATGGCATACCATCATGTATATTAGATACACAAGCCCTCATTCCGTCACCGGCTGTTCCGCTGTATGCTCCAAGATCTAGTCTGTACTTGTTGGCAGCATTGTGAACAGCAATGGAGCTGTAGATGGCATATTTGTGTATTTCTTTGTAGTCGGTCATGTCAATTCTCAACTCGGCAGCACAAACACTGAATGTCAAGCAGTTGATCTTCTTCAATCCAAGCCAATGTTCGTACAGTGGATCTCCAAATCCTGCTTCATAATTGGTCCAGTTACGATTGAAGTCCAATTGAGCATGTCTTCTTCTTTGGAACACGATCCATTGTCCATTTATCATGTCACAAAATACTTCGAATGGTTTGGTATTGGGACAGTTTGGTGCAATAGTGTAGACTCTATCTTGAGTACATCCTCTCTGATAGACCTCCTTACAGTCCCGAGGTATGGTATTCCCAGATGGTGTACCTGAGAATGAAGTGAATACACTAACCTGACCAGTACATGTAGTTGTTGCATGATATTTCTAGTCTGTAGTCCTAGTAGCTATCTATCCCAGTGTCCTAGTGTGTAGTGTATAATAGTATGATTGAACTCACATTGTGCATTTGTTGTGTGTGTTCCAGCTAGGATGAATCCAATAGTGAGGATGACTGGTGTGAGTAAATTCTCCATTGTCATCTTGTGTCAGTAGTTGAAGTAACTGCAGTGACCTCCAATGCAGGTTGATATCTTGTCCACTTGATGTCTTTCTTCTTTTGAGCTGTTTGTGTTGTTGTAGATGGTCACTTATCTTCTTTTATAGCCTTCTCCAAAGGAAGTGTGAGTGTCTGTGGCTGAATTACGTGGTTGCCTATATACAAGTGTAGTAGCGTGTAGAATTACTGCGGTCAATGTCAACATTTTTGTAAAAGTGTTGTTGTAAGTTTTCGTAATATGATATACATTTTTGCAGTGATCACGAATCTTCTGTACGTATATCATTACACTGAGGACTCTTTCTTACCATTTATGGCATTAATAGAACTTTGTGGTAGATACCAGTTGTCCACAACAATTTCACATATCACTTACCTGGTTTCCAAGAACCTGTATGTACTATTGAGTACATATTCATTCACATATACAGGTACACACACAGCAGTTGGCTGACAGATCCAGCATGGTAGGACCTGCAGTTGTCTTGGGGCCAGCAGTTCTACAAACACCACTCCTGGTAGTCCATCCTCCCCCACTCATCCAACACAGTGTGAGGGGGGTTAACAGGACTCACAGGACCACCTAGGGTGGATGAAGCAGGGACCACTCAGTGTTATGACACATCATTTGTAGTTGTTGAACCACTAATAGGTGCTGCTAGTAGGTACTGGACCACTAGTAGGTGCTGGACCACTAGTAGATGTATGTTGCAAATACGAAGCTGTTTTTATGCTAATACCCTAAATGTACAGTAGCTGTCAGTTAGGAAATAACTCGGTATACTATCCTTAGCGATTTATGGTTCATGATAGGTTCACTGCTGTTGTGGTAGGTTAATGGAGGTTGAATACTAAACATTGGTTCTTGTGGTACATGATGGTTTGTTTCGGTCCCTTTAGTTGCAAGAGTGTTAGTATGTTGTGAGGTCAAGTGTGTTGTTTGTTTGTTGTGTGCATAGTGTCAGGTAACCTTATAACTTCAAGCTAGTACTTTTGCTAGAAAGGGGAAGTGTCCAGTCATGTGACAGTGTGTATACAGTACAGTATAGAGTTATCGGGTGTCATGGGACAGTCACATGACTAATGTATAGGTTTGATGGGTGTTATGTGACAGTCATACGACCAATATATGTATATACATTTATAAAGCACACTGTAGTATAAGTAGTATAATCTGATATACCCTACTGTACTTGTGACCTTTTAACATCATGTACTGTTACGTTCAACTTGTGTAATGTGATGGGAAGGTATCTTCATTATATTTAGTTAAACACTAAATATTTTTCATCTCATCATGCATAGTAGTAAGATTTGAAGTGAATATTATTATTGTAGCATCAACCATGTTTACAATCTACCTGAGTGTTCATGACCTAGTGAATTGTATGACATTGTGTTTCTCAAGTTCCTGGTTCACACACTACTAGTGAGTATAATGTTGTTTGATGTGTTAGTCTCTGGAACGAAGCTTCATTTCACTACACTTGAGATATCTGGAGAATGTGTGCCAGCGGTTTATGTAATCGTTGTTGTATGGTCTGTTCAGTATTGAACACCAACACTGATTGTGCCACCATCCTGCACTGCTGTACTGAGCACAGTTTCCTGAATATCTATCATTATCCCTGTCAGGTGTTGAGAATGGCATGCCATCATTGTTATAAGTTGACCCACAAGTCCTCATCCCATCACCATCTGTTCCAGTGTAATTTCAGAGACTAAGCTTGTACTTGGTCTGCTCACTCTCTAAAGCAAAGTAGTCATAAATGGCATGAGCCTTTCTTCCCGTGTTATCCCCCATATCGATCCTGAGTTCAGTACGGCAAGTAGCAAAGGTGAGACAGTGGATCTTCTCATTTCCCAGCCAGAACTCCCACTTCAAGTTCCCAAACCCATTTTTGTATTCCTCCCAATTTCTGTTGAAGTTTTCCTGTCCATTTCTCCTTCTCTGGAACACGATCCACTGTCCATTGCGCATGTCACAGTAGACTTGGAAGGGCTTCATACATC
Source organism: Chondrilla cf. caribensis (assembly GCA_964020155.1). Lineage (NCBI taxonomy): Eukaryota > Metazoa > Porifera > Demospongiae > Chondrillida > Chondrillidae > Chondrilla > Chondrilla cf. caribensis. The sequence goes on from OZ026547.1 coordinate 4,730,740, forward strand.
CAGGGTCAATAGTGTACACTCCATCTTGAGTACATCCTCTCTGATAGACCTCCTTACAGTCACGAGGTATGGGGTTTCCAGGGTTACCTGTAGCAATGATCAAATCCATCCCCCAGTAGTGTGTATGCACACATAGTATACACTGTGTGTGTGTGTGTGTGTGTGTGTGTGTGTGTGTGTGTGTGTGTGTGTGTGTGTGTGTTTGTGTGTGTGTGTGTTTGTGTGTGTGTGTGTGTGTGTGTGTGTGTGTGTGTGTGTGTGTGTGTGTGTTTGTGTGTGTGTGTGTGTGTGTGTGTGTGTGTGTGTGTGTGTGTGTGTGTGTGTGTGTGTGTGTGTGGAGTATAAATGTGCTGTGTCAAACTGAATGTAGTATTGTGTTCCATATCTACACTCCACTCTGTACTGTTATATGTGTACATCTTGTGTGTGTGTGGTTAGTGAATCATTTGATATCTACATCAAATCTGATTATCATTAGTGGTGCTAACACATTGATCAATCAGAGGAAGTGATTAAATATAACAGGAAATCACCCACACCACCTTGCCTATACCCTTCACTTCTTGCTTAGATGTGTGATTAAATAATACTGGAATAACTCACGAAAAAGACTGTAAATATTGCACACCAAGTCTATTAGGTGTCGATCTATTCAGTGTCAAAATGAATGTGGTACTATGTTCCAAATCTCCACTCCATTCTGTACTGTGAACGTGTACATCATGCGCATATGTGTTTGTGTGTGTTTGATTATTGGAATGTTGCTGTATTCATGTGTACATAATCTGATTATTCTAGTGCTGGACGATTAATAGGTCTACATAAAAACTGATTATCATTAGTGGTGTAAACATATTAATTAATAACAGGAATTAATTGAGTATATAACAGGAAACTACCCACACCTCATTATCCATACTCTTCACTTAATACGTTTGATGTGTGGTTTGAGAGTACTTGAATATTAAATGAATATTGCACAAAAACGACTCTAAATATTGCACACCAAGCCTATTAGGTGCATGGCCTAATAATTTGGGAGTGGCTTCCAGTTGCACCAACATAATTGCTTTTAATAATTAATGGATTATTCATTTGATTACTGTGGACTAATAATTAATTTAAAAACATGTGTATGTACACATCCAATATATCTCCCATTCCACTACTATCCCAGTGTCCTAGTGTGTAGTTTGATTAAGGTTTAGTGTAATCACAGGAGGTAATTGAGTATAAAGAACACCCCTCCCCCACCTTATAACCCACAGCCTTCACTCAATGGAATTTGACTTGTACTTTGAGAGTACATGAGAAGTATTTGAACAAAGGACTCTATTATTGGCATCAAGCCTATTAGGTGTAAGGGCTTATAAGTGGGAGTGGCTTTGGTTTCACCAACTGTACTTCTGGTGATTAACCAATTAATCCTTCAATTGTTATGAACTGATTATCAGATTAAGAACACATACAATTCCTTGAACTTGTTTTCACGTACACATCCCCCACTTCACTACTATTCCAGTATGCTAATGTGTAGTGTATAATAGTATAATTGAACTCACATTGTGCATTCGTGGTGTGTGTTCCAGCTAGGATGAATTCAATAGTGAGGATGACTGGTGTGAGTAAATTCTCCATTGTCATCTTGTGTCAGTAGTTGAAGTAACTGCAGTGCCCTCCAATGCAGGTTGATATCTTGTCCACTTGTTGTCTTTCTCCCTTTGAGCTGTTTGTGTTGTTGTAGGTGGTCACTTCTCTTCTTTTATAGCCAAAACCCCTACATAAGTGTGTGGGCGTCAGAGTCATTAGGAGACCATAATTGAATAACGCCTATTATAAAATAGTTCCTCTGACTCCCTTTTATGGTCATCTATATGATGACATCATTTTGAGCTATATTTAGATATCATAGGATTTCTTCTTAACTAGTACAGGCAACAATACCCTCCTATAGTATTAATCACAATATTAATATGATCATCTATTGCAGTATGTCTTTATCAATAATCTCATGCACCTTCAATCTATCATAGACTTATTGAAAGTTCACACAGGCCCAATCACTTCCAAGTTGTGAAAATGGCAACTTAGAAGAAACGGATACATTTTACTCATTCAATTGTACAATGACAGCAGTGCACATTATATTAATGCTGTCATGTTCAGCTATAGATGATGTATACCTCTGTATTGTCTGTGTTTGAACACTGTTCTGATGTGCTTGACTGAGGTGGTGCAGGCTAAGTTGACTGAAACATCCTTTTGTCTCCCTGACCAATACATACTGTACTGCTACACCCCTGATTTGTGTATTTGTATGGTAGTGTCGTTTTCATGCTGACATGTATTTCAAAACGAAATATAACTGTCCTTGAGGTGTGTGTGGTCAACTCAACTGTTGGTACTTCGAACTACTATATAATTGGAATAAGTGTACTCAGTCTGATTGATTGTTATGGATTGTTGTGTCTCAAAGGTGATTGAAAGGAACAGAAACTGGTTATGCCTCATGAAGGAACATTGTTGATGATTTTTCTAAATTAAATGATTGAACTTTAGTGAAAATGTCGTCAGTCTTCTGAAATACACGATTGTTAAATAATTTTTTTTCTATTTATTGAGAGGTGGTGTCTGGATGTGATTGAAATAACAAGTGATTCTGAACCTTTCAAGTCATCATCTCACCTCAGTTGAACCTGACATATCAATCACCATTAATGGGAATAACAACCATAGTACCTTAAACATGTAAAAATAAATATTATCCCTGTTTCCAGCTGTTGCATATTCATGCTATCTCATGAGCACACCAATGAGCACCTGTGTACCTTTCATGCTGCAATTGTACATGTGTACATACCGTACATGTGTATGTGCATACATTGTACATGTGAACATACAGTAAATGTGTATGTACATGCATTGTACATGTGTACATACAGTACATGTATGTACATACATTGTAGTATTTATGTATTCAACCATTTTTGGTGGGAAATGGGGGAAGATCAGTAATAGTGCTTTATCTTTGAGACTCTTTTTGAATTCTTTGCGATTGCATATTTGATTGACTATATTCGAGTCGGATCTGAGAAGGATCATCTTCTTCTTTATCAAGCCAAATTTGCGGCGAATATGCCACAATGCTGTGTATGCAGCAATCAAGGCCGCTGTCAGAATTGTAGCTGCGTTAAAGGTGGAAGATCATGTTCGAATTGTCACCCAAGTAAGCACGGCAAATGTTCAAATCTAAACAAGAATCCAGTAAGAGAACAGTCTATCCAGGTTTATGTCCACGAAAATGTTCAGCAGAATTCGGAAGCCAGATTCCACAACGAAGAATCTCAACATAATTCGCAAGTACAACGCGAACTCCCCACCTTCACTCCTTTGTCCGAACCGAACTTCCAGTGGAGTGAAACAGTCAATGGCCCAACCTGTAAGGAATACGTCAATGTATCATATCAAAAATCGTACACTAGAGAAGAAATATCGTCTCAGTACCATCCGGGAAAGTGGGTAAAGCCTTCGTTACGGAACTGTCTCGCCTCTTCCGTGCCTACGGAGAATCAAACGCACTGAAAACCATCGCCTTAACGGCAGCAATGATACTTCCATCCCTTCTCCTACAAAAACCCCACCCTAAGGCCAAAGTTAAGGAGCACATTACTTGCCTGGAGAGGAGGCTGAGACTATGGAAGGAAAGCAATATTCAGATTATCATTCAGCAAAGATTGAAATCTTTCCCCCAAAGGAAGAACAAAGATTTTCTAGTGAGGACTTTCTTCAAACTGATGATGAGAGGCAAAATTAAAGCGGCACTGAGACTGCTATCTAAAGCAGAAGAATCCATCCTCTACATCCACGACCAGCTAGATCCAAGCAACGAAACTCGAGATATCAACAGGACGGTTTTAGATGAATTGAAGGTCAAACATCCCCCCAAAGGCGACATCCATCTTAGTAACATTACTTGACCAACAAGAGAGAGAGTTCCATCCAGTTATCTTTGACTGTATCAATGCTGAGGCAATCCGTAAGGCTGTACTGAGAACAAACGGTGCAGCTGGTCCATCTGGAGCTGACGCCAACCTATGGAAGAGGATGTGTACCTCCTTTGAATTGTCTTTGGATGAACTCTGCAGCAGTCTTGCGCTTGTTGCAAAAACTCTCCACCAACTACGTTGACCCAGAAGGACTAACCAGCTTTACCGCCAGCAGATTGATCGCCCTGGAGAAACAGCCGGGGGTTAGACCCATAGGCACTGGTGAGGTAGCCAGGAGAATTGTGAGTAAAGCTACCATCACTGTCATCTATGATGAAATTAAAGTAGTAGCTGGCACCATTCAACTTGTGTTGGCCAGGAGGCGGGCTGTGAGGCAGGAGTCCACGCTATGAGAGCCATATTATTTGAAGACGAAGACTGTGAAGGTATTTTGTTAGTCGACGCTTCAAATGCTTTCAACCTGCTTAACAGACAAGCTGCTTTATTGAACATCCACTCCCTTTGCCCCTCTCTCGCCATCACTTTGACCAATACCTACCGAAAGGATGCCAACCTGTTTATTGAGGGTGAAACACTCACTTCATCTGAAGGTACCACACAGGGTGACCCCCTTGCCACAGCAATGTATGCACTCGGGGTACTACCACTCATAAGAAGATTAAACGACATTGCCAAACAGGTTTGGTTTGCAGACGATGCGGCAGCAGGTGGAAAATTATCCAAACTATTGGCATGGTGGGAGAAGCTAAACCAAATTGGACCATCTTATGGCTACCATCCCAATGCAGACAAGACTTGGTTAGTTGTCAAAGATGAGCATATGGAACATGCCAAGGATCTTTTTTCAGCCCATGGAGTGAACCTAACATCTAGTGGACGCAAACATCTAGGTTCAGCCATTGGAGACACCGAATTCCTGAGAAAATATCTGAAGAATAAAATCCATCAGTGGTCTCTTGAGTTGCAATCTCTTTCTGATATTGTACACTCCGAACCTCATGCAGCATATGCTGGATTTGTTCATGGACTAAAAAGCAAGTGGATGTACACCATGAGAACCACTCCCGGAATTAGTGAGCTGCTGTCACCTATTGAAGACATAAACAGAAAGAAAACTCATTCCTGCCTTAACAGGGAGAGTATCAATTCCAATTCAGAAAGAGACACAACACACTTCAGCAGCTGACTACTACTACTACCTTTGTCAACAGTATGCCAGTCAAACTGCTGACAAAGGTAGTAGTCAGCTGGTGAAATGTTTAGCATATGTTTATGATGTTTCAATTTTTAGCACCCTATATTGTTTTCATTTCGACTTCCGGTATGTAACGCTCGACCGATAGATATAATATTATAAATAGATAGATATATATAATACATGTTCCTAGGCGTAGCCGCAACAATGAATTTGTATTATAATTTATATTGCGCGAATAAAAAATGGCTGATTTTGAATGCCGACAATTTGAAATTGGACTAGAATTAGTGCGCTGAAGCTCTGCCGAACGTAATAACTTCAGCGAAGGTTCTTCTGAACCTAAGAAAGACGCCCAAGTAATTCGAGTGTGGGGGGCGGCAGCCCGACGAGTTTTTTAACTCGAATTACTTGTTTTTAATGTTGGTGGTGGTGTTTTGTGGATATTGATTCCACAGTGGTAATGTAACAAATCAAAAATAAGTTCATTTTGTCATGTGACAATCACATGACCATAGTTAGATGGTATCATGTGACAGTCACATAACTGATGTATAGTACCAGAAATATTCTTCTCATGTTAACTTACTTCCTGCTGTAAGGTCACATGTGTATAATGTTCATTGTGTGTACATGTCACCTTTTAATATCATGTACTGTACACTGTACAATGAGATGAAGATATATTCATTATAATTAGTTATAACTGATCAAATATTCCTTCATCCCATCATGCATAGCGATAAGATTTGAATTTGGATTGATTATTATTATTGTAGCATCAATCATGTTTACAGTCTAACTGAGTGTTCATGACCTAGTGAATTGTATGTGTTTCTCAAGTTCCTAGTTCACACACTATATTACTACTGAGTATAATGTTGTTTGATGTGTTAGTCTCTGGAACGAAGTTTCATTTCACTGCACTTGAGAAAGGTGGAGAATGTGTACCATCGAATCATATAACCATTGTTGTTGTATGGTCTGTTGAGTTCAGTACATGTACAGCCATTGTACCACCATCCTGCTTTGTTGGACTGAGCACAGTTTCCTGAATGGTTATCATTATCCCTGTCAGGTGTTGAGAATGGCATACCATCAAGGTTACCATGTGGTGTACATTTCCCCCTCATTCCATCATTGGCTGTTCCACTGTATGCTCCGAGACGAAGCTTGTACTTGGCACTCTCGTTCTCTAAAGCAAAATAGTCATAAATGGCATGTGCTTTATTTCCCATGTTATCCCCCATATCGATCCTGAGTTCAGCACGACAAGTAGCAAAGGTGAGACAGTGGATCTTCTCATTTCCCAACCAGAACTCCCACTTCAAGTTCCCAAACCCATTTTTGTATTCCTCCCAAGTCCTATTGAAGTTTTCCTGTCCATTTCTCCTCCTCTGGAACACGATCCACTGTCCATTACGCATGTCACAGTAGACTTGGAAGGGCTTCATACATCCAGGGTCAATAGTGTAGACTCCATCTTGAGTACATCCTCTCTGATAGACTTCCTTACAGTCACAAGGTATGGGGTTTCCAGGATTACCTGTATGTACCAATAATTCAATTCAACCCTCAGTGACCAGTGTGTATGTACACGTGTATGTGTGTGTGTGTGTGTGTGTGTGTGTGTGTGTGTGTGTGTGTGTGTGTGTGTGTGTGTGTGTGATGATGGTAATGTTGCTGTATTTCTGTGTATGTACTCTGTTCTTTCTAGTGCTAGAACAATTAATGGGTCTACATCGAATCTCATTATCATTAGTTGTGCAAACATTAATTAATCACAGAAAGTAATTTGCATATAACAGGAAGTCACCTACACCATATTACCTTTACCACACCCTTAATGCATTTGATATGTGATTTTAGAGTGCTTGAACTTTGTTCAGTAGCCGATTAGGTGCATGGCCTAATAATGTGGGTGTGGTCTCCAGTTGTACCAATGTGATTTCTTCCGATTATTCAGTTGGTAACTGTGCCCTGATAATTGATTTAAAAATCACATGTACATATGTACCCATCAATATATCTCGCATCCCACTACTCTCCTAGTGTGTAGTGTATAATATGGTACAGTGCAAAAAGGTAATGCTAACGATAACCGTTAAAAATTCCCATTAAATCTGAGAATCATTAACAGATGGAATCCAATAACTGTTAACGCTTTTCCAATAAACGTTGATTTTAATCAGTTAAGGCTCATCGTTATCAGAACTTAACCGAGATACAAGCTATTTGAATTGATCTCTCGTTTGGTATCCTGGGATTTGGTAGACCGTCCAAGCCTAATGCAGAAATGATTAAGATGATAGAGGAGAAGATTGAAGAGGACAATGGAACTATTGCTGTGTAGATGGATAAAACCTTGGAGGATAAAGGCTACAACATATCAAGAACAACTGTCATCGAAGGCTTGAAAAACAAATCCCATGACAGTTAGTAAGTTCTGCCATGTATCGTCAATTAACGGTTCACACTTTTCTGTAAAAGTAGATAGCGGATATCCATTAATGCTTAATATCTGTTAACACTAAACGAAATTATTGTTGTGTTTTTGCACCATACCCTAATATGATTGAACTCACATTGTGCATTTGTGGTGTGTGTTCCAGCTAGGATGAATCCAATAGTGAGGATGACTGGTGTGAGTAAATTCTCCATTGTCCTCTTGTGTCTTTGTTGTCTTTCTCCCTTTGAGCTGTTTGAATTGTTGTAGGTGGTCACTTCTCTTCTTTTATAGCCTTCTCCAAGGGAAGTGCGAGTGTTTGTGGTTAATCTAGTGGTTGCCTATATTAGAGTATACTGCAGTGTGTAATTATTCCTGTGGTCAACCTCAGAATTTTTGTTAGGATGTTATTGTAAGTATTCATATTAATGTAATTCTCATTTTTATGGTCATCAAATTACTTGTTACATTATACTTGACCTCACTGAGACTAATTGACCATTTGTGGTAATAACAAAACTTTGTGGTAGACACTAGTTGTCCACAACAATTTATAAACATTACTTTCATGGTTTCTGTGGTTCAGTATGGATTCCTATACCTCACCTATGATATTGTACCTATGTGTGAAGATTGGTATGCACACACACACGCATACACATGCACGTCTGTTCCAGTGTATGTTCCAAGATGAAGCTTGTACTTGCCCCCTCACTCTCTAAAGCGAAATAGTCATAAGTGAGCCTTACTTCCTGTGTTATCCCCCATATCCGTCCTGAGTTCGGCACAACAAGTAGCAGTGGTGAGACAGTGGATCTTCTCATTCCCCAACCCCTCTCCACTTCAAACCCATGTTTTTATTCTTCCCATGTGATTGAAATAACAAGTCAACTTAAATTGTTACCTGATCATGTCATCTCACTGGAACCATCTTTGACCATTTATGGTAATGAGTGACCTGGTTGAAAGCACAAACTGTCAATAAACATTGTTTATCTGTATGCATTGTTTGTTTTTTTCATTTTCCTGTTACTGATGTATTGGCCAGGTGACATTATTGATCATATGTTGTCATTACTTTTAATGTTGCTGATGTTTTGTGAATATTTATTCCACAGCGGTAATGTAACAAGACAAAAATTCATTTTGTCATGTGACAGTCACATGATCAATATATTATATAGGAAGTGTTGCCATACAATCGACATGTGTCATGTGACAATCACATGACCATAGGTTGATGTCATCATGTAACAGTCATATGACTGGCATAATAACAGAGTACCGGAAATATTCTTTCCTGTCAACAATACTTCCTATGTACGTATGTGTATATTGTTCATACTGTGTAGATGTGACCTTTGCATTTCTGTGGATTAGTATGACTATATACAACTGTGTATTTGAAGATTGGCATTGATGTGCTCATGTACTACACATCACATACATGCATATGCATGCATACATACAAAAATGCATACACTACATAAACAATACATTATCATTACCGCTCATGGTTATACAGTATTTATATACCCCTATTAGTATATAACCTATTTGCAAAAATGGTTATGGATTATATATATTGCCATAGTGATTGTGTGTGTCAATATTAGAGTGTTATTTGGAGTGGTTCCATTATTGTCAGATTGTAAGATTTATGCATGGCCACATATATGCCATAAACATACACACAACATACCATTGCATGCTTCAACACATCTTACACCTCAAACTGTCAGCCAAGGTAGCTCCACGACTCCAAGGTGTCATTATGGCTTGTTGCTACTCCTCAATTTAAAGAACAATACTGTACCTGTTGGAGGCTCAACCATGAAATTATAATGTCGTAATATTGATCTTTCCAGTAAAACCATATTAGAACAACTGTGCATATGCATGCTAATTGTCTGTACATTGTGTGTGTGTGATTGATGTCTGTTGTACATGTCACTGACTAAAAAGGCAGTGAAGGGTAGATAAATTTTGTTTATATATATATATATATATATATATATATATATATATACTATCGTTCCTTGCTGGTGCTACATAGCTGTAATTGTGCTGCGATATTGGACATATACAGTGTTTGTATTCCAAACAATGTCATGATTCGGTTATTGAAGGGACTTGAATTCAGTGCACATGGGCCGAATGATTGGGATCCGGATGGAACTGCAGTCAATGCAGGAGAAACAGCTCACTTAGGTCTTTATTTGGAAGTCTTAGAATAGTTGAGGAGAAGGGTTTTAATTATAAATTCAAAGACACAGCGGTATAATTATGATAGGAGATACAGCTCTGATACAATATAATATTATTATGTATCAATCAATGCAAGTCTTTGCGATTGTCGCTTTTGCACATTAAATGGTACAAAGCCCTAGCCATTGTATGAATATTCTAATCATTTAGCTGATGTAATCTTTAAATATTTATGATATCACCTGATGCTCTACTGGTTAAGACATGGTCACTCAGGCAGTATGACGCATAAATCCACTCTCCCTTGAGACTTGTCATTTTATATGTCATACTGTCCTGGTGTCCATGTCTTGACCACTAAATAATCCTCACCAAAATAGCATGTACAATATGTGTATATTATTATGATATTATTATTGATATTATGTACAATATGGTAAATTATAAATGACATTACAATAATTGTTACAAATCATGTTCCAGTTCCCACATTATCACTTCGTGTAATGAATGTCATTAAATTCACACATCATAGGATTACATCATTGATCATAACACACATTGTAAATATAGCACAATCAGTAGAGTTAGTTATTGTGTGTGTTTCTATTAATCCTATGATTGTACACAGTGTGTTTGTGACTGTTGGTTGTTGTGTTAGTCACGAATGCGTAACTTCATTTGAGCAAATTTCAGAGAAATTCGATTATTGTGGAAAGTGGACCAATATACTCCTCTACCACTTACCATTCCATTAAGATACAGACCATTAAGGTTGGATTCAGTGCAAGCGTTGTACCACCATGCTCCATAATGGTACCTACTACTAGCACAGTGCAATCTATTCCGATCATTGTCTCTATCTTTAGTGCTAAACTGCATACCATTTATATTATAGAAAGATATCATGGCATCTCCAGCAGTTCCTGTATAACCTGCTATGTTTAGTGTGTAGTTTGCTCCACTGTTGCCAACAGAGAAGAAGGAATATTGAGCATATTTGTAGCTCCCTTGGAAATCAGCTAAATCGACTCTTAGTTCTGTTCTCGGTGCTACTGAGGTCAAACAGTGTATACGATGGAGTCCAAGCCAGAATTCTCTCTTGAGGTTCCCAAATCCAACAACATAATCTGCCCATCCTCTGTGGAATTCCTCGGATCCATCTCTTCTTCTCTGGAAGACAGTCCACCCTCCATTCTTCATATCGCAGAAGACATTAAATGGTTTTCCACACCCAGGGTCTATAGTATAGACTCCGTCTTGTCTACAACCTCTTTGATAGGCCTCTCTGCATTCTTTAACAGGTGTTGATGGACCTGTGCAAATATATGGAGAAAGTAGTCACTGTAATATGTGAGGTCCTAGATTGACATATGTGTGTTATGTAGTGAGTGAGGTGCTACACAATACATCTATACAAATGTGTAATTATCCGGACATTGAGGTACACACTGTATAATATGGTATATGGTGAGAAAACTGAATGTGCTATTATAATGTCCATACATACACCTGTATGTGTGTTTGATTTCTCTAAGTAGGATTGTAGAAAAACACCTGCAATATCAAATGTATTAATTAAAAAAAACAATCAGAGTGTACACACTATGATGAAGTACTTGACAATGTATTATAGTTTGAATAGTTGCATACATAGCAATAAGACAAATAGCAGTTTAAAATTACTTTTATCAAAGCAGGGTTTTAGGCTAAATCCATAAACTATGAATGTATATGACAACTGGTTATTCAGACCATTCTCAGGAGGAAGATGTTTTGAGTATCAAATTTCTTACTAACGTCTGTGGTATAAGACACCCATACTTTCTTTGAAGTACTTCTGTTTCAATATTTGTATGCTTTTACAAAAACGCTCATATTCAGTTAATCAATGCTGTAAAACCCCCATAGTATGTACATTTGCAGTTTTCTACCATGTACCATAATTGAGTGCATGTTGTACTCACATTGTCCATACGCTGTAGTAGCTAGTAGAAGTATGGCAATAGTTGTTGATCCACAACTAAAGTTGATCATGTTCTTGTTCCTGAGCTGTAACGTTCTCTGTAGTCAGTGTTCTCTTTCTCCTTGATCTCTCTTACTTGTTGTTTCTGTGTGTTGAGTGGTGTTCTTTTATAGCATTGGTTAGTGGGTGTGTAGATGTGCGAGTTGTGTTGTCATGATAGGATGTCGTTGTCATGGCGATATCATCACACCACATCATCAGTCATGGGATGTTTCCACATATTATAGTATATTTATAGTATAACTACTACTATGATGAATGCAGTACAATACAATTGTATACATTTATATGTATACCTATGATAGTCATTGGTGTCTTTTAGTATATACTTGATGTTGTTGTGTTGCTTGGTTGAGTGTGTATTCACATTTCTCTGTGTCTGTTGCAGCCATTGCCAAAAAGATGCATTTAAAAAGGGACATTGTTGCAGATCTGGTCAAATTCCTATCAAACATTGCAGTACATCTATCCAGTCCATCCAGAACGTCATGGGAGCTGTCATCCTGGGATCTGTATCTTCATGCCATAGCCGATCAGCACACTCCTATTGTCGGTGGGTTGGACTAATGTGATGTTGGGTCTCATTGCTATGGCAACCATGGCAGAGTGTCTGTATGCATCGGTAAAGGCCCTGGTGTCCACAGTTGATAGGAACAGTGTTAACGTTGCTTTGAAGGACATTGAGAAAGTGGGCAGTTTCAATGTGCCTAAGTAGTATGTTGTGTAGGAGGATCAAAGGGAAACAGTGTATTCACATACAGTATACGTCATACGAATGTATAATATATACTACAATCATACAGTGGACCTGTAGTGAAGAACACCTCAACACAAAGACCACCTGTCCTAAGTGACCATAGCTTGACTGTCCACTATGCCAACTCAACTGTGGTAAAGCACCTGTGTATAAAGACCACCTGTCTTGAGAGACCACCTTTTACTGGTTCGTTGGGTGATCTTCATATACAGGTTCCACTGTACACCAACTACTACAGTGTGTCCTTAGGTGGTCTTTATATACAGGTTCCAATGTACATCAACTACTACAATGTGTCCCTTGGGTGGTCTTTATATACAGGCTCCCCTGTACATCAACTACTACAATGTGTCCCTTGGGTGGCCTTTATATACTGGTTCCACTGTATATATACAGTATGTACCCATTGTTGTGTTGTGCATTGTATGCATTTTGACTTACCTGCACTCATGTACATACATACACACTTACAACCTACATACATTACATTCTGTGTACATATGCAGTGTGTTAACACACTAGACCAGTTATATCTTGCCGAACTTTTCTCTTCTCTTCTTGTGAAGATTCTTGGCATGTTCCTCCACTTGAAGAGCTTGCTCCTCAGCCTCGTGGGAACACTGGACAGTGAATATGAGTGCATTGAAATCCCCTAGGACCTGCTAGCTGGTGAGCTGGAGACTTGAGATTCTGTCAAACAGGCAGGGAATATTACCAAGTTCCCCCATATCAGAATTACAACCTTTTTTTTCCCACCTTTACATGTAAGTAAGGTCATAGAAGGTGGCTACAAGTTTATTTTATCTTGTAGTAAGGTAGTAGAAGGTGGCCAAAAGGTTGTACAGGCTTGTATTATCTTGTAGTGAGGTTGTAGAAGGTGGCTGCAAGTTTGTACAATCTTGTATTATCTTGTAGTGAGGTTGTAGAAGGTGGCTGCAAGTTTGTACAAGCTTGTATTATCTTGTAGTGAGGTTGTAGAAGGTGGCTGCAAGTTTGTACAAGCTTGTATTATCTTGTAGTGAGGTTGTAGAAGGTGGCTACAAGTTTGTACAATCTTGTATTATCTTGTAGTAAGGTTGTAGAAGGTGGCTGCAAGTTTGTACAAGCTTGTATTATCTTGTAGTGAGGTTGTAGAAGGTGGCTACAAGTTTGTACAAGCTTGTATTATCTTGTAGTGAGGTTGTAGAAGGTGGCTGCAAGTTTGTACAAGCTTGTATTATCTTGTAGTGAGGTTGTAGATATTGGCTACAAGTTTGTACAAGCTTGTATTATCTTGTAGTGAGGTTGTAGATATTGGCTACAAGTTTGTACAAGCTTGTATTATCTTGTAGTGAGGTTGTATAAGGTGGCTACAAGTTTGTACAAGCTTGTATTATCTTGTAGTAAGGTTGTAGAAGGTGGCTACATCTGCACATGTGCCCACAATTAAGCTACTCATGTATGTGTGTATGTATACATACAGTACATATCACATACACGCAGTACATATCAATTATGCATGTATGTCTGTGTGTGTTAGTTACTTATATTATAGTACGACTGTATAAATTTCATGCAGTACATATCAAATTACATTAAATTGTGCATATATCTGTATGTGTTGTATTGTATGTACGTATATATGTATACAATATATTCAATCCATTTCAAATTATGTAATATAAATAGTAATATTATATATCATGTTTGAAATCCTTTATGACATTGTGTTATCTAGTATGTTAGTATTATATCGTAGGTGTAGTGAATGATAAACAATCAATACTGCAAATAAGTGCATGATCCAATACAACATATATGGGATAGAAATGTGTTTACTAATTTCCTGCCTTGTTCTCATGCAATTAATCCAAACAATGAAACCTGTCTGGTCATCTGTACTGTATTACTGACCTGTGCTACATGGCTTATGTATGCACAGTTTTCCTTTGATCTACCCCTCCACCAGGATACAAGTACTATTGTAGTAGCACATTGCCTGATTACAGTACTAACGCACACATATGTATATACTTGTATCCTGGTTGAGGGGTAGACCAAAGGAAAACTGTGCATACACAAGCCATGTAGCACAGGTCAGTCATAAAGCACAGGCCTGTATGTGTAACTTTTATGCAGTGTGTATTAAATTACAGTGAATTCTCGTTAATCCAACACTGCTTTATCCACCAAAACCTTCAATCCACCACAATTTCCCAGTACCAATATAATGTACAAGTACCAGTGAATATCAAGTTAATCTACCAAACTCGTTGATCCACCGTATTCTTTGAAAATAAATTACGCCTCATTAACGAGAATTCACTGTATATTATGTTTGTATATGTCTGTATGTCTGTGTGTCTCATGCGATTGCATGTGGTTTTGTTAGGAATGAATGCAGGAATGCCAAGATGATGACTGAGATGGGTTTGGTGTCCACAATGCTCCACCATCTGCAAGATGCCGACCAGGAGGAGAAAAGCAAGAAGGACATTTGTGACACTTTGGCTCTGTTATTTAGGTGTTGTTTGAATGAGAAGGATTTGTGGAAGATACTGTAACATAGAATAACTTAGTATAATGTACTATAACATAGTATATCTCTGATGTTTATCTGCTTCAGACTTGGGCGGTGCATGGTGAACACTCTTCCTGAGAAAGTTGATGAAGGATTTCACAAGAACTGCTATCCTGTCTACTCTCTGGAGCTGGAGACTCCTGTTGTGGAGGAACCTGTTGCCAAATGGCAGTGTCAGAGGTCAAAGTTTATGGGTGGTTATATTGAAACGCCTATGACATGTGTTATTGTTTGTTTGTTTCTTACTTTGAAGTGGGTAGTGGTACCATGCAATTTTGTGACATTTTCATCTGCTTTTGCTCATGTCACGTTAATGAATGCGAGCACTGAACATGTGTCACTGGTGTTTGTTTTCCTCATGCATGCTCACATGCTCAGAATGGAGAGATCAGTAACTGCCAATATCTGATGCACCTCAACACTCTGGCTGGAAGGACCTACAACGACCTCATGCAGTATCCCATATTCCCATGGGTGATCGCGGACTACAAGAGTGAAGTGATTTGTGAGAAATCACCATTCATACGTGCCCAACTGGTCGTGTTGATTCTATTATACTTGTATATTGTATGCCTAAATACACGCACGCACGCACCCATGCAAGCATGCACACACACACATTTTTTGACAAAATTAATTTACTCTTAATGTAGACACTAGATTTGACAGACCCCAAGACTTTCAGAGACCTCTTCAAATCAATGGGAGCACAAACTGAGGAACGGAAACAGTACTACATGCAAATTTAAAGTACTCAGAGGATGCTTGTGAACCCACATGTAAGTCATGTGATTATCACAAGCACATAATTATGTGATTGTCACATGTAATTGATGTCATCACATATAAATTGTTTGATTGTGGCATGTGAGTCATGTGATTGTAATGTGTGAATCATGTGATTGTCACATGTTTCAGTGTCAGTTTCTTCCACGCCTCTTCCTCTGTTCCCTGTAGTCAATGAACCGGAACACTTCCACTATCGAATCCACTACTGCTCGTCCATGACTGTTGTCTCCTACCTCATCAGAATGGAGCCATACACACAGTACTTCATACATCTCTAGGTTTGAAAATTATGGTGCATGCATACGTATCTGCATGTTTCTTACATAGATTCCTTTAAAATGGATGTTGTGATGATGTGTATGTTGTATTTTACATAATAACTAGATTGATATATAGTGGAAAGTTGAGAAAATTACAAGAGATCTTTTAAATTGCCTCTCCTTATCAAATATTCTTCTTATCAGAACTTGGTATTGTAGTTTATATACACCACTAAATCAAACAAACAAAGCTAAAGAATTGATATGTGTTGAATAGCAATTTTTTTCTCTGACAGTTGTTGTCGTAAAGAGTTTCGACTGTCCCTTTACGGCATATAAATAATCCTTAATAAAACAGTGATGTCAGGTATTTTGTCCAATGTCTGTATCTACTGTATACATTCTTACATTGGTATTTCCTCAATCTTTTTTCTTGTAGGATGGCCATTTTGACAGAGCAGATAGAGCATTCAACAGCATCGAAATGGCTTGGAAGTCAGCTTCAGGCAAAGACGGAAATGACATCCGAGAAGTGATCCCTGAGTTCTACTACCTCCCAGACATCCTCACCAACAGCAACATGTTTGTGCTCGGTGAGTGGTGGAGTGAGTGGGAGTATCTAACTGATCAGCTTCCCTCCACAGCCGTTTTGTTGAACACTTGTACAATGGAAGTCTCATACCTCGCCTGTAGTTTTCATATTTGCATATTTGGATTTGATAAACAACACAAAAAACATGTAAACGCAAACATGGAAAAAACACCTGGATATGAGGCTAACACAATAGCATATTTTGTCATGTTTTACAGATGTTTTGTCAGATTTTACAGATTCCACTTCTCTCTGCATTCTCCCTAACTCTTTATCCCCTAATGACTATCCACTGTAGTGTTAATATGATGTTTGTTTACAATTGCATGGAATATAATATTATGCATTTGTGTGGAAATCTTACACAGTATGTATAAGATTTGAATTGAGTTTCCTGTCATGTGATAGCATGCTAGTGCAGTAAGAGCTGGTGGAGGTCATGTGGAAGTCACATGACTAATGTATAGATTTGTTGAATGTCATGTGACAGTCAGATGACCAATATTATATACAACATTGTAGTAGAAGTAGTATGATTAATTTCAACAGAATATATCTTCATCTCATCATACATAGCGATAAGATTTGAATTTGTATTGAATATTATTATTGTAGCATCAACCATGTTTGCAATCTAACTGAGTGTTCATGACCTAGTGAATTGTACGTGTTTCTCAAGTTCCTAATTCACACACTACCAGTGAGTATAATGTTGTTTGATGTGTTAGTCTCTGGAACGAAGCTTCATTTCACTACACTTGAGAGTAAGGGAGAATGGGTACCAGCTAGAAATGTAACCATTGTTGTTGTATGGTCTGTTCAGGTTTGAGCAGTAGCACTGATTGTACCACCATCCTGCACTGTAGGTCTGAGCACAGTTTCCTGACCAGTTATCATTATCCCTGTCAGGTGTTGAGAATGGCATACCATCACTATTTGATCTTGACACACAAGCCCTCATCCCATCACCAGCTGTTCCACTGTATGCTCCAAGATCTAGTCTGTACTTGTTGGCAGCATTGTGAACAGCAATGGAGCTGTAGATGGCATATTTGTGTATTCCTTTGTAGTCGGTCGTGTCAATTCTCAACTTGGCAGTACAAACACTGAATGTCAAGCAGTTGATCTTCTTCAATCCAAGCCAATGTTCATATTGGGGATCTCCAAATCCTTCTTCGTAATCAGTCCAGTTGCGATTGAAGTCCAATTGAGCATGTCTTCTTCTCTGGAACACGATCCATTGTCCATTTTTCATGTCACAAAATACTTTGAATGGTTTGGTATTGGGACAGTTTGGTGCAATAGTGTAGACTCCATCTTGAGTACATCCTCTCTGATAGACCTCCTTACAGTCACCAGGTATGGGGTTTCCAGGGTTACCTGTGTGTGTAATAGAACACCAATCCCTATCACTGTTATGTACAGTACTTATTGCAATCACTGTCACACTATAGCTAGGACCCACTTATGCCTTCAGGTATTGGTTTCACAAACGCACACAAGCACATACATCACACACGTGCACACACATGCATGCATGCGCGCACACTACATCATATCACATATACGTACCTATCTACAATATTGTGGTTCCTGTAATTATGAGTCTACTTCAGAGTTGGAAACATGTGCGTAGTACTCTCACATGTAGTGAATTCCTACAGGTATTGTATTATGAAACATGTATATTGAGTGTATAATGCACTCACATTGTCCATATGCTGTAGTAGTTAGTAGAAGTATGGCAATAGTTGTTGATCCGCGACTAAAGTTGATCATGTTCTTGTTCCTGAGCTGTAACGTTCTCTGTAGTCAGTGTTCTCTTTCTCCTTGATCTCTCTTACTTGTTGTTCTGTGTGTTGAGTAGTGTTTTTTAATAGCATTGGTTAGTGGGTGTGTACGTGTGGGAGTAGTGTTGTCATGACTGTATACTGGTTGTCATGGTAATATCATCACACCCTTTCCATTTTTTGAATTATAATTTATTGCATTTTTGTGTAAATGAAGTCTTGTAACACATCAAATTCTGTACCCCTCCTGTCTCCTAAGCATTACGTACATACAGTGGCGCTCAAAAGAAAGTTGCCAGTACGAAAAAATGGCGGTTGCGCGACGAACACGTTAGTAAATTGATGGACGAATTGTATCTCTTTTGTAATATATAATCATTTTCGAAATTTAGAATGAAAGAAAAAAAGGTAATAAAAAATGCTGGTTAATATGGAGTGTGTCCACCCCTTGCTTGAATAACTGCGTTAATTCTATTAGGCATAGACTGTAATAAGTTATATAGCGTATCAGGGGGAACATTTGACCATGATTCCTGTAAACAACGGTACAATCTTTCCAAATTTGTCCCACTGTTACTCTCTGCCATACGTAGCCTTGTCATACGGTCGATTGTGTCCCATAAATGTTCAATAGGATTAAGATCCGGAGATTGTGGAGGCCATTCCATTACTGAAATTTGAGCTTGTTTGAAAAATTTAGATGTTCGTTTGGCTGTGTGAATGGGGGCGTTATCGTGTTGGAAAATTTTCTCTCCTTCTGGATAACGATGTAAGAATGGAAGAAGGCTGTTCTGGAGTAGCTGTACATAGTCTGCTGCTTTCATTCGATGGGTGATTCTGGAGAGCTCTGACACACCCAAAAAAAGTAAAAGCACCCCAAACCATAACGTGCCCTCCTCCGTGTTTGACGGTCTGCTGAACACATTTTGGATCGAGCGTCTCCCCCACACGCCTCCGCACATACGTTCGACCATTGCTCTTGTAGAGCTGGAATTTAGATTCATCCGAGAAGATGATTTGGGACCAATCTTCAACCGACCAATTTTTGCGCTGAAGAGCGAATTGCAGTCTGCGTTTTCGGTTAAGTCTGCTGAGGAAAGGCTTTCTTCTGGCAATACGTCCGTGCATCCCAGCATTTACTAGGGTCCTCTTTACGGTGGCTACTGATACTGAAGCTCCATAATTGGTCTCCAATTCATCTCGAATGGACGTAGCTGGACGAAAACGGTCTTTCTTTGATAAATTCACTGCTATGCGCTTTTCTCGTGCTGTAAGCACTTGAGGACGACCAGACTTTGGAAGGTCTTCAACGCTTCCTGTACTTTTGTACTTGCGAACCACCTTCTGGACTGCTGTGTGGCTACAATGCAGCTGAGCAGCAATCTGGCGTTGAGAAACGCCCTGCTCGAAGTAGACAACGATACGAATTCGGTCTTGCAGACTCAATCTCACCATGCATATGATTTACCTTTTTACGTTTCATAGCAACTACATACTCAGCTGATTTGTGTTAGTGCTGCCTATTTTATCTCTTTCGCGGGTAAATTTTCATATTGTGTAGTATTTTCGCCGACGAAATAAACGCGGCTCGTTGACGCCATTTTAAACTATTGCGCAAATGGCAACTTTCTTTTGAGCGCCACTGTATGTGAAGTAATAATACATGTGTACATTGTACATGTATGAGTACTGTAATGTATGTACTTTAGTGGTGGGATGTGCTGAAATTGTGTATATTGTTGCTATGGACAATGGTGGAGGAGTTTATCAGGTTCTAGTGATATTCATATCCTTCCATCCGCTACATGCAAGTACACCCACTAATGAAGGGTGCACACACTATTAATATAAGAGAATTACTCTTTTAAAAGTCAGTACTGTATGTGTTATCGGGATAATAAGTACTCATTCATTATTATAATAATAATACTTGTTCACATTAAGTATCAGGAGTGTCTTTTAGGGTTTGTGTGTGTGTGTGTGTGTGTGTGTGTGTGTGTGTGTGTGTGTGTGTGTGCGTGCGTGCGTGCGTGCGTGCGTGTGTACTGTATACTATTCTTGTATATATTTATATGTTCATTGTATATAATTATATTAAAATATAGCCAGGGGAATACAATACCATGCAGTATACATGTATATGACATTGTATACCTATGATAGATATTGGTGTTCTTTTAGTACTTGATGTTGTTGTGTTGCTTGGTTGAGTGTGTATCCACATTTCTCTGTGTTTGTTGCAGCCATTGCCAAGGAGATGCGTTTGAAACGGGCCGGGACATTGTAGCAGATCCGGTCAAAGTCCATTCAAACATTGCAGTCCACCTCTATGGTCCATCCAGAACACCAGGAACTGTCATAGTTGGAAGCATTGGTTTCCGTAACTTCACTCCAAAGCCGATCAGAACACTTCTGTTGTCTGTTGGCGGGACTAATATGATGTTGATATTATCGCCATGGCAAACACACTGGAGTGTCTGTATGCTTTGGTAAAGGTTTTTGTGTGCACAGTTGGTGGGAACAGTGTTGCTTTTAAGGACATGGAGAAATTGGGCAGTTTCAAGGTAAGTGGCATGTTGCATGGGAGGATCAAATGGATACATCGTATTCGCATACTGTATACATACAAATGTACAGTATAATATACTACAATCATACATATGTACCGTATATGCTATATTATTATGCATATGTACATACTGTAAGTATACAGTGGGACCTGTAGTAAAGACCACCTCAACACAAACACCACCTGTCCTAAGTGACAATAGCTGGACTTTCCACTATGTCAACTCAAGTACAGTAAATCACCTCTGTATAAAGACCACCTGTCTCGAGAGTCCACCTTTTACTGGTGCCTTGGGTGGTCTTTATATACAGGTTCCACTGTACACCAACTACTTCAATGTGTCCTTTGGGTGGTCTTTATATACAGTTTCCACTGTACGTCAACAACTACAGTGTGTCCCTTGGGTGGTCTTTATATGCAGGTTCCACTGTATATGTACAGTATGCATTGTTGTGTTGTTAATTTGGGTTGTCTTTTGCAGCAGAATCAAAATTCATTTTCCCAACAACAAGTTTGTACAAGCTTACATCATCTTGTAGTGAGGTTGTAGAAGGTGACTACAAGTTTGTGCAACCTTGTATTATCTTGTAATAAGGTTGTAGAAGGTGGCTACAAGGTTGTGTTATCTTGTAGCAAGATTGTAGAAGGTGGCTACAAGTTTGTACAAGCTTACATCATCTTGTAGTATGGTTGTAGAAGGTGGCTACAAGTTTGTGCAACCTTGTATTATCTTGTAGTAAGGTTGTAGAAGGTGACTACAAGTTTGTGCAACCTTGTATTATCTTGTAGTAAGGTTGTAGAAGGTGGCTACAAGGTTGTGTTATCTTGTAGCAAGATTGTAGAAGGTGGCTGCAAGTTTGTGTAACCTCGTATTATCTTGTAGCAAGATTGTAGAAGGTGGCTGCAAGTTTATACAAGCTTGTATAAACATGATTGCTACCACTTGGTTAACAGTTTTACCTTCAAATTCCTATGTATGTAGGTTGTGACATGGTTGTATATTTCATGTGGACTATCTCATTGCATGTTTTTTACTCTTTGTTGCATGTTGTACAGATCAAAATGTTTCCTGTTTGTTACATGTTGTACAGATATGGGTGTTTCCTGTTTCTTACATGTTGTACAGATCAAAATGTTTCCTGTTTGTTACATGTTGTATAGATATGGGTGTTTCCTGTTTAATTACATGTTGTACAGATATGGGTGTTTCCTGTTTCTTACATGTTGTACAGATCAAAATGTTTCCTGTTTGTTACATGTTCTACAGATACAGGTGTTTCCTGTTTGTTACATGTTGTACAGACCTAAATGTTTCCTGTTTGTTACATGTTGTACAGATCTAAGTGTTTCTGATCTGTTCTTTATTGTACAGATCTAAGTATTTCTTGTGTGTTCCTTGTTTTACAGATCTGAGTGTTTGGAGTGAAGCTTCACAAGACATCCAGCATTTTCTTTTGCAACATTCAGGGAGTTATTGGTTGCTGGAGTGTATGTGCACATGTGCCCGCAAGCTGTTCATGTATGTGTGTATGTATACATGTATACATGTGTGTGTATGTTTTATATAGAATGTATGTATGCATACAATACATATCAAAGTATTATGTGTGTATGTCTGTTCGTGTTATATAGTATGTTAAACTGTGTGTATGTATAAATTGTATGCAGTACATATTAAATTGCATATTATGTGTGTATGTACACCTGTATGTGTTGTAATGTATGTATGTATGGATGGATGGATGGATGGACACATTATATTCAGTGTATTTCAAATATATATCTTGTGTGTATGATGTACGTGTTATATAGTATGTTAGAGACATCCTGGTGTACATAGTGGATGATAAACACTTTATACGGTTAATATGCGCATAGTCCAATACAATATTATTTTATGGGATAGTAATGTGTTTATCAATTTCCTGCTTTGTTCTTACTCAGTTAATCCTAAAATGAAACCTGTCTGGTGACCACTACTGTATCACTGACCTGTGCTACATGGCTTATGTACACACAGACTTCTCTTTGATCCTCCCCTCAACAAATGTACGTATGTGTACATATAGGTTAACACTTCAGCCAATGCGCTACAGCAACAGTACTTGTATCCTGGTTGAGGGGTAGATCAAGGGAAACCTGTGCATACATAAGCCATGTAGCACAGGTCAGCGATACAACACAGGTCTGTATGTGTAACTCTTATACAGTGTGTATTGAATTACAGTGCATTCTTGTTAATCCGCCATCGCTTTATCCTACAAACCTTTTAATCCGCCACAATTTTCCAGTTCCAATATATTGTACAAGTACCAATGAATATCCAGTTAGTCCACCATATTCTTTGAAAACGAATTGCGGCAGATTAATAGGGATTCACTGTATATGTCTATATATTATATTATATATCTGTATGTCTGTTAGGTGTCTTATGCACTTGTGTGTGGTTTGTTAGGAATGAATGCAGGAATGCCAAGATGATTACTGAGATGGGTTTGGTGTCCACAATGCTCCACCATCTGCAAGATGCCGACCAAGAGGAGAAGAGCCAGAAGGACATTATTTTGTGAAACTTTGGCTCTAATGTTTAGGTGTTGTTTGAACGAGCAAGATTTGAATTGTGTGTGTGTGTGTGTGTGTGTGTGTGTGCATGTGTGCATTTGTGCATGTGTGTATGCATGCATGCATGTGTGTTTGTATATACATGTGCATGTGTATGGTGTGTGTGTTTGTGTGTTGGTGTACATGTGTGTGCATGTGCATGTGTGTGCATGTGTGGTGTGTGGTGTGGTGTGTGTATGTGTGCTTGTTAACACACATGTTGTGTTTATGTGTAGTTCTGAATACCATACACATTGTAACATGGTATAACTTGGTATAACATAGTATAACATAGTATAACATAGTATTCCACATTATGCACCTCTCTGATGTTTTGCAGCCTCCTACCTCATCAGAATGGTGCAGTACACACAGTACTTCATGCATCTCCAGGTTTGAGGATTATTGTGTACACATAGCTGCATGTTTCTTGTATAAATTCATGTTAAATTTGAAATGTGTATGTTGTATTTTATGCAAAAGCTGGAATGAGATACAATATAATATAAATATAATGGAAAATCATCAATGTGAAAAACTACAAAGGATCCTTCAAATTGCCTTTTGTCCTGTATCAAATGTTCTTATCGTATATATTCTTTTCAGGACTTGGTAGTATAGTGTATATACACTAATACAACAAACCAAACAAAGCTGAAGAAGTGGTTTATGTTGAAGCAATTTGTCTCAAGAGTGTTCATCGGAAAGAGTTTCTACTCTCTTTACAGCATAAGAATAATTATTATAGATTCGTAATAATTCAATACTTATTGTAATCAAATTACTTGTTACATTATACTTGACCTCACTGAGACTAATTGTCCATTTGTGGTTAATATCAAAACTTTGTGGTAGACACTAGTTGTCCACAACAATTTATAAACATCATTTCCATGGTTTCTGTGGTTCGTTATGGATTCCTATACCACGCCTATTATATTGTAATGTGTGTGAAGATTGGTATGCCCGCACACATGCACGTACGCACACACACACACACAAATGCACACACACACACACACTCACACCTACACACATGCACACACACACACGCACGCACGCACGCAGTGTGTACTGGTCAGGAGTGTATACTAACCCAGGTACTTTCTAAGCAAGTTGCACTGTAGTTTTAAGACATTCAGAATTTCAGGAAGACAAAACTTCTACAAATCTGTTTTGTTTGGTGGTTTTGTGGTGTTTTCATTTTGTATATCGCACATGCTGTTATGTACAGTTGTTTGAGAAGGATTTTAAAGTAATGGTGGCTGTCGTAGATAGAATAACAATGAGAGTACACATGCATGTAAACCGGTCGTTCCTTTTATGCACATACACATGTGTGCACAAAAAAGCACCCATACACACATACACACATTATAGGTACGTACGCACACAACACACACACTGCACACACACACACACACACACACACACACACACACACACACACACACACACACACACACTAACTAACTAAATTAAATTTCAATTCGTTCAGTCATGGTCATGCCATAGGAGTTATGGCCACATACCATTACACACTTCAACACATCTCACACCTCACACTGCCTGCCACAATAGTTCCACAACTCCATGCAAGGTGTCATTAGGGAATGTTGATGCTCCTCGCTCTCCTTGTGTTCAGACAGATTTAAGAACAGTGTCTGTTGTTGGATCAACCATGAAATTATAATGTCGTAATATTAATCTTTCCAGTGTGACCATATTTGAACAACTGTGCATATGCATGCTAATTATCTGTACATTGTGTGTGTGACTGATGACTGTTGTACATGTCACTGACTAATAAGCCAGTGAAGTGTAGATAAATTTCTTTCAGATGAGTATTATACCCTCTAGCAGTAATAAGCTAGGGGATGTATCCATATGCATATGAAATCATACATGCTTATGAGTACACACATACTATTGTTCAATGCAGATGCTACATAGCTTTAATTGTACCGTGATATTGGACGTATGTGGTGTTTGTATTCCAAACATGATATGTTTATTGAAGGGACTTGAATTCAGTGCACATTGGGCTGGATGATTGGGATCTGGATGGAACTGCAGTCAATGCTGGAGAAACAGCTCGCTTATAGACCTTTATTTGGAAGAATGGTTGAGGAGAAGGGTTAAATTCAAAGCACAGTGCTATAATTATGATGGGATAATATACAGCTCTATATTATACAATATAAGTATCAATCAATAAAAGTTTGAAAAATGTAAGATGTGGAGAAAGGCCAGGGTTCATCCCCTGTTCATTCAAGCCTTGGGGATATAAGGATAAAATGCTGGTATAGCATGACTCCAAATGCAGCACGAATGAAAACTGAGTGTGCATGTACATGCATGTATAGTTAAATGCATGTGTTCAAAAGACGACTACATACCAGTTATGATACGACTGGTCATTAGAGACGTTTGATGATACAATCCTCTCCCTGGTGTCTGGAATATGTAGTGATATATATGCACAGTCTTCTATATCAACCGGAAGTAATAACAGCACTTTAGAATGAACATCTTGTGCAATGATTGTCAAATCAAGGCACGTCGATAACGTCATTAAAATGGCTGCCGAATACGATCTAAATCTTGTTCTTCGTTCAAGTTGAATCGGACCGTCTCATTCGACTGTCTTGTGCCTTCGTAGTAGAGGTTTGCTGCCATAGCGTCACTTCTGAGGTCTTTTCTCCACGGAAGTTGTCAGGTAAGACTTACTCAGCAAGTATATGTTGCCTCATCCGAAATTCGCTCGAATACTCGCACGGTACCTTAGACCAAATCGCTGATGTTGTCAATGTTGTTATTTTACTTGCATAATCGGGTAGATCGATCAATGCGATATCGCCTTTGCTATTGTCGCTTTTTGCACTTTGAATGGTACTCAGCCCTAGCCATTATGTGTAGTTTCTAATAATGTTAGCTGATGTAATCTTTAAATGTTTATGATATCAACAGATGCTATACTGGTTAAGATATGGTCCCACGGGCAGTATGACACATGAATCCACTCTCCCTTGAGACTTGTCATTTTATATGTCATACTGTCCTGGTGTCCATGTCTTGACCACTAAGTAATCCTCACCAAAATAGCATGCACAATATGTGTATATTTGTAATGATATTATTATTGTTATAAATCATGTTCCGGTTCCCACATTATCACTCCCTATAATGAATCTCATTAAATTCACACATCAAAGGATTACATCATTGATCAAAAACACACGTGGTAAATATAAGCCAATCTACCTAATGTTAGTGTATGTGTAGAGTTAGTTATTGTGTGTGTTTCCATTAATCCTATGATTGCACACAGTGTGTTCATGACCATTAGTTGCTGTGTTAGTCGCGAAAACGGAGCTTCATTTGGGCAAACTTCAGAGAAATATCATTCTCTGGTTTGGGAAAAGTGCCCCAAACTACTCCTTGTTCACTATCCTGTCCACTAAGGTACAGTCCATTAAGGTTGGAGTAATAGCAATTTTTGTACCACCATGCTCCTTGAAATGTAGTGGCACAATTCCTACTACTATCCCGATCATTGTCTCTATCTTTAGTGCAAAAGTGCAGGCCATTATGATAGGTTAGTGTATCACCGGCAGTTCCTGTATAACCTGCTATGTTTAGTCTGTAGTTTGTTCCACTGTTGCCAACAGAGAAGAAGGAATATTGAGCATATTTGTAGTTCCCTTCATAGTCTGCTAAATCGACTCTTAGTTCTGTTCTCGGTCTTTTGGTTGTGAGGCAAGCGAGTTTCTCCAAGCCAAGCCAATGTTCACCCTTCAGCTGTCCAAACCCTGCTACATAGTCTGCCCAGTTCCTGTAGAAATCCACAGATCCATCCATTCTTGACTGGAAGACAGTCCACCCTTCATTCTTCATATCGCAGAAGACATTAAATGGTTTTCCACATCCAGGGTCAATAGTGTAGACTCCATCTTGTCTACATCCTTTGAGATAGGCCTCTCTACATTCTTTAACAGGCGTTGATGGACCTGTGCAAATACACCCCGTACATATGTAGGATAGAGTACTCACTATATGTAAGGTCCTTTATATCAAAGTGTGTGTGTGTTGTATATATAGTGAGTGAGGTGCTACATATTGCATCCATACAATGTGTACGTACATAGTAATCCAGACAGTGTGTGTGTCTCCTTGTGGATCATCCAGGACTCTAATAGGCATCGTTTAGATGTGTTGTGGTTGGTCTCTAATATCTGTGTTTGTGTCCAGTCTATTGTGTGGCCTGTTTTACATACATGTTCTGCTAGGTTGGATACAAAGCCCACTCATACAGATAAATACCTCGATTTTAAGTCCACTCATCCCATTGCCCATAAGCTAGCCGTAACACGAACCTTAAACCACCGAGCTCGGAACCTGCCTTCCACATCCACTGCCATTACTGACGAAGAAAGAAAAGTCAAACAGGCACTTGAAATGAATGGATATCCCAAACACTTAATACAGAGCTCCCCCACACCCAGTCCCCGACCTAGTCAAGACAACATCACATCGGACACCACCTTTGTCACCATTCCGTATATTAAGAACACTTCTGAAACCATTAGACGAATACTTGCACCCCTAGGCATCAAGACTACCTTTCACCCAATAAACACCTTAGGACAACTTATAGATCACCCCAAGGATCCCGTACCCAAAGAAAATAGAACAGGAGTTAGTTACTGTAGTTTACCAGGTCCCATGCAGTGCAATGTCAGGCCTTCAACCATACATATCCCTATCTGTATTTGATACATAAGTATAGCTGTACAAAGCCATGTATCAGTATCAGTATCAGAAATCTTTTTTAACTGGGGAGCCAATAGCCAACAGCTACTACAAAGGCACCCATGTACTGTAATTGTCTGTATGTTGTACTCACATTGACCATATGCTGTAGTAGCTAGTAGAAGTATGGTAATAGTTGCGGATCCGCGACTAAAGTTGATCATGTTCTTGTTCGTGAGCTGTAACGTTATCTGTAGTCAGTGTTCTCTTTCTCCTTGATCTCTCTTTTACTTACTTTCTGTGTGTTGAGTGGTGTTCTTTTATAGCATTTGTTAGTGGATGTGTCCATGTGGGAGTTGTGTTGTCATGACAGTATTTCAGTTGTTATGGCAATATCATCAGACCACATCAACATTCATGAGATGTTCACAGACCACCACATATTATAGTATAGTTGTATTATAAAACTACTACTATGATGAATGCAGTACATTTATATGTATACCTATGATAGTCATTGGTTTAGTACTTGATGTTGTTGTGTTGCTTGGTTGAGTGTGTATCCACATTTCCCTGTGTTACAGACATTGCCAAGGAGATGTGTTTGAAAGGGGACAAAGTAGCAGATCCGGTCAAATTCTTTTCAAACATGGCAGTCCATCTATCAGGTCCATCCAGAATACCAGGAGCTGTCTTAGGGGGAAGGTCCGGCCGGGGTCCGTATCTTCACTCCAAAGCCAAACAGTACACTCCTGTTGTCTGTGTGTGGGACTAATATGAAGTTGCGTCTCATTGCTATGGCAACCACAGTGGAGTGTCTGTATGCCTTGGTAAAGGCTCTGGTGTGCACAGTTGGCAGAAACAGTGTTGCTTTGAAGGACATGGAGAAATTGGGCAGTTTCAAGGTTAGTAAGTAGCATGTTGCACAGGGGGATCAAATGGATGCATCGTATTCACATAGAGTATACATATAAATGTACAGTATATGCTACATATGCATAATATGTACATACTGTAAGTATACAGTGAGACCTGTGGTAAAGACCACATCAACACAAAGACCACCTGTCCTAAGTGACCATAACTGGACTATCCACTATGTCAACTCAAGTACAGTAAAGCACCTGTGTATAAAGACCACCTGTCTTGAGAGACCACCTTTCACTGATTCCCTGGGTGGTCTTTATTTACAGGTTCCACTGTGCATCAACTACTATAGTGTGTCCCTTCGGTAGTCTTTATATGCAGGTTAGGTTAGGTTAGGTTAGGTAATCTTTATTATACTGGGGAACCAATAGCCAATGGCTACTATGAAGGCACCCAGAAAGATAAATACATAAGAAATATAATAAATAAAATAAAATCAATAAAATAAATAAAATAAAATAAAGGAGAAAAAAAATTAAGAAAAATTAAAAATAAAAATATTAATAAATAAAAATGAATACAGGTTCCACTGTGCATCAACTACCACAGTGTGTACCTTGGGTGATCTTTATATACAGGTTCCACTGTACTTCAACTACTTCAGTGTGTCCCTTGGGTGGTCTTTGTATACAGGTTCCACTGTACTTCAACCAATGCGGTGTGTCTTGGGTGGTCTTTATTTACAGGTTCCACTGTATATGTACAGCATGTATCCATTGTTGTGTTGTGCATTGTATGTATGTTGACTTACCTGCACACATGTACATGCATACACACAACCTACACACATTACATTATGTGTACATACGTATGTAGCTGGTGTATTAACACAATATATAGGCCAGTTATTATCTTGCCTAAATTTTTCTCTTCTCTTGAAGTTTCTTGACATGTTCCTCAGTTCAAAGGGCTCACTCCTCAACGGGAACATCCTCAATCTTCATCAGCCTTGTGGTGACACTGGACAGTGAACACGAGTGCATTGGAATCCCCTACCCCCAGGCATCCAAGGACCTGCTAATTGGTGAGCTGAAGCCTTGAGATTCTGTCAAACAGGCAGGGGAATATTACCAAATTCCCCCATATCAGAATTACCACCTTGTTCCCATCTTGACATAACCTTAACACAAGCTTGTATGGACCTGTAAGACTGTGAGATGTACATAGCTACAAGATTGTACAATCTTATAGCATTTGTATGAGATGGCTCCATGAGGTGGTACAAGCTTGCATCAACTTGTAGTAAAGTTGCAAGAGGTGACTACAAATTTGTACAAGTTTTTATTATCTTGTAGTAAGGTTGTAGAAGGTGGCTACAAGTTTGTGCAACCTTGTATTATCTTGTAGTAAGGTTGTAGAAGGTGGCTACAAGGTTGTGTTATCTTGTAGTAAGGTTGTAGAAGGTGGCTACAAGTTTGTACAAGTTTTTATTATCTTGTAGTAAGGTTGTAGAAGGTGACTACAAATTTGTACAAGTTTTTATTATCTTGTAGTAAGGTTGTAGAAGGTGGCTGCAAGTTTGTGCAACCTTGTATTATCTTGTGGTAAGGTTGTAGAAGGTGGCTACAAGGTTGTGTTATCTTGTAGTAAGGTTGTAGAAGGTGGCTACAAGGCTGTTTTATCTTGTAGTAAGGTTGTCGAAGGTGGCTACAAGTTTGAACAACCTTGTATTATCTTGTATTAAGGTTGTAGAAGGTGGTTACAAGTTTGTACAAGCTTGTATAAACATGATTGCTACCACTTTGTTTACTGCTTTACCTTCAAATTCCTATGTATGTAGGTTGTAACATGGTTGTATATTTCATGTGGACTATCTCATTGCATGTTTTTTACTCTTTTTTACATGTTTAGAGATTCATGTGTTTCCTGTTTGTTACATGTTGTACAGATATAGGTGTTTACTATTTGTTACATGTTGTACAGATATGGGTGTTTACTGTTTGTTATATGTTGTACAGATCAAAGTTTATTCTGTTTATTATTTGTTGTACAGATCTGAGAGTTTGGAGTGAAGCTTCTCAAGACATCCAGCGTTCTCTTCTGCAACATTTCAGGGAGTTGTTGGTTGCTGAAGTGTGAGTATGTGCACATGTACCCACAAGCTGTTCATGTATGTATGTGTGTGTGTCTGTATGTTTTATATATAGAATGTATATATACATACAATACATATCAGAGTACATATGTGTGTATGTCTGTATGTGTTTGTATAAATTACATATAGTACATATCAAATTACATATGTTTGTACGTATATCTGTATATAAGTTGTACTGTATGCATGTATGCATACATTTTATTCAGTGTATTTCAAATTATATTATATTTATTTGGATACACAAACACTATACACACAATATATATTATGCATCTTGTGTGCACAATGTATGTGTTATATAGTATGTTAGAGATATCCTGGTGTGCGTAGTGAATGATAGACTCTTTATACGTACAACATATTATATAGAATAGAAATGTGTTTACCAATAATCTCCCTTGTTCTCATGTAATTAATCCTAACAATGAAACCTGTCTGGTGACCTGTGTTGTATCACTGACCTGTGCTACATGGCTTATGTACACACAGTTTTTCCTTTGATTTTGACAGTTTTCTTTTGATCTACCCCTCAACCAAGTTCTACCGAGTTCTACTACCTCCCAGACTTCCTCACCAACAGCAACATATTTGCACTCGGTGAGTGGTGCAGTGAGTGGGAGTATCTAACTGATCAGTTTCCCTCCACAGCCATTTTGTTGAACACCTGTGCAATGAAAGTCTCATACCTGACCAATAGTTTTCATATTTACACATTTGGATTTGATAAACAACTCACAAAACATACAAACACAAACACGGAATGAAACACCTGGGTACGAGGCTAACACAATAGCATATTATGTCATGTTTTACTGATTCCTCTTCTCTCTGCATTCTCTCTAACTCTGTATCCTCAAACAATAATCCATGCACTGTTGTATTAACATGCTGTTTGTTTACAATTACATGGGATATATGTATTTGTGTGGAAATATTACACTGTATGTGTAAGATTTGAGTTTGAGTTTCCTGTCATGTGATAGCATGTTAGTGCAGTGTAGACCTGGCTGTTGGAGGTCATGTGACAGTCACATTACCAATGTGTTGATTGGATGTTATGGAATATCACAGTCACATGACCAATGCACGTATATTATTTATAATAAATCACACTGTTGTAGAAGCAGCATAGTTGGATATGCACTTGATATTTCATCCCATCATGCATAGCGATAAGATTTGAATTTAAAGTGAATATTACTATTGTAGCATCAACCATGTTTACAATCTAACTGAGTGTTCATGACCTTGTGAATTGTATGTGTTTCTCAAGTTCCTAGTTCACACACCACTAGTGAGTATAATGTTGTTTGCTGTGTTAGTCTCTGGAACGAAGCTTCATTTCACTACACTTGAGAGTGGAGGAGAATGTTAACCATCTAGGTATGTAACCATTATTGCTGTGTTCAGGTTTGAACAGTAGCACTGATTGTACCACCATCCTCCACTGTGGGTCAATGCACAGTTTCCTGACCAGTTATCATTATCCCTATCAGGTGTTGAGAATGGCATACCATCATTGTTTTCAAATGAAACACAAGCCCTCAACCCATCACCAGCTGTTCCACTGTATGCACCAAGATGTAGTCTGTACTTGTTGGCAGCATTGTGAACAGCAATGGAGCTGTAGATGGCATATTTGTGTATTCCTTTTGTAGTTGGTCATGTCAATTCTCAATTAGGCAACACAAACACTGAATGCCAAGCAGTTGATCTTCTTCAATCCAAGCCAATGTTCGTTATGTGGATCTCCAAATCCTTATTCATAATTGGTCCAGTTGCGATAGAAGTTCAATTGAGCATGTCGTCTTCTCTGGAACACGATCCATTGTCCATTTTTCATGTCACAAAATACTTTGAATGGTTTGGTATTGGGACAGTTTGGTGCAATAGTGTAGACTCCATCTTGAGTACATCCTCTCTGATAGACCTCCTTACAGTCCCGAGGTATGGTATCCCCAGGTGGTGTACCTGAGAATGAAGTGAATACACTAACCTGACCAGTACATGTAGTTCTTGCATGATATTTCTAGTCTGTAGTCCTAGTAGCTATCTATCCCAGTGTCCTAGTGCATAGTGTATACTAATATGATTGAACTCACATTGTGCATTTGTGGTGTGTGTTCCAGCTAGGACGAAACCAATAGTGAGGACAACTGGTGTGAGTAAATTCTCCATTGTCATCTTGTGTCAGTAGTTGAAGTAACTGCAGTGACCTCCAATGCAGATTGATATCTTGTCCACTTGTTGTCTTTCTCCCTTTGAGTTGTTTGTGTTGTTGTAGGCGGTCACTTTTCTTCTCCTATAGCCCAACTACTACAGGTGTGTGGGTGTCATGAAGAGACCATATTTGGTCAAAATTGCAAGTTTTCTCCTTTTATGGTCATCGCTCACTATCCTTAGTAGTTATAGGGCCTTTTGTAGACCTCAGAGTATTATGTCCTAATATGGTAATGTTGTGATGTACGTCTGTGCATCTTAACTTCATTATATCTTTATCAATCATCTGATAATAATGTTAAAGTGACAGTTAGAGTATGTCTATAATATTAACTATTGAAAATTGAACTTCTCAACTTACTACAACTACACTTAACATGAATATCAAATGAAGTCAAATTGTCCCATTTTGTTTTCTTTCATTCTCCTGTTCCTAATGTACTGGTCACATGTGTACATGTGCGCAACCTGTACATGTTTGGAGACAGCACCTATACCTGTACACAGAGGCCATGTTACTTTCATGTAAATACACATGACCACACATACTCAGACCAGTGTGTATGTTTTTGATCATTTCTTCATGATGCTGTCCTCCAAAGAGTGATTGTACCTAATGTCTGTTCAGTTTGTGAAGTTCAGTGTTGTACCACACCCTTCCACCTACTGGCCTTATTGACCTGTCATTAGTACATGAATCCGCCGCTAATTTCCACATTATTAGTTGTCTGTTCCTGTTTTTATGTTGTTTTTTGTTGATTTTTGGTGGATGTATGATATAAAAAGCTGATGTACAACTCAAGTATAAGTTTATTTTGTCATGACAGAGCAGATAGAGCATTCAACAACATTGAAATGGCTTGGAGGTCAGCTCCGGGCAAGGACAGAAATGACATCCAAGAAGTGATCCCCGAGTTCTACTACCTCCTAGACTTCCTCACCAACAGCAACATATTTGTACTCGGTGAGTGGTGGAGTGAGTGGGAGTATCTAACTGATCATGATCAGCTTCCCTCCACAGCCATTTTGCTGAACACCTGTGTAATGGAAGTTTCATACCTGACCAATAGTTCTCATATTTACATATTCAGATTTGATAAACAACTCAAAAACATGTAAACACAAACATGGAAAAAACACCTGGGTAGGAAGTTAGCACAATAGCATATGTCATGTTTTACTGATTCCACTCTATGCATTCTCTCTAACTCTGTATCCTCTAATGACTATCCATTTCAGAATCTGTGAAAATATTAAATGAATAGCTATAGGTTTGCTGGATGTTAAAGAATAATATGACAGTTACATGACCAGTGCCATGTGACAGTCACATGACTAATGTATATGTTCGTTGGGTGTCATGTGACATATGTATCTAAATACTATTACAAATCATACTGTAATAGAATCACTATAATTGCCAATGGATATACATTATATTATTTTCATCCCATTATGCGTAGTGACTGTACATTATACACTGTACAATGTGATGTGAAGACATCATCACTATGATTTGTTATACACTGAATATTCCTTCATCTCATCATGCAAAGCGATAAGACTTGAATTTGTACTGAAGATTATTATTGTAGCGTCAACCATGTTTACAATCTACCTGAGTGTTCATGACCTAGTGAATTGTATGTGTTTCTCAAGTTCCTTGTTCGCACACTACTAATGAGTATAATGTTGTTTGATGTGTTAGTCTCTGGAACGAATCTTCATTTCACTACACTTGAGGGTATGGGAGAATGTATGCCATTTTGCAATGTAACCATTGTTGTCATATGGTTTGTTGAGAATTGCACAGTAGCACTGATTGTACCATCATCCTGCACTCCAGTACTGAGCACAGTTTCCTGACCAGTTATCATTATCCCTGTCAGGTGTTGAGAATGGCATACCATCATGGTGTCCATGTGATGAACACGACGTGATACAGCCAACAGTCGCCCTCTGTATATCCCCAGCACTAATGAGTATATTTATAATGATATTATTGTTACATGTTCATACATCATGTTCCTATTCCAACATTATCACTTCCTGTAATGAATGTCATTAAATTCACACATCAATGGATTACATCATTGATCATAACACAAGTGATGAATATATGCCAATCTACCTAATGTTAGTGTATGTGTAGAGTTAGTCATTGTGTGTGTTTCCATTAATCCTACGATTGCACACAGTGTGTTTATGACCATTGGTTGTTGTGTTAGTCACGAAAACGGAGCTTCATTTGAGCAAACTTCAGAGAAGTCCAGTTATTGAGAAAATTGTACCAAACTACTCCACGAGTACCACCTGATCCACTAAGATACAGACCATTGAGGTTGGAGTAAGTACAATCCTTGTACCACCATGCTTCGTGATTATTGCTACTAGCAATTGGCAACTCCACTGATCATTGTCTCTATCTTTAGTGCTAAACTGCATACCATTCTGATAGTTTATGGAATCTCCAGCAGTTCCTGTATAACTTGCTATGTTTAATGTGTAGTTTGTCCCACTGTTGCCAACACAGAAGAAGGAATATTGAGCATATTTGTAGTTCCCTTGGAAATCTGCTAAATCGACTCTTAGTTCTGTTCTCGGTGCTGCTGAGGTCAAGCAGTGTATATGGTCCAGTCCAAGCCAGAATTCTCTCTTGAGGTTCCCAAATCCAGCGACATAGTCTGCCCAGTTCCTGTAGAAATCCTCAGATCCGTCTCTTCTTCTCTGGAAGACAGTCCACCCTCCATTCTTCATATCACAGTAGACACTAAACGGTTTTCCACATCCAGGGTCAATAGTGTAGACTCCATCTTGTCTACATCCTTTGAGATAGGCCTCTCTACATTCTTTAACAGATGTTGATGGACCTGTGCAAATATACCCAGTATGTATGTAGGATAGAGTAATCACTATATGTGGGGTCCTATATTAAATTGTGTGTGTTGCGTAGTGAGTGAGGTGCTACACAAACATCAATACAAATGTGTATAATCCTGACATTGAGGTATGTATACTGTATATATGTACTCACATTGTCCATATGCTGTAGTAGCTAATAGAAGTATGGCAATAGTTGTTGATCCATAACTAAAGTTGATCATGTTCTTGTTCCTGAGCTGTAACGTTCTCTTTAATCAGTGTTCTCTTTCTCCTTGATCTCTCTTGTTGATTCTGTGTGTTGAGTGGTGTTCTTTTATAGCATTGGTTAGTGGGTGTGTACATGTGGGAGTGGTAATACTATGACAGTATGATGGTTGCCTTGGTAACACACATGATGCCACCCTCATTCCTGAGCAAATAGCAAGTGGTGTGTGTTGTGTTTTCAGAAAGAGAATTTTACTGTATTCTTGTGTCTCCAATGATAGGTTCAAGGCTCTTTTATAGCATTGGTTAGTGGGTGTGTACATGTGGTTGGTGTTATTGTGTGTACATGTACCTCAGGTTGGTGGTATTGTGTGTACATGTACCTCAGGTTGGTGGTATTGTGTGTACATGTACCTCAGGTTGGTAGTATTGTGTGTACATGTACCTCAGGTTTGTGGTATTGTGTGTACATGTACCTCAGGTTGGTGGTATTGTGTGTACATGTACCTCAGGTTTGTGGTTTTGTGTGTACATGTACCTCAGGTTGGTGGTATTGTGTGTACATGTACCACAGGTTGGTAGTATTGTGTGTACATGTACCTCAGGTTGGTGGTATTGTGTGTACATGTACCACAGGTTGGTAGTATTGTGTGTACATGTACCTCAGGTTGGTGGTATTGTGTGTACATGTACCTCAGGTTGGTAGTATTCTGTGTACATGTACCTCAGGTTGGTAGTAATGTGTGTACATGTACCTCAGGTTGGTAGTATTCTGTGTACATGTACCACAGGTTGGTGGTATTGTGTGTACATGTACCACAGGTTGGTGGTATTGTGCGTACATGTACCTCAGGTATGATACATCTGTGTCTACGTCTACGTGTGTACATGTTGCACTTAAAATTCATGTTTTAATAAGTGGTCTACCCAGTTGAACCATAGTCTTGTGTAGCCATTGTTTCAAAATGGTTGCTCCTGTTCACCTTTTGTTGAAACAAAGGCACAATTTAAAAGTTGCAGGTCAGGCTGCACGAGACTAGATGAACCATGCCAATCAGTAAGCACAGCAATAATGCTAACCGAAGCACACGTTTGTGATGTCGTTCATGGGTTCTGAATTGAGAGCTGTGTTCATAGATGCAGTAATGCTTGATTAGGCAGTATATTTTGTGTTATGTGAGCTATGTGTTCTTGAGAGCTCTGCTTTGTTCTGTAGTGATGAACTGAGCAAGTTATATGAGACTAGAATATGTATATTGTCATCGTTGTGGTGCAGTGACCCTTTCTGACTGTTGTGTAGTTGATTCAACCACTTGGTCAACAGGTCTGCTTGGTTGTTTGTTTGGATTACTTGATGATTTAACAGGCATGTCTAGTTGTACAATGAGATTAAACGGTTGTTCAATAGGCCTGTCTAATTGTGGGCGTGTACATGTGGCAATTGTTTGGGCATGACATGGTTAGTTGCCTTGGTAATACATCTGATGTCAAGGCATGTCACATGACAGTCATCATCACACCACATCATCAGTCATGAGATGTTTACAGATTTCCACAATTATTAGTCAATTTAATTACCTATGTCTTGCACATATTAGAAGGATGTGTAGTTTAGTGATGTTTACGATAATATCACTTGTGATGTGTCAGACTTCTTAATGTGTTTATGTCTCCTCTAATGTTGTTATTGTATTTTGTATAGTTTCTGTTTGTGTGAGTGGAGTCTTGTAACATTCCAAATTCTGTGCCTCCTGTCTCCTAAGCAGTATGTACGTATGTGAAGTAGTGCATAGAGTGGGTGAGATACTAATCTTACAACAGCATAGCATCTGTTGCTATAGAAGCAACACACTTATATAGCAATTTTATAATGTACAAAGCCCTAGCCATTGTATGAAGTTTTTAATCATTTAACTGATGTAATCTTTAAATGTTTATGATATCAATGGATGCTATACTGGTTAAGATATTGTCACTCGGGCAGTATGACACATAAATCCAATCACCCTTGAGACTTGTTATTTTATATGTCATACTGTCCTGGTGTTCATGTCTTGACCACTAAATAATCCTCACTAAAATATCATGTACAATATGTGTATATTTGTGATGATATTATTATTGTTGTGAATAATATTCCAGTTCCCACATTATCACTTCCTGTAATGAATGTCATTAATTTCACACATCAAAGGATTACATCATTGGTCATAACACACAAGGTAAATATAAGCCAATCTATGTAATGTTAGTGTATGTGTAGACTCATCATATACTTTTGGTGATTAAGCTATTAATCAATTATTGGTTATTGGCTACAAATCAATTTGAAAATGACAGCCAATCTCTGGCTGAAGTATGCACATGCCTATCAGAGGACATTCTATGCTGGAGACTGTACAGATCCTTAATTCATAATGTTAGTAGAACGGCCTTGATGTCAATATCCTAGATGAACCACTATACATATCAGTTACCGCTAACAGTGCAGAATCCAACTAATGGGACCTTATATTGTTGTAGTATATTATTATTGCATACCTTGTTGAAGGCACTGTCACTCTCTTCTCAGACAAGGCTGACTCTGGTGTGTAATGTGTTGGTGTCATCATCTGAAGTCTACATGTGTGCTCCATTCTCAGACTGGGCAGGTTTGACATGTATTCTTCTTGTTTGTATTCCGTTTTCTACTGTACCTTCATGTACGGTGTGCACATGAGTATGCATGTATCCCCAAATTGAGAACACATCTGGAAGCTGTTAGCAATATTGTTTTATTCTTGCCATGCAACTTACAATAATATTCCTGCATGCGCAAACACACAAACACGCACGCACACACACACACACTCAACTTTTATCCTGGTGTGGTGAATGATAGACTATTTTTACTGCAAATATGTACATAGTCCAATATGACATATCCTTATGCAATAGAAATGTGTTTACTAATTTCCTGCCTTGTTCTCACGTGATCAATCCAAACAATTTAAGCTGTCTGGTCATCAGTACTGTATCACAGACCTGTGCTACGTGGCTTATGTACGCATAGGTTTCTCTTTCATCCTCACCTCAACCAGGATACAAGTATATATGTATGTATTACCTTGCTGGTCATACCCAATTTTATTATACAAACTGTTTTGGTTCTTACTTAGCTCCACCCAACTCTATCGAACCACACCCACTTTTGCTGGTAATCACCAAACTCTACACCCCTATCTTGTGGCCATCACCAAACCATGCAGACTACTTCACCAATCATTTTCCTCTATAACCTATGAAGCCTCATTTCTACAAACTTAGGACTGAAAAGAGGTATTGGAGGAGATTTTTGGGTATGTGTGTCATTGTATTATTGTTACTAAGGATGGGTCAGAGGCTGATGTGTGTCATTCACTAATGTGCTCCACTACATTAGACCTGGTGGAGAGACCTGGTGAGGGGACCTGGTGAAGGGACCTGGTGAAGAGATCTGGCAAAGAGACCTATTACCAGTTACCTATGTACACACGGAACACACAAAACTGGTAGTTACTGGTAGTTAGGTGTGGTGTTATATTGGATGTGTTTGGTGGGTGTTAGCTAGTAATTGGGTGTGGTCCATGCATACTAGTTAACATGTGAGCTATACAGTTGGAATACTCTGTTAAACTATTCTCACATGATTCCATTCATATGTGTGCATGTAGAAATGTGCGTGTTGTCTACAGAATGCTACACCTGCTTGTCAGTGCACGTTCATCCGGTATTCCTTGCTAACCACCTCACCACTGACTGCTGCTTTCTTGGAACAGTTGGCTTTTTGGTTGAGGTAGGTATGGGTGTACATACATGAAAGATTGTTTCTCTGTGTTTTCATTGACAATTCTGTACATATTCATTGCACATCTACCCACCTACATATCACTGACAGTTGGTATTCTCTGTTTAACCATACATGATTCCATCCATATATGTACATCTGTGTACGGTACAGTTTACATTAATGTGAACTAAGCGAATGTACACAAGTACACATACACATGCAAACATACAAGTACAAACACGTGCGCACACACATTGACTACACTTCTCTTCTCCATCGTTTGTAAACACACACAGAGAAACAATTATATAATATGAACAAAGCCACTAGCACACGCACTCACATTCACACATGCACACTCGTCCATTCACACCTGCAGACATGCATGCATACAATACTCACACACTCACACATTGACTCTGGTTCTCTCCCCCTTCATAGTCTGTGGGTGGAGTCAGAACCAAAGAACTTCAAGTGCTGGGCTTATCCCTGTGAGCACTGAAGAGACATGACTTCATTTCACTTGCAGATGAGCAATATCAAATTGAAGCCAATAATCCAGCCCACACTCTATGATATATAAGAGTCACCCTTCTACCTGAAGTTGCTCAACTGCACATTAACAGGCCACAATGATGCTTTATATTTCTTGGGATATCTTTCAGTATGGAAGTTCCCTGCTTCATACAATATGCAAGAATCCTTAATGATTATGCTTTAGTGTTAGTAAATTTGTTCAAGTGTGTGTGGTGCATGTGTGTATAAATCACCTCTGCTCCCTGGTATGCTGGCCGTATCATTTCCTGGCCCTGAGGTCAGTGGATCCAAATCATTTATTACAGTCCAGATCAAGCTTGCTTCTCATTGGGTAACATGATAAGAGTGTTCTGGCTAAAGTGTGGTACCGCTGCACCGTGCTATATGCTTTCAGGCCTTAATAATCTATATTAATTTCATATTATTACAATCTATATTCCAAATGTTGGCTGTTTTCGAAATGGGAAGAAGGAGAAATTGGACTGAAATTCGAGCGCGACAGCTTCTATGAACCTAATAACTTCAGCGAAGGTTCTTATAAACCTAATAAAGACACCCAAGTATTTCGAGTACGGGGGAATACGAATTACTTGTTTTTAACATTTGAACATGCATATGCATGTGGCAGATAATTGGCATGGGGTTAATCGCAGACTATTAGTTGGACCATAATAAGTTATTGAGCTTCTATGGTTGGGAATTCAGGTCCTAGTTCATCTTCAATTTGATGCTAAACACTTATGTACAGTGTAACACAACATAATGCAACACCTGTAACTTGTGCAGTTTCATACTCATTGAGTCGTGTGGTATATGTGCATTGCATGATTATACCAGTGTATTGTCTGATTCAAATTGTGAAATGAAATAAATACCCAGAAAGCCCACCAATCAACTTCAACCTCCCCCCACCCCACTGTATGAAAAAATCCTGGCTAGGACACTGATGGTAGAGGATGTTTAGTATGCCCTACCTTGTATTCGTATACACTGCATTGTGTGGATTGTCCCATCTGGTATCCCACCTACTGTGAACAAGAAATCTCACCTTGGCTACAGAACTAGCTTAGTCATGTTATGTGTGTACCTGTCATGCTAATCGTCTGTCCCCTGTTATGTATTGCAGATATGTAATGGCCATTCAATTGTTGAAATCATGTCTCGTATCCTTTCACGCAAACACACACATGTACGCACACACAATAGTTTCAAGGTCCATAGTGCCACTAAGCAGAGAATGAAATAAAGACTCCTTCCCCCCTTCATTTTTAAATTATTTTTCCTCATTGTCTGTTTCATGTCACAGGAGCTAAGAATAGGCATTATTATTTCCATGTATATATTGCAATGTCTGCATCTGCATATGGTGCATCCACTGTGCATTTGTTAGGAAAGCATCAACAGTAATTAATATGTTTGGACAATGTTATTTACTATGCTTTATAGCAATATGTAATATAAGAATCAAATGCTTGGATTGATTCCACAGCCAAAAAGTAATTGAAAAGGCTATTATGATATATTATTATTTATTTTTACGATTAAACAGTTTAAATTTCTGAAACAATGGATTTATATACTTCAACTTGCATGCAGTGTCCTCCTCTACTACTGAAGAGTATCCAAAATAATCATAATAATTAGGTAATTTTGCACTTGCTTTCACTAATTTTTCAACTGATTACAACAATAATGCACTATGGTAGTATAGACAACGAATTTTGGTCCTTCTCTTTATGTTATGATGTTTGTAACTTTGCTGTTAATCCTGAAATCATGAAGCACTTCTTTTTTGTCCCGGTCCACCCTCAGTACTCACTATTAGTTCTATAATAGGTGTTGTTGAACTTGTAGCTGGTGTTGGTGGACTTGTAGCTGGTGTTGGTGGACTTGTAGCAGATATTGGTGGACTTGTAGCAGATGTTGGTGAACTTGTAGCAGATGTTGGTGGACTTGTAGCAGATGTTGGTGGACTTGTAGCAGATGTTGGTGGACTTGTAGCAGATGTTGGTGAAATTGTAGCAGGTGTTGGTGAAGTTGTAACATGTTTTGGTGAAATTGTAGCAGGCGTTGGTGAATTTGATTGTTGTGCACCTCCTGGTTCACCCTTTTCTCCCTTTGCTCCTTGTGGTCCTGGCTCTCCCTTTTTTCCTCTCTTTCCCTTGTTTCCTCTTGGACCTCGCTCTCCCTGTAGACCTCGCTCTCCTTTCATTCCTGGATCACCTTTCTGTCCAACATTGCCTGGTTGTCCTATTTCGCCTTTTTCACCTTTTGTTCCATTAAGCCCTTGTGGTCCTGGCAGTCCTAGGTCTCCTTTTTCACCCCTCTCCCCATGTGGCCCTGGGTCTCCCTTTTCACCCTTTGTCCCATTTATGCCATTCAGTCCTGGTGTTCCTCTAACCCCTTTTGGTCCAGGTGGACAATTGCAACCATCTTGTCGTCTAGTTCTTTCCAGTTCATCTGGTTAAAAAAACAATGAGTCTATATAATCACATGTATAAGCATGCATAATATTTTAGAATAATATTATGAGTTTTTGCATATTCCCTAGACAACAGGGACAGATTCACCACACACACTCCCTGTAGTCATACCACTGACAAAGGTAGCAGTCAGCCGCTGAAACATTTGGTAAAGTATGATTTCTACGGCTAGTGAAATTCCAGTGAAATTACACAAATCTGGGAATGGAGGACAAAGTTAGGATGGAAGTATAATATAGCTTTTCAAGTCCTCCTGTCAACAAAAATAACATAGGTCATATACTAGGTACCTCGAAGCCAAGTAGATTTTAAATCTTTAATGATTTTATAAGAGCTGCCGCAGGCGAGCCCTATATTTCGTTTTCATTTCCACTTCCAGTATGTAATACTCCTCCAATGAGTTTCTACATATAACTGCTGAATTCATATCATAATTTAAATTGTGCGAAATATGGATGGCCGATTTCAAACACCGACAGTTTCAGTTTTCGGGCCGGGTTTCATGAATTTTGTAAGTACACAAGCTCTATTGCATCAAATAACATGTCTGATTTTCAGCTGTTAAGAATGAAAATTGAGTAGAAATAGAGCCCCAGAGATTTGCTGAGCTTGATAAATTCCTCAAAGGTTCTTTCAATTTGAATGGGAAAAGTGTAGAGTAAAGTAGAGACTTCAGTTCTTATTTAAACCTCACCAAAGTCACCTTTTGTTTCAAGTATTTGTAGTCTCTTCTCCAACTGTTGTATTATCTGGTGAAGTGACTTGATTTCTTCTTGTGAAACTTTCACTTTATTTTCAAGTTGTGAAAATGCCTTTTGCCAGTCAGTGGTACCTCCCATACTGGTTGTGACCACACAAAACAAGAGAGCCACTTGGACAAAGACCTGGATGCTTGGAGCCATATCTATAG
This sequence comes from Chondrilla cf. caribensis, assembly GCA_964020155.1. Taxonomy (NCBI): domain Eukaryota; kingdom Metazoa; phylum Porifera; class Demospongiae; order Chondrillida; family Chondrillidae; genus Chondrilla; species Chondrilla cf. caribensis. Next base: position 4,775,362 of record OZ026547.1, read on the forward strand.
CTCCAGTCAGTACTCAGTGTTAGTTTGTGGTAACCACAAGAGAACAGGCTGTTTAATATTCACTGGGGAGCAGGCCGAATTTTAATGATATTCATTGTGTATTTCTGGTAAGCTCAATGAATATCTATTTGAACAGTATTGACAATAGGAAGTGATATGAGAACCACATACCTCCACACCACATAAACATGGAATCCTAAGTAATGCTTAGGCATGTGTGTACTTGTGTGTACATTTAGGGATCTATGTGTGCTGTTGCATGCAATAATAAGTTATTGATAGCAGTGTATTGTGTTTATGAAACAGTATGTATGTATGAAGACACAACACAGTGCTCTAGTAATGGTCAGGAAACCATCTGACTACTCATGCTATTGTTATGGAACTTGACAGCAATGATATTATAAGACTTCTGTTATGTAGTATCTTTACACTTATTTCTATACACTGTAACAGGATTCATTATTGCAGCAGTGGCAAAATGTAATGATTTATTATCCTGAAATGTGCTGAAGTATAAACAGAGAGAGTGAATTGTGAACAAATCTGAATCCAAACGACATGTGACAGAAGTAGTTTATACTTCATAAGTGATGAGTATTAGTGTTCTGTAGATCACAACCACAGGATTGTAGGAAGTTGGGATAGGAGTCACTTTCAACTCTCAAATGTATCATATCATGTTGGACATCATAGTATACTTTATGTACTACTGTAAACATACTTAGTCTATAAGTACTTGGTCAATAACATCCTGAATTTCTGAACTGTTCATGGGGTACTACTCATGGACATATTATGCAGTCACAGGCACCTCCTGATTTGTACTTGTAAGACTTCCTCATGTCCATTGTAATTGATTTAGCAATGCTTGCATTGTTGAACCATGAAATGAAATTACTGTATGTCTTCCCATAATGTAATTTGTTATTTGGTGGGCTTGACTGAATCCTTGGAAAACCACTCACTTGTGTATCCTCAACACCTCTTGGTGCTCTTGGATGGAAACAGGTTCCTTGTGCTCCTATACCCATAGAATTCCTTTGCCTTCCCGGGATGACCCCATGTCAGTAAGCAGTCTCCCAAGATTTCCATTTCTATAGGGATCATTGCAGATTGACTACAGATTGATGACCACATTATTGCTGTATTTCCACATCAAAATTAAATCTGAAAGACACAAAGTAAACGCCGTGTCTTATTTTCTTCTTTATTGCATTGCAGTGAACTGAAGGAAGAAGTAGGCTTATTTCTGACTGCTGATAATTTCCACCAATTCTAGTCTCTGGGCTGTGCGTGTTTAAATGTGTTTGTACATATGTAAGAGGTGTATTTGTTCATGTGGGTGTCTGTGCAAGTCTAATATAATCATGTGTAAACATACATGCATGGTGTGTATTGTGTGTGTGCATGTATGTGAATCATGACAAAACTTAAGTGTTTCTAGAATCACGTGACATCAAAGAAAACGCTAAAATGTTACTGATTCCTATAGTATTTGGATCATTATGGGATTTCCTTTGTCAGAAGTATTTCTGTAAGGGGAAGCAACTATACTCGCGAAGTGACGATCGTGGTTGGCTACACAGAAACAGTTACTTATGCGGATTGTCGGAAACCACTATTGAAGTGACATCCACCGTCATCCCGCGTGCAAGCTTCAAACACCTCCCCCTACAAACTTCTATTTAAATAACTGTTTCTGCGTTTGTTTACATGTTCTGATGAAGGTTACAGTATAGTAGCAGAAATGTCAACTTCTTATTCAATTGTGTTTGACTGGAATTATGGATACTGACTTTACAGCGAAGTATCTATTTTGTGTTAGAACATTAATTTAAATTTGGTAGAGCAATATTTGGACGCTCAACTTCAACTACCTCAAGTATTACTCATGTAGCATTGATCTGACTGATGATATCTCCATGCATAGGAAATTGACCTGTGGTAGACACTAAACCATAGCTCATCATCAATGTATAAAAGCACCTGTCCCACATCACATATTGTTAACCCGTGTTAAAATTAATACTGTTCTTAGTTTCTCTATCAATGATATGTGATTATGTATTATTCCAAATTCTATGCAATGTCTGCTAACTGATGTTTATTCTGAGAACCAAATCCTGTATAGCTAGTATGTATACGAATATGTCCACTATCACCAATCTGATAGTACTTCTCTCATCTCACCAAACTGGTCAATACTATTGTCATAATATATAGCTTGTGATTTGGAGTGAACAAGTTGCCAGAGATCTTCATGAATATACTATTTAGTGGTTAAGACATGGGCACGAGGGCATTATGACATATAAAATACCGAGTCCCAAGGGTGTGAAGCGCCCGAGGGCGAGTGTATTGGAACACATTTTCGCTGCGCATGTCACATATTATTGTACTGTACGGCATGGTATGCACATGCATACAGTGTGAGTATGCATGTATCCTCAATTTGAGAACACCTGTAAGCTGTTAGCAGTTCTTGCAATTGGCACCCAACTTACAATAGTCACAAGCACAAACGCATGCACCTACCCCAATGCACACTCACACACATTGTAGATCATTAGATCTGAAGTGGATATCTGTACCTTATTTGTTCATTGGTTGCTGCACACATGTTGTGTTATGTACTTATACACATGTATGTATATATATATATGTATGTGGTATGTTGCGTGGGCGACTTCAAAGGAAAAGCAGTGCACACATTCGTGATGTGTGCACACTTCCCTGATGTACGCACACTTCATTCGATGTTGCATTGTTGTTGCATTGTGGATGATTGATTATTTCCTTTTCACACGTCTACTAATCATCGCTCCATCAAAGGTGTGCCCACGCAACATACCACATAATAACTAAAGTACCTCTGGAGAAGCTGTAGCGAATACAGACACCTTTGCCTAATTGACACCTCGGGCTTCGCCCTCGGTTTCAATTAGGCAAAGGTGTCTGTATATCCGCTACAGCTTCTCCAGAGGTACTTTAGCTATTACATGTATTACCTTACTAGTCATACCCAATTCTATGCAAACTGGATTGGTTCTTACTTAACTCCACCCAACTCTATCGAACCACACCCACTTTTGCTGGTAATCACAAATATATTTTTCATGCTTGTATTCTGTTTGTATTCCGTTTTCTACTGTACCTTCATGTACGGTGTGCACATGAGTATGCATGTACCCCCAAATGGAGAACACACCTAGAAGCTGTTAGCAATATTGTTTTATTCTTGCCATTACAATACTATTCCTGCATGCGCAAACACACAAACACGCACACACACACACACTCAACTTGTATTATGGTGTGGTGAATGATAGACTATTTTTACTGCAAATATGTACATAGTCCAATACGACATATTATTTTGCAATAGAAATGTGTTTACTAATTTCATGCCTTGTTCTCACATGATTAATCCTAAACAATTTAAGCTGTCTGGTTATCTGTACTGTATCACTGATCTGTGCTACACGGCTTATTTATGCACAGGTTTCTCTTTGATCCTCCCCTCAACCAGGATACAACTATGAATGTATTATCTTGCTGGTCATACCCAATTTTATTATACAAATTGTTTTGGTTCTTACTTAACTCCACCCAACTCTATTGAACCACACCCACTTTTGCTGGTAATCACCCAACTCTACACCCATATCTTGTGGCCATCACCAAACCCAGCTGATTACTTTACCAATCATTTTCCTCTATAACCTATGAAGCCTCATTTCTACAAACTTAGCACTAAAATGAGGTTTTAGAGGATATTTCTGGGGATGTGTGTCATTGTATTATTGTAACTAATGATGGGTCAGAGGCTGATGTGTGTCATTCACTAATGTGTTCCACTACATTAGACCTGGTGAAGAGACCTATCTGACCTATCATTAGAGTTTGGTATTCCTGTGGATCTGAAGAGTACAGTGAGTGTCATCTTTACCAAAGAGGTCAGTTACCTATGTACACATGGAACACAAAGCTGGTAGTTGCTGGTAGTTAGGTGTGGTGTTATATTGGATGTGTTTGGTGGGTGTTAGTAATTGGGTGTGGTCCCTACACACTAGTTAACATATGAGCTATACAGTTCGAATACTCTGTTAAACTATTATAACATGATTTCATCAATATGTGTACATGTATATATGTGTGTGTATTGTCTACAGAATGCTACACCTGCTTGTCAGTGTACCTCCATCCGGTAATCCTTGCTAACCATCTCACCACTGAGTGCTGCTTTCTTGGAACAGTTGGCTTTTTGGTTGAGGTAGGTGTGTGTGTACATACATCAAAGATTGTCTACACACACTTTCTACATATCACTGTGTGTGCATTACCAGTGAACACTCTTGACAGTTGGTATTCTCTGTTTAACCATACTTGATTCCATCCATATAGGTACATCTGTGTACAGTACAGTTTACATTAATGTCCACTGAGCGAATGTACACAAGTACACATACACATGCAAACATGCAAGTACTAATAAATGGATAAGCATACGCAGGTAGGACAAGTCAACATCCAACGCAGAAACCAATAACTTGCAGTTTTAAAGTTATGTAAACAATGAAATCACCTAATTTGGGCGGCCGGTCACGAGCAGTCTCATGATAATCACGCTTCTACAAGAACCGTCGCAACAAAATTTGCAAAATTTGCCATCGAAGAAGTAATAGTTTCTTCTAAATCGCGTCAATAGGTAGATATAGGATAGCGAATTGCCTCGAAGATGAACGTTGGGCACTTACCATGAGACTTGCTGTACCGAGATATCGTCGAATAACAATGACGTAATGCATAACTCGTGACGTGCGTGAAATCGATAAAGCACGGTCGAGTTTCTAGTGTAGTAGATTCTTCTGGCTTTCCGGTGGGTTTATTGAAAGAGAAGAAACTGTCATAATCGGGAAAATGTTCTTATAAGATGAATCTAAGTTTTCACCGTAGGAGCAGTTTATATCTATTACCGTTGTCGAAATGTCACAATAGGAAACCGTTTCTTCTTATCCTAATTCGACGAATGCGGTGACATCTCGATAATGGTAATAGATATGAACTACTCCTACGGTGAAAATTTAGATACATGCATTATCTTCATCTATCTTTCCATGCTAAATGTATGACAGTAGCTTTCATAAAATCCACCGGAAATGGAATGTTAGCTGATTTCATATGGTTTGTTGGAGCCGCAATTTTACCATTACCAAATTAAAATATCGATATTCGAAACACGCAATGCAAAGTAGGAGTGTGTATAAAGAGTTTAAGTATGTTTTTTGAGCTACAAACGTCATCTGTAGTGAAAAACAGCATATTAAATCGTCCTAAAATTTGGCGGCCATTGTGTCAGAGGCAACGATGTTGACATGTCATACCTGCGTAGGCTACACATGCCAGCAAACATGTACAAATATGCAGACAAATACACACACACACACACACGCACACACACACACACACACACACACACACAAAATCGCAAACACACACACATAGACTACACTACTCTTCATACTAGACTGAAAGAGTACAAATTGCATGAATTCTTTTATTGTAACAATCATAATTATTAAAGTATTCATTACAATATAAGAGATAAAAATTATTATTGATAATATACAGCGCATACAGCAGATGAACTGGTATACATATTATAATAGGCCAACATCAATTTTTAGTATAATAATTTTCAAATTAACATAGCAACTGATAACAATAACCACAATGACTAAAAGTAATGAGGCATGCAATCATGGTGATGTTGTTTGTGGTTCAAACTTACATATGAAGTTGTTGCGCTCATTTTCTCGATGTGATACATTCCTGTCCTTTGATGTTTTTTTGGTACTAATTAGACGGAATGTCGATCGAAGCCGCATGCCACCGCCATTTTGTTGTCGTCATCGGTAACCGTTTCCGTTATTGTATAGTGTTAAAGTATCATTACTCAACTCAGCTTTCTCAACTGACGGCAAGATGGCAGCTTCGAACTAGAAAACGACCTGTGTCTTACGTCGATAAGACTGATTGGAAAGTACCGCGACGACCAAAACAAAAGAAAAATGAAGGACTGTAGGAAGAACGACCCCCATCGCTGTTGTATTTTACGACGCGAGGTTAGGATTAGGGTTATGTTTACTTTGTAAATTGTATTGATGTGAGCGATGCACTGATATAAATGCAAGCCAACCGTATTTAGCTATATCCTTAACCCTAACCTTGCTATAGAATACAACGGCGCTGGGGGGTTGCTCTTCCTACATGATCCGGGTAGACACTTCATTGCTCAGTAGAACAGCTGACTAGACATTCAATCAACAGTCGAAGGTGACGTTATAAATGAACGCAGATAACCGAGCCTTCCAAACTGACTTTAAAGGGTGCTCGAAAATCGAAAAAGGCGGATTTCCCTGGCAAGAATCGGGAGCGTTGAGCCAATCACCAGAATCGTCAGCATGTACTCTATACGTTTCCGGGTTGACAATTTTGGTTTGGGGTTGGTTAGCAATGGTTCTCGAGGACTATACACTATGATGAGATATTCCCATATTAATGTATAGCATACATCATTGTCACTTTAATCGCAAATGGCGGCTGTTATGTAAACGTCATGAGAATAAAATTTAGATGAATAAAATCCTTATAAGATCAAAAACAACATGGTGAGTTGACCTTATTAATGCAGACTTTAATAATAAATATAATGCAATAAAACACAAGATTTGTCTTGAAAACTGGTCTTTTATCAGAGTTATTTGTCACCTGTAGGTGTAGAATGCACAAATAATGAGCACAATAACCTCATATGAAAGATTCTGAACTGATTAACTGTCAGTCTGAGAGTACACCATCCAAACATCTCCTGTTCTTGGTACTTTATTTCGAAGGATGCAGTGTATATCACACATGACAACACGTTCCTCGTCTTCATCCCAGAAATGCATTGCTTCATTGTCATCAAAACACTTTCTTCCATTGAATGCTAGAAAGTTGTGAATATCAAACTTTTCTTTCCTGCGGCAAATAACAGGAGTTAGAATTACATAGAGGAAGATCAGTACCTCTTCTTACCTTATTGTGGAGGTATTGAAACCTGGTAGGACACTCATGTCCAACAGATCCTTGTGCTCCATGGAGAGGGACATGGTTTGTATGCCACTCTCCATGGCTAGTGTCAACAAACCAGGTAGATGCTTCATAGCATGTTCAGAGCAGACATAACCTCTCAACTCTGATCCATGACAACTGATCAAGCAGTAAACATCATAGGTGAGCTGTAGATGAAGCACAATAAAGTAAATAAACAATGTCCTAAAGTACTGAAAGGAGAAGACACTAACCATGAGTATATAATATATGCATTCTCACCTCAGGACCCAAACGGATCAGGCAATCTCCCAATGGCTTCATCTACTCAAGATGAGAAGCATCTCCTGCACAGCAGTGGACAGCAGTAGAGGATGCTTGATAATGTATACAACAGTCAATCATATTGTTGGCTTCCTGTTCATCTGTGTTTGAATAACAAACAGTAAACATGAAATGCATAACAACTGTTACATAATGACAATGTACAGTTGGACCAGATGAACTGACACAGTGAAGTGTGATCACAAGGTGGACAAGCAGGCATGTGTACATGGACACATCATGGGATAGTCACAGAGATTGCATGCATAATATAGAGAATGTCCATGCATTACATACACATTGTCGTAATTATAAATATTCATACTCAGTGATGACAATACAAATGTTAACATATATTACACTCACAGAGAGAAATAATGTATATTATGATTGATGAAATAATTTAGCCACTACATATACAATATACAACTGGTACTCTGATAAAAATAGTAGAAAAAAGTTACAACTCCATCAAATTTGCACATTTACAATTCCCTTAAACACACACACTACAACACACCTGGTCGGATGGTATCATACAGTATGGTCATCAACTCCTTGCAATGTCTCTTAGATATAGCTTGATTTATACGTGACATGAACTGGTCACCAAAGATGGTCGAGGAATAACTACGTATGAATAACATCCTCAATTTGGTAGCAATCAATGTGTCCTCCACAGGTTTCCATTTCTTATCATCAAACTCGACATTGCCATCATCCTGTTAGCATAAGACAAAATGTACATGATCAGTAATGAACACTACTGTTATAACCTCGTTCAATGGATATTTACACAAATTAAACACTATTTACTACAATGTACATAAGGCATACACTCCATGCAAAGTGTATACAACACAAACATATGCATGCCATTCAATTAGAATTGATCCTAGTTTTATAGTTGGCTTTGCGATACTTAGACATCTCCACTACAAGACAAAGCTTGCATGCGATTGTGATGATATGACAGTAATTAGGATATGTAACACAAGAGTATTTTGTATTTGTAGTTGTGTTATTTTCTAAACGTAGCAGTAGTATACACTTGTAAAATTACAAATTCTAAATTACAAACTTCATGCTGTGCTGCCATATGCACTTTTAATGAACTGCCTAATTCAATCATCCTTATGTGGATGTCTGTCCGTGTGTGTGTAAAGAAGGGTAGGGAACATTTAGGGGGATTTAAATGTTGTGTTATTACAAAAAATTCCAAATGGTGAAGGCAAAGACAAGATCTCCAAAGGGAGGGGTAATTTTCTCTGCAGGAAAAGGAAATACCCCTTTGCCCACAGCTGTAAAACCTCACATGTGTAGATAGTGGAGATACTCATCATACAGTACCAATCATAAAAAAATTGACGTCTTCATCCACACGGACGATTGAACAAACGGGCGTCCCCTGTACCTGTGTTTCTTGACAACACGGGCGTCCGTTTTCACAAGAATCCAATTATAGAATTAGCGCATTTGGTCGCTAAGCGACACCCATATTGTCACCGAATTGAAGTAGTTGGAAATTTGTTGAGGATGGTTTATCCTATTTACGGTAAACAGAGAATCCTTGCTTTAGGTAGAGAAGGCCCTAGTTATGGTAAAATTGCAAAGGCACTCTAAGATTTTGGACAACTGATCTCTCTCTGACGATGTAAACTCGGATCGTTAACGCTCGTGAATACGTATGTACGTAACCTTCACACGTTGATAAATATTCATAGTATTAATCATATTCATTATCAGTGTAATGCGGACGCCCTCGATGTTGACACGGGCGTTTCATCGGGCGCCCGTACATAGACAACCGGATACAATGGACAACTGAACGAAAACGCCAGTTTCCTTATAATTGGTACCGTATGTGAGATGCAATTATCAGGAATTTCCCGACTGAGGTCGAATTTCCAAAAAAAGTTATTTGCAAAATATAATGTGGGTTGACCTAAAATGGCTGCCATTTTCTATCAGGTAATGTGGGATCAAAGGGCAATTGTCACTTGTTCACTTCACTTTACAAGAACCTGTAGCTAAGGCTAGCCAAGACATCCAAGAATGTCAAGGATTATTTCAGGCCTTTATATTCAAAAGTCAAAGTACATTTCCCAACTATCTCCCAAGATGCTTTCCAGTCGCTTGTAGGAAAAATAACAAACATCTGAAAAATTTCAAGAAGCAAGGGTCTAACTAATATAAACAATAATAATAGAATATATTATGAATAGAAATGGCAATATATGTGATATGCACAGTGATAATGTGCTGCAGTTGATATTCTTGAACGTTACCATTCAGTCAGTATATTGAGAAGAGACATACCAGAGTCATACTAGGCAATCTACTCCTGATTATGTGAATGTAATAGTGGACGATATATTTACAGAATCAGTATCAAAATGGTACCTTCCTTAACAAACTTTGGCACCTCAAACTACTGTGGCACAGTGGATAAACAAACAATACACATTGACTCACCATCCAGCTGTACACTCTCCAATGTTTCCCTTTTCCCCTTCCCCCCCTCCAACTGGGGTGTCCTCTTGCATTCTGAAGACATCTCAATGTTCACTAATAATAGGACAATATGGAGTCCTTGGTTGTGGACAGCCTGTGTGGACAAGAACAAGCACTCAATCAGGGATTGGACTCAGTCTAATCCCAATTAGCTAGGACAACAGCAACAATGTGAAGGGAGGGGCACTTCTTATTCAAAGTGGATGGGACACCTGTAGGAACTATAACCATGGCTTATTTTCCCTATGCTATGACATCTAGCCCCAACAACAGCATAGTGCAGGTGATGTGAAATACAGGTTATAATAAACATGGTACACTGATACATGCATTCAACTTTCTCCTTCTCAATTGTACATTTCAGATATACTGAGTCTTAGGGTATAAGGGGATGCTTATAGGGTAAAACAGTGCAGTGGGTGATACAGGGACAAGTGTGGAATGACGTCATAGGCCTAATTACCATGACATCAAAGTACCACAAACGTCATGTTACCAAGAATGGGGTGATTCAGAAGTAGACAAGTGGATTACTAGATACACATCATCGTTCGTTGACCTGTTCTACACCTACCATCACTGACTAAGAACTCAGTCTAGTGAGTCTGAAACTGAGTCCTAGGACGACTAAGATTGGACAACAGTCACATTATCATTGTACGAAGGGGTCCAAGAACATCTCAAAGAATATATTAAACACTATCAGATAGATTAAGAAAGACGAACCTCGTACAGATTCAATGTTGGCGCTACTTCACTGGAGACCTGGATCGTCCTGTGGAATGCACAACATCTGGTCACGTGTGTCCGTGTCACGGGATATACGGGGTCCGATTCGTCGCGATACTTCCCTCTTCGTTCCTGTTGAGGTAGAGAACCCAAAAGCTCTTTGACCTACTAATTCACCACTATCCTCCTGATAGTATTGGAAAAAAGAGATGTCGTCGTTCCGTAATCAGAGATGTGAAAATGTTAAGTTGTGATAGTAGGCTCTAATAGTGGCTACCACGCACACCACTGAAGTATTGGAAGTCATTTTTATGATCCCCGAAGATCCTGGAGCTATGACACCACCCTAGTGCCCAAGAACACTAACAACACACTATTCATACGTTTTATTGATTTCAGAAAATGATAACCTGGCTGTAGCTTTAACAGGACTGGAGTGTTTTAGCTAGATCATGGTGGATATCATCGATCCTGCTCATGAGACCATTGCTTGTTGTCTTTAATGTCAGTGGCCAGAGTAACTTCAAAAATCGGACACTTGTCACCACCAAATCTACCTAGCCAAACCTCTCACATGTAGAATTTAGAAAGTACATAAGTGAAGTTCGGTAGATTTCCAATTAGGGTAGCGAAGCCATGTCCCGGATACCTAATGGTTCGAAATAGCCTCGGATAGAGAGCGTATTGAAAACGGCAGAAAGCGTACCTACCCTAAGCTAGCTAGATTTAATAGACAGGAGTCAATTTCTTTGTCAAAGTTGCATGTGATGAGATATGTCCCATGGTTTAGTAGCAATGTGCCATGTAGTGCATAGCAAACCATGAACAAGTGAGCATCCAGTGTTTTGTGCGTATAAGAACAGCTGACTGTGTGATAGAGCACAGTTATCCTGACAGTTGCATGTGGGGTGTGATGTTTTTAATGCACCCAGAGAGAATATATTTGACAGCATGATGGCTGGCTTTCTTCTCATTTAAAGTCAATGTTTTCCAATTTTATAATTTATATTATATAATCATCACTGGTCTTTATAAGCTAATTTTTTTCCAAGTAATGGTGAATTATTAAATGGTAAATTGTAAATATAAATTAATAGCAACTAAACAGGAGGTGACAACAATGCAGATCTAACTTTCATAGCATTGTATATGTGCTTTGCTGAATGCCAAATCAAGTTTTCATATTTTAATGATAGGTACTTAAAACAGGAATTAGTTGCATGAGCTGTAGCAAGCATATTGTGCCTCAAGTGCAAAAACCTTGGGCTTGTGATTAAAAAGTGAGGCTCATCCTCGACATCTTTAAGATTGCATAGTGTACTAAGTCTCTCTTCAGGGGTAGTTGGGGGATGAGTGTGGCGACCGCTTTCAATTAGGAGAGTATGGTTACTTATTCTCAATCTAGTCATTGCTTGCCTGAGCATAGGATCCTTGATATCAGTTAGATATTTTTCCATGTTGTGGAGAGGTTGCTTTAGCAGGCGTTAAAGTTTATTTCCACCTTTACCAGAGATACCCTGCGGATTATTTAATTGGTAATTTAAATTCTGTAGATGTTATTCTTGTGATCATTCCTTTATCTGATAAATGGTTGGTTGGCTCAATGTAATGTTGAAGTGTTGTTAGTGTTGTTACGTGATTTGATAAGAAATAATACCATGAATGTAAGTCTTCATGTGCGAGCTTCATGGATAGGCTCAAAGCATCAGGGAGGAAATTGGAGTTCATTTGGTTTCTGGCTCGCTCGTAGTATTCTGCTACTGCTAAATTTATGTCATAAGAAATCGGTAGTAACCCTAGTTCACTGTAAATAGCTGTAGTGCTGCTGGTTTGAGATATTTTCTACGAGAATTTATAGAATTTCAGACAGATTCGTTCGAGACATTTGACATCATGCAGGCCCCATATCTCTGCATTGTACAGCAAGATTGCTTTAACAAGTGCATTGAATAATTTCATATAGATATTAGTATGGGTGATATGGATATTAATATCAGTGATAACGAGTTTGATAATATTCTGTTGTCACAGTAGGGGAATTGTAGGGTTTTATTGGCATAGTCAGATAATTTAGTCAATGAGTAGGTATAGTTTCCTCTCCAATGTAGCCAAGTTCCTGAATATTTATAACAATCAGATATTTCTAACTATTCTTCATTAATTGTCCATTCATATTATAGGATTGTGTGTGTGTGTGTGCGTGTGTGTGTAAGTGTGTGTGTAAGTATTGTATGTGTGTTTGTGTGTGTGTGTGTGTGTGTGTGTGTGTGTGTGTGTGTGTGTGTGTGTGTGTTTGCATTTGTGCACGTGTGTTCTGGAATGATGGGCCAATTATGCAATTGTATCTAGGCAGAAACTCACTAAATGTAGTTATGTATCAGTTTCTGACAGATATGTTGCAATAGTGTGTATATATGAGTATGTGTATTATGCATGGATGTATGTATTGTATATAGGAGTATGTATATTTTTTGTGTCTGTAGTACTTACACAGGGGGGTTATAACGGACCCGGCGTTGTTGGAGATTTTAGGCGATAAATGATTGGAATGTCGAATACTTATCACCTACGTCACCACTCGCGGCGAAATGATTGCGCAATGATTTCGTTCAGGCGACAAACTCACGATAGAAAACCTACTTTATGCAACTGCAGTAATGCTGAGATACAATCAGCAAATGATCGAACATTATCACCAATTGTATTAGATGAAAATAAACGCATACGCTAAAATGAATGACTAAATTGGGCAAGGAAGCGCATAAAACATCGATAATCGAAACAAAAACGTAATTATCGCAAAGGTTAACGATTGAGAAATGGCAGGCACAATTCATTCTAGTACAAAATCAAAGACATACCTTTAGAGATCCTCAAAGTTTACTTGGATCGCGAGCGATTCAGGAACCTTGCAATTTACGAAACGACGGCTATTCCTCCATAACACGTTGCGTAATAACTATAGCAACGTCACATTAAATGGCGGATGGGCAGTCGTTTCTCAAAAACGGTGTTAGCCGCATCAGTAGATGGACCTTTTCGCGTATTATTATATCTTATAACGTTAGAGAACGATGTCGTCTACATTCTGACCGTGAGGGAAGATGTTATAATCAGGTATGTTAAAGTTATGCGAAGATTCCACCTATTTTCTCTGCGTTTTATGCGTATTTTAGTACATTTTCAATTATAACTCTAGTGTTAGAGATTATAACATCTTCCCTCACGGCAGATCTTTAGATAATAGTGCACTCCTTCATTTGATACCAATTTAAAGTTCATCCAAGGCCTTCTACTGATGCGGAAAAAGCGATTTTTACCCGAAAGTACTATTTACTTGTGACGTATTTAGAGCTTCTTGATGCATGCTATTCAATCGCTTTTTCACCCAGACTTCAAAATGAGATCGAAAGTATTGGTACATATCAAAAAAAGGATTTATTATTATTCCTCCGGTCTATAAATGCGGTATGTTTTCGGGGTTGATATGCGTCGGCCATTTTATTGCTATTTTCGGGGTCCGTTATAATGACCCTGTGTATACGTATGTCTGTATGTGGTGTGTAAGCACGTATGATATAAGTGTATGCAAGTTTGAGTATGTGTGGTAATTTCGTGTGTATTGTGTGTATGAAGGCATTCTTTGTACATGGGCATGTGATTACCTGGACCAAATCTTGCTTCTTCTCCCATTTGACTAGGAATGATGAAGCAGTTTTGGCTCCTTGAAAGGAATGGCTGAAGTGGCTTCCTTTATTATGATAGAGTTGTTGACATTCACATCCACTGGTGGTAGCTTTGTGATTGACCTGATATTCACTGTATGTTATTATTTTGGTTTCATTTGCATTAATTTTGTAATGATGTCATTATGTGAGGTTTGGATACTTCTGCTTGAACACTTCACTATAATATGATACTTATAATTGTAACTCTAGACAATCATGCAAGAATTAATGCATGTTGTATGATAGAAATAATGCTAAAATATGCATAATATCATTACCAGTAAAAGATGTGTTTCAATACTCTCTGAGTGGCTGATTTCGTGTGTTCCACACCTATTATTGGACCAATTATTATCCCTGTTCTTCAATTTCCCACCAGAATTATATAAACCTCAATGAATCATTAATTTCAGTAATTGTAGTAGTCAATGTTTGGTAATTCTGTAGCAGCTTGTCTACAATTCACTTCACCACATCGATGCTGCTGCATGGCACATTACCTTTTGGAGTAACTTTCTATGACAAGAGCCATAGTGTGTTTATTATATTATTTTAACTCCATGGGGGATTTCTTCATGAAGACAAAGTGTCCAAGTCTGTACGAGAGAGTTCATAGTAAGGTTGTACATGCACATTATATACCTATATATACCTATATATGTAATGTATCTAACATTGTGTAATTGTACATACCATACAGATATTAAACATTCCTTGCTGCACACGTGGCAGGTTTATACTCATCTATGTTCTAGTTTACAGAAATGCAAACTGCAACCTGCTTTTCAACAAGCTCTATGCTATATCTAACCTACTTTCAATTATTGCACGACTCATTTCCGTATACAAATTGATAGTTATCCAAATTATTATGTGAATTGTGTTGTAACAAAAATCTGGCTAATGTTCATGGCTGAGGGATTTGAGATCTTATGTATGCAATAGCAATTAGTACAATATTAATAAGCAATTTGTAATAAAATTGAATGAATACAAATTTAAAATAGAAAGTTAGTTTCACATACAAACTAGTACAATTTTATTGTCCAAGGTAAAGAACCCACTATTCTCTTAACCTGCAGGGACACAGATAATTGCATAAAATAATGGTGAACTTCAAACCAAAGCCCACTCAATACTGCACATAATACGTACATACAGGTGCACAAATTCCATTTCATACCTAGGAATCTCACACATAATATTATAATGATAAATTGCTCGTACAAAGATGAATTGCACATGTACAGTTCACAAACTGAACATTAGTGAGAGTGCATGGTGTATATACTATGTACATATGTATAGGCCATTACTTACCCTTGTTCAGGGTGCGTCTCTTCCTTTATTTGTGAGAGACATATTGTCCAAGATTCAAAGTGAATATATACCTACAATAATGGGGAATATGTAACTACTAACTGTTTGAAGGTATCAATGTAGAATAATGTGATAGGATTTAACTTCATTTTAATCAAACATGTTTGTCTGACGTGTGTTATAAACATACATATTATGAATGAGCACACACACACGTACACACACACACATGTGTACACACACACACACACACAGTCTCACCATCAAACCCACAAGTGTCTCCTTCCGAAATTGAACCTGGTATATGTATTAGGATACAATATCATCCAATGATGACCATCAAATGTTGTGTGGAAAGGGAAAAGTAAGTGGCAGTGGAACCAGACTTACTACTATTAGTTAAATATGTGGATGTCAGAATAATAGATATGTCTTATATACATAAAACTGATTCAGAAGTTCCATGTTGTCACATTACTGGTGGGCAATTGTGTTGGACATGTGATAGTATTGCAATACTGTAATTGTCCATTCAACATTTCAGAGGACTAGGTCAAGAGATGAGCTAACCTACGCACTGTCCCCATGCAGACCTACTTTTGGCAAGGGGCACTTGTGGGTCTTGGGACAAGACTAGCTGAACTGTTGGCAGCAAATAAATCAATTGCAATTGTCACCTCTGGTGATCTCAGGGATACTCAGGATATATATCCCATTTACATTAACCCTTGTAAAAAATAATATTATGTAATGACATCATGAATTTTAAATAAGTTTATTACATAATACATCGTAAGAACATAAGACAAGAATTGTAGAAATTTGAAAGGTCATTAAATTATTGAATTTGGATGAGTGTTGGACTCTCCCAATTAATGACAGTAATAGTTTTAATTTTACTTAAAGTATCACGTAAGAACCCCTGATTGGGCACCCACAAGGTTAAGCTAAACAACACTCACCGCAATGATCAATTTGTCATTGTCATAGTGATTAACTGATCCACTGATAAAAATGTATTATTGATATATACTAACAAATCTATATTAAATTAATACAGAATGAATGCATTCATATTTGTATTCTGGTTGAGGGGTGGATCAAAGGAAATATTGGGTGTACACAAGCCATGGAGCACAGGTCAGTTATACAGCACAGGTCACCAGACAGGCTTCATTGGTTAGGATTAATTACGTGAGAACAAGGCAGGAAATTATAGTATACATGTGTATTCACTATACTACGATACAACTATAAAAATACACCTATGTACATGTATAATGTATGCATTATGTGTGTAAAAATTTTCCTTTCACCTAAATATCTCAGTAGAGGTGCACTGCAAGTAACGACACCCAATAGTGACAGCTGATCCCATACATTGTTCACAAGATGGGTAGTATAGGAGTTGCTGGATTTACTCTCATGAGAAGGCATAAATACTGCCAGGGTTATAAATAATGAAATCAGAGTCCTAATTTGGTGACTTTAAAGTCACCCCAAATGAGTGATCTTGTCTTGGTCATTCTCATAATATCGTACTAAACTCAAATGAAAATGACCAAAACATGACAATACCGGTATTAAAGAACACCGGCTGATAAGACGATAACTGACAGGCCGATACCATATCAGTGCAACCCTATAGCTAGTGAGCGGATATGTGGGTACGTAGAATAATATAGTAAAGGGATTCAATGCATTGGGTAGTAGAGGGGTTCCACCATTGAGATGGTCTCTGAGTTCTATTTGTTATGAATAAATTTACAAACACGTAAGCCAGCAAGGTGTGAACATGCAGTCTCTGGTTGATGTCTGACTCACTGTGGTTATTCCCAGTGCGGTAGTGATGGGTAGCACTCGCACGTCTACGTCTCCAGATAACAACACCATCCCTTTGCAGAATAGCCAGAGATAGAGATTCAACTTTACTGTTCACTCCAGATATGAACACACGTTCACTGAGGTCCAGTGGTACATTAGAAATGATGGCTACTATTGAGCACTGATTTCATCTAAATAAACACACAGGCAGTATTATGCACATATTATGTGACAATGCATGAATCGACATGCACGTGAATACATGTACACACATAATTATGTACTTAGAGATGCACATCTAGCAAACACGTAGGTGATGAGTGTCCAGGGATAGCCTCGAATCCACATAATATTAAACTTATCATAGCATCCAGTAGCCATAATAATATTCCTATTTCAAGAGAAGTATTAGGATTAATGTACATTGTCGAACAGTTGAAAATCTGTTAACTATAACTCTTAAAACTGTCCCACTATTCTTTGTGAACTCCATTTTGTACATTAGCTGTCCCTCCCTGTAGGCCTAATAGTGGACACCTATGTATGTCAAATATCAGGCAACATGCATGCATGCACGCACACACACACACACACACACACACTTACATTCAGGATACACACTGTACACACACACATACACACACACACATTGCTAGTCAAATTGGAGAAGAAGCAACACACACACACACACACACACACACACACACTGTACACACACACACACACACACACACACACACACACACACACACACACACACACACACTTACACGCACACACACTTACATCCAGGATACACACTGTACACACACACACACACTGTACACACACACACACACACTGTACACACACACACACACACACACACACACACACACACACACACACACACACACACACATACATCCAGGATACACACTGTATCAGTAGCAAGGTCGTCACGGCATTGATAAGACACCTCAACCTTATCCCCCCTTGTAAAAAAGGTATTAAAATTAAGATATTAAAAGGTATTAAGGTAAAGATATTGGCAAAATAATTGTAAATAAGTGACTTACAGACAAACGCTGTTCTAAATTGCTGCCGTGAAATATTATTAGTGTTGGGTCTCCAAGTAAACAAAATAAAGAAAATAAGACTGTACCAACAATTATTTGTAAATCAGACATAAATTATTACCAATAGGATACCACTTACATCATATTGTACTCATATATTATACATATACAGACATAATATATAGCAGGGGCTGAAGCAGCTACGCAAAAGTGTGTGTGAGGGGGGGCTCCATCATCTATCATGGTGAAAATGTTTTGGTTTGCTGCTCTTGCAACCTCAGTCAGACACTACTTCACATCTAAAACCCCTACATACAGCCTCATGCACACATAATATTATTCATCACAACCACTAATAGATGATATGCATGAACTCCGCCCACTTTGAGGTCATAGGGGTCGACGGTGAATGAAGCGCTTATTTTAGTACGTGAGGATATACGAAATGGCTACGCACGTCGACATAAATGCTTCGTTTAAGGAATCACCTTCTTCCTGGTCTACTGAAAAGCTTCGAGCGTTTATGAGAGAGAAGAATTTACCCTTGGGAGGCTCTAAAGCCGAGCTGATCGTTAAAGCCAGCGAGTATATGGAGACAGAAGCACTCGAAAAGGAATTAGGCGTAACGGCGTTCAAAGAGCTATGTGTTAGACCGACTGTGAACTTCGAAGACGTTCCCAAATCGGGTTGGAGCAAAGAGAGGCTACCGAAAATAGAGAAATGGCTGGTAAGCGATTATCTGAAGAAGCAAGGTAGTTATACGAAAAACTACAGGACGGGAGTGCGACTGTGCCAATGTGGACACGTTTATGACATTGAGTGTGTATTTGAAAGTCAAATATTCGTTAAAGCTAAGTGCAGACCGACAATGCGCAGGAACCCACCATTCTACACTCTATTTGCAGTTTTTTCTGCTAATGTGACGGGAGAATACCACATCGAAGGTGGTAATTGTATGTGTCCAGCTGGTAATTCACAGAGTTGTGTCCACATGGCTGCTTTACTCCTGAATCTTGCTGAGATCACGCAAACTGCATGTACAAGTTTGCCTTGTGCATGGTCAAGACCATCAATTGGTGGTAAAGCCATGTTGGCAGCAGAGCTGCATTTTGGACAGGCCTCTATAGAGGGCTATACTGAGTACACTGGTGTAACATTGGATGTAAATGACCTCCTCGAAAGTTTAGAACAGGAAGATGTAGTCACTGGCATAGGTCTTTACATATCTCAGGAACAAGAGAAACAGAGCACAGTGAAGTCATTGACTGTTTCAGACGAAATGGCTGCAAAGGTGGTACTCACTGACCCCCTAGACAAGCTGAAGAAGCCTATAGAAGATTTAACTGTGGATGACTTAAGGGAAGCATTACAACTGACTACAGAAGAAATTTCTTTACTACAGACTATGACTACTGGACAACGTGAAAATCCTTTATGGATGGATGTAAGGCAGTGGCGAGTAACAGCAAGCAACTTTGGAAGAATTTGCAATAGAAAAAGGGAGCCTGGATTTTATCCCACTTCTCTCACGAAGCTACTTTTAGGAGATTATGGTCATCCAGCCTCTCCATCATTACAATGGGGTATTGACCATGAAGATGAAGCCATCGCATTGTACCACAAGATGACAGGTGTAGAAGTACATCCATGTGGTATTTTTGTCGGTATAGACTCCGGTTTTTTGGGTGCCTCACCAGATGGAGTTGTATTTAACCAGGAAGCTGAAATGGGTATAATTGAGGTGAAATGCCCATACAAGCATCGCATGGAGTCAATTTCGAATGCTTGCGAGGACAAATACTTCCATTTAGAAGTAACAAACGGAAAGACGCACCTGAAAAGAACACATGACTACTTCTTCCAAATAACTGGACAACTTGCCATCACCGAAGCCTCATTTTGTGACTGTGTGACATGGACTTGCAAGGATATTTTTGTTGAACGGATATACTTAGATGCAAACCACTGGGGAAAGATGTTGTTACAACTGCAGGAGTTCTATACAACATCATTAGGCCCCGAGATTATTTGAAGGCTAAACTCAGAATAACACATCTTTTAATATTATAATTCATAATATTATATGTTATGTTATGATATAAAAATATTGTGCCTATGTATTATTATTATATTATATATAACAATTATCATGGATGTTATATTAAATCATAATAATATTATACGTAATAACAAATTTAATACACTCATAATAGTTGGCAGTTATAATTTTTTATTGCTCTATTAGTGGAGCTTGCAAATTACATAAAGCTGCAGCAACAATAACTATGTCATCCACAAGCCTCTTATTAATACGATTTGATAATGTTTGCGACAAGATACGGAAATCCTTCAACCGTTTGATGGCATTTTCTACTCGTATTCTCACACTTGCAATAGTACGTGTTTCTATCGCCTGCTGGGTAGTTAGTTTAGATGCACCTCTCAAGAATGAAGGCATGGTGAGAAATGCTTTTTTTCTTGCAAAAAGGTCTCTGGCTGTAAAACCTCGATCAGCAAGAACACGTTGACCTGGTTTGACAAGGTCTAAAATTGAACAGTTTTCCACAATAAATCTGTCACTTGCATTTCCAGAATACCCAGGAGAGACGAAATTAAAAACTCCAGTGAAAGAGTCAATTGACACAAGGTATTTCACAGTTGTGTGGCTCTTGTAATCGCTATAAGAGGACTTCTGCGTGGATAAATTTGATGGACGCTGGATGAACACCTCAGTTCCATCAATAATTGAGACTGCATTAGGAAAATGATTGTATGGTGCTTTCGTAGGCCCTATTGTTGTTTGGGGCCATTGAATAAGGCCTTTTAACTGGTGAGCGAGGAGAGGCAACCACTGTGAGATGACTCTTGATACAGTGCTCTGGTCAACGTCAAATCTGCAGGCAAGGTCTTCTTGTGTTAGGTTCTGACGCATTCTCATAAGAACCATTAGCAATTTCTGAGAATCCGTCAGGAAACGATTATGTGTGGCAGATGTCGATGGCAAAGCTGGCTGCAACCACTTGATGAGAACACTGAACACTTTCTTTGACAATCCGGTGTAAAAGTGTAGCTGGGTATTCGTCAGCAAAGATATGTCCAAGCGCTGAGGGCGAGTCTTCAATACCTCAATCTCAGCCTTAAGCACTTCAACATACTTCTGTAAGTGGTCGACATCCCTCAGTAAGTCATCAACCTTCCCTGCCTTTCTCAATTCACTGGACACAACTAATGAAGCTGCTTCAACCAGAGACTTAGGCATGTTCATGTTATGAGCTTCGTCACTTTGCTGAAAATCGAGCCCTGAACGTTGTAAAACACGTCGATTTCGCTTAGCAACAGGGGTATAGAAATCGTGGCAACGTTTGAACAGCGTTGGAACTACTGTGGGATTCGCCCGCGTAGGTCCCTTAAATCCTTCGTAGTGCGAATTGCATACGTATGCTTCTGTTCCTGGTTGCCACATCTTCCCTGTAGGGCTTTTCCTAGTCTTGTTCAACTGAGCCACAACGACTTTGTACACTTCGGGTGGCATCTTCCCAATGTTGTGTAGCGTAAGAAGCTCGCTGGATTCCGGGCAACCCTTCGTAAGTAATTTTTCACAAGAACATCTTCTGTTACCTTGTGTGTCCTCGGGGCATCTTCCCTTCCTATTCGAACATCCCCAGACGCTGCACTGACGTTGAGACATAGCGTACGAATTCGATTCTCTTACTTTCGCTATTCTTTTACGTACTATCAAACGTAATCGTTCACCGTCGACCTTTTGACCTCACGAAGTTGCGCAATCGTTGCATATCCTCTATTGTTCTAATTTCGGGGGTGGTTTGAGCTGCAGATTGGTGTGTGTGTGTGGGGGGGGGGGGGAGTGGTTGACTCAAGCCCCACCTGCACCCTATTATGCCGCCCCCATGTATAGAAAATCCAAATTATCAAGAATAAATCATCTTATACTGCAGTGGTA
Source organism: Chondrilla cf. caribensis (assembly GCA_964020155.1). Classification (NCBI taxonomy): domain Eukaryota; kingdom Metazoa; phylum Porifera; class Demospongiae; order Chondrillida; family Chondrillidae; genus Chondrilla; species Chondrilla cf. caribensis. The sequence goes on from OZ026547.1 coordinate 4,797,918, forward strand.
TATAATAGGAGTGTGAAACTGTACGATACTGAAACTTAAATTTCATGGCAATTACCCATTGGCACCATGGACCACAAACACAATTTCAAGGAAATAACAGTAAAAATGAAGTAACAAAGCACCCCATGATGTAATCACAGATAATGGAATCACATACAAATCAACAGACACAGGACATATAATGCAATGGTCTGTGATCTACTTTCTACTCATTATCTGGTGATAAAATCCTCTGCAAAAATGATAAATCCCGGATACCTGATGAGGGTTATGCTTAGACTAACTCTATGGTGTCACAATAGTGTATTTACAACTGTCAATTATTATACCTCACAAAGCACATAACCAAACCCATGTTAGAACGATGCAGATAATCTGGCAGATATGCATATACATCAAGTACATGGGTATACATCAAGGTGTACACATTCTACCAGTAGGTGTAGCACTCAGTACATACACAACCTACCAGTAGGTATAACACTCAGTACATACACAACCTATCAGTAAGTATAACCCTCAGTACATACACAACCTACCAGTAGGTATAACACTCAGTACATACACAACCTGCCAGTAGGTATAACACTCAGTACATACACAATCTACCAGTAGGTATAACACTCAGTACATACACAACCTATCAGTAGGTATAACACTCAGTACATACACAACCTACCAGTAGGTATAACACTCAGTACATACACAACCTACCAGTAGGTATAACACTCAGTACATACACAACCTACCAGTAGGTACAACACTCAGTACATACACAACCTACCAGTAGGTGTAACACTCAGTACATATACAACCTACCAGTAGGTATAACGGTATAACATTCAGTACATACTAACTTCGGTGTGAATGGCACACTTGTTATACACAATTTAGTACAGATCCACATAAATAGTAAGTAGCGAAGGGTGTGTTTTGCACTAAACCGATTTCCAGCTTCGACATAAGGAAGCCATTAATCAGGAAATGACTATGCCTGGCAGAGTATCATAATAATATTAACACGAACTGTCTTACCTGTACAAAAAAGTAGTGATGTACATGAGGAAGACAACAACGTCAACAATATTCAGGTTTATGTTTGAGTAATCAGTAAAATCTGCTTGAAGTGTAGGCAGATCACAAGGTTACTGCATGATTCACACGTACATATTATATTCATGCATATATAGCATAGACCTATACTTGATCGTTACACCCCAGATTGCAGCAGCAAGTGTTCTATTCTAGAATAGCTTGTGCCCTGGGTGTGAACTAATTACTATGTGTGCTAGAGATCTCTACAACTCTCAACCAAGGTTGGCTGATAGGGACGGTCTAGCTTTGTAGACTATTGTTGGTGTTGAGCATATATTATGTCATGTTCATGTAATACTGATAATTGTGGCAGCCTTACTCCAAAGAAACCCAAGTTTTGAAGGGTAGACTAGATAGTTTTGAAGGATTTCCAGATTGAGGTACACTCACATGCAAGCAGTTGTGGCATTCTATAAACAACACACAAACGAGTCAATGGACCTTGAGCAGGTTGTGTGCATTGAGAATATGTGCATAATAAGCATATTACTGTATATGACTGTCATGATACACAACACTACATTATATCTTCTACGTGGAAGTGAGGCATAGATTTGCTAATAATAATCAGTCAGTGTGGCATTATATAGCTTATAGTAATCTAGTTACTAGAAATTGTACAAAATACTAGCTAGATATACAGGCATAGCATAAGTAATCTCAAATATCACTGGAGTGTGAAAATGTACAATAATGAACCTTTTCATGGTAATTACCCATTGGCACCATGGACAACAACCACGATTTCAAGGAAATAACAGTAAAAATTAAGTGATAAAGCATCCCATAATGTAATCACAGATAACGTAATCACATGCAGATCAACAGACACAGGACACATGATCGATGCAATGGTCTGTGCACTACTTGGCTCATGTTAACCTCATCTACTAGTGTACTTATTATCTGGTGATAAAATCCTCAGCAAAGATTATAAATCTTGGATACATCACAAGCCTAATCTTAGGGATATATAGGCTTCGACTAACTCCATGGTATCACAACAGTGTATTTACAACTGTCAATTATTATACCTCACAAAGCACATAACCAAACCCATGTTGGAAAGAAGCAGAAAAACTGGCAGATATGCATATACCTCAAGTACATAGATACATCAAGGTGTACACAACCTACCAGTAGGTATAACACTCAGTACATACACAACCTACCAGTAGGCATAACACTCAGTACATACACAACCTACCAGTAGGTATAACACTCAGTACACACACCACCTACCAGTAGGTATAACATTCAGTACATACTTCATCTACAGTAGGCATAACAACCAGTATGAACCTACTTTGGTGCGAATGGCACACTTGTTATACTCAATTGAGTATAGATCCACAGAAATAGTAAACTCCCATGATACGTATGTGAGGTAGGTCTCTTCACCAGGTGTCTTGTAGTGGATCTACACACAGATCTGAAATGTTCTTTTAGAAGAGGCTCATGTTGGGAATGGAAACACTTGATAGATCTAGGACAATCGATGTGATGGTTATTGTAATTCTTTTTGTGATGTTGATAATGTTTTCTTTGGTCACCATTACACTGCATTATATGGTTAGTGGTGCAATTATGGTTTGCCATTCACAAGGGAATATTCATGGGAATGTTAAAAAATCTAATGTTAGCTAACAGTACACAGTATACTTAGCATGATCTCTAATATCACTGCACAGGTATGACATGTGCACAATTTTGAAGAAGTCAATAATATTTGCGTTTACCATTGAGTAATCAGTAAAATCTGCTTGAAAGCGCATGGTTTATGCACAATTTAGACCTACATATATTCATGCATAGGGAATAGACCTATGCTTGATCCCCAGATTTCCAGCAGTATGTGTTAATTAGTAGAACAGCATGTGCCCTGTTATTGGTAGAACAGCATGTGCCCTGTTAATTGGTAGAATAACTTGTGCCCTGGGTGTGAACAAATTACTATGCGTATTAGAGGTCAACTCTCAACTAAGGTTGCCTGTTAGGGACAGTCTAGCTAGTCATGTTGATATAATACTGATAATTGTCATTGAACAATAGTAGGATAGTTGGCAAGGAATGCCAGATGGAGGTACACTCACATGCATGCAGTTGTGGCATTCTGTAGACAACAAACACATACAAGTTAATGGACCTTGAGCAGGCTGTGTGCATTGAGAGCATATGCAATATTATTAGCATAATACTGTTTATGACTCTTGTAATACACATCACTACATTATATCTACTACATGGATGTGAGGCAGAGTTTGAACCATAATAATCACCTATTGTGGCACTATATAATTTTCAGTTTACTAGTAACTAGAAATAGTAAAATAATACTAGCTAGATATACAGGCATAGCATATGTAATCTCAAATATCATTGGAGTGTGAAACTGTATGATACTGAACCTTTTCATGTTAATTACCCATTGGCACCATGGACAACAACCACGATTTCAAGGAAATAACATCATGTGACAAAGCATCCCATAATCTATTCACAAGGTTCCAACCTATGGAAATACTGAAGTATCCCATGATGTAATTTATTCACAAAGATCTGAAATTTTCTTCAGAAATGGTTCATGTTGGAACTGGAATCACATGCAGATTAATAGATCCATAGAACAAGTAATGTGATTGTATTTGTACTGCTTTTGCATGACCACCTCATCTACTAGTGCACTACATATTGCAGGGCAATCTCATGCATCTACTGGTACACTACCTGTCTCAAGCATGAGAAGTTCATACATTTACGAGTTTACTAATCGTTTTATATATGACAAAATCGATTACAATAACTACGACACTATAAAGGGCAAGGTGTTACAGTATATTGAATTTCATTACAAAATTAATGGTTATACGTAGGTTTATGCTAAATACGAGATGTTACTATTATACAACTACCCCAATTATTATTATAACTGTCAAATTCAAATACACTTGATATGATTATATATACATGTACAATATCAATAGTTGATACTGTGCCTTATAGGGATGACAGAAATATTGTAATAGCAGATACGTACTAGTTAGATATTTGGTGGGATTCCAATCGTATGTCCCAAAAAGCTTTACATAGTCAGGAATATGTGATATTATACATATCATGTGTGCGTGTGTGTGCATGCATTCGTGCGTGTGTATGTGCGTGTTAATCAACAAGTACCCAAAATCCCGCTATTCAAAGAAGGTGGCGCTTTGCACCAAATCAATTTCCAGCTTCCACACAAGGAAGCCATCGATCAGGGAATGGGGTAGACTATGCCTAGCAGAGTCTATTGCAATCATAATAATATTAACACAAACTGCCTTACCTGTACAAAAGTAGCGATGTACATGAGGAAGGCAACAACGTCAACTATGTTTGGGCTAACATTTGAGTAATCAGTAAAATCTGCTTGAAGTGTAGGCAGATCACAAGGTTACTGCACGATTCACACCTACATATTATATTCATGCATATAGCATGGACCTGTGCTTGATCTTTACATCCCAGATTTCCAGCAGTAAGTGTTGATTCTAGAACAGCTTGTGCCCTGGGTGTGAACTAATTACTATGTGTGCTAGAGATCTCTACAACTCTCAATCAAGGTTGGCTGATAGGGACAGTCTAGCTTTGTAGACTATTGTTGGTGTGGAAAATATATTATGTCATATTCATGTAATACTGATAATTGTGGCAGTCTTACTCCGAAGAAACACCTATGTCAATCAATAAGCCATTGTCATTGAACAATAGTAGGATAATTGGCAAGGAATTCCAGATGGAGGTACACCCACCAGCAGTTGTGGCATTCTGTAGACAACACATGCATGCAAGTTAATGGACCTTGAGCAGGCTGTGTGCATTGAGAGTATATGCATATAAGCATAATACAGTATATGACTGCCATGATACACATCATTACATTATATCTACTATGTGGAATTCGAAGTACACTGTTTCAACAATAATAATCAGCCAATGTGGCACTATATATGATTTACAGTTTACTAGTAACTACAAATAGAAAAAAAATACTAAGTAGATATTATTATATGCATAGCATATGTAACCTCAAATATCACGCGGGAAACTGTACGATACTGAACCTTTTCATGGTAATTACCCATTGGCACCATGGACAATAACCACGAGTCAAGGAAATAACAGTAAAAATTAAGTGATAAAGTATCCCATAATCTATTCACAAGAATATGGATTTTGTATCAAAAATGGCTCAAGGCTGAATTACTGAATTATCCGATGATGTAATCTATTCACAAAGATATGAAATTGTCTTCACAAAATTAATGGTTCATGTTGGAACTGGAAACACATGCAGATTAATAGATCCATAGAACAAGTAATGTGATTGTATTAGTACTGCTTTTGCATAACCACCTCATCTACTAGTGCACTACATATTGCAGGGCAATCTCATGCATCTACTGGTACACTACCTGTGTCAAGTATGAGAAGTTCATACATTTACGAGTATAATAATTGTTACATATGACAAAATTGTTTACAAAGAAATATATGACTAGTGGCAAATACTAGGTTTATGTTAACTTTGAGATGTTACATTAATTTTACAACTACCCCAATTATATATACCTTTCAAATACGAATACACTCCCACATGATTAATATACATGTACAATATTAATAGTTGATACACTGCCATATAGGGACAACATAGAAATACTGTAATACCAAATACTTGTATACCTACTCAAGTATACATGATATACATATTATGTGTGTGTGTGTGTGTGTGTGTGTGTGTGTGTGTGTGTGTGTGTGTGTGTGTGTGTGTGTGTGTGTTAACTTAACAGGTACCCCAACTCCCGCTGTTCACCAGTAACAGAGAAGGGGGCGTTTGCACCTGACCCATTTCCACCTTTGACATAAAAAGAAGCCATCGATCAGGAAAAGGGGGAGGCTACGCGATACTATGCCTGGCAGAGGCTACTGCAGTCATAATAATATTACACACGAGTTTTACCTCAACAAAAGTAGCGATGTATGTGGAAGACAACAGCATTTCCATCATCTCTCCTCTCAGGTTCTTTTTCTGGCGTCCACTGATAGGCATAGGTCTTCAGAACTCCGCGAAATCTTCGAAAAACATTAGGACAAGAAAGGAGTCAGGTAATACTGGACATCTAAGAAATCGCTCATACAGTAAGGAGGGATCTATCCCGATTCTTTCTACCTTAGGAAAAGTAGTAATCTTCCATGTGGCCATCGTCTTCCAAAGAAACCGTCTCTTCGAATTCCTCGTCGAGTTATAAAACTATGAGCATAGACGCCCAAGGCGGCAATTACTGGACTTTAGGTTGGACGTCTTGTAGCTGTTCATACTTACGTTCATTTCCAATGCTTTAAATGCTATAACTGATTTGTCTCAGGTACATTAGTTGTTACTATCAGCTGAAACCCACAAATTGTGTAGACAATATCCACGTAACTTAGTGAAGTAATAATTATTGTGCTAACCATGGAAAATTCTGGTGTCCAAAAATCATCAAACATTAGTCTAGACCCTACTTTTCATCTTCTCGGTCTGAGCATAGTTACACAATACTAGGATATATTATATAGTAGGATTTGAGTGGTCTGGAAGGCTATAACACTTAGACATCCTTCAATGATATTCTCCTGCTCTTGTGATGAAGTCATTAGCTACTTGATTCATGGGACAATTATCATAATCACTCGTGAATGCAGTTCAGGACCTCCCCAGCCCTTCATTTGCGAAGAACTGTGTGACCACTAGAAATTTACACTGAAAACATACCCTGCTTTCAGTTACACCAATATGATCATGTCATATACACATGCCTGTGATGATGGATGTATAGATACTGAAACACTGACTTAGTAGTAAAAATAGCAGTACAATATAATATAATAAGCGCCAATAAGATGTCTACTCTACCTTTTCTAATTTTCCTTGAAGAAAGTAGGAAGTGCATGAACATTTAATATCTGATTGCATTGCACATGCCATTGGGCTTTGCAGTAAAATTTAATTCAATCCCATTAAGAGATTATTTAAAGCTTATTTCATAACATCTGAAACAGCCTGAAATGTCTGTCATGGACTGAACCTCAATCAGATTCATAACATTTATTCAGCCCACTACATGCACCAAGTGAGTAACCTGAAAGGAGTTGATCAATGAAAAATGAATACTGTACAGTGTGATGGAATTCAGCATAATTTTATCTCCTCCTATGTATTTCATACCATGTATGCAGGCAGTACCGCATAATATGATAAGTGCTAGTTTACCTTCTCTAATTTTCCTTGAAGAAAGTAGGAAGTGCATGATCATTTAATATTGATTGCATCCAATAATGATGACGTATTGTTTTGGGATGTAACTTACATTTGATCAAGTCTATAAAAAGCCGTTGTCACTGGACTGCAAGTAGTTGAAGAGGAATTTGCTGTCAAAGTGAGCCATATCATGACCATGGTGCTACTGGTATATTGGATGCATTTTGATATAATGTGTCTATTCATCTCTCTAGTCGCACCATCTGTACTAACTACCGAGGTCATTTTGAAGTACAAAAGCTCCTTACTGAATTATAATTTGAAAGTGAGTAATATATGTATTTTATTTATGACTTACGTACATTGAATTGATCTTACAGACTGTCTTCATTGTCTCCATTGGTTAGTATATTCTGAACAATGTTCTCCCATGCCAAATGTTCAATGATGTCGAAAATAAAGTTGTTCAGTATTCAGTATAAATGTCAGAACCACTGGATGTGGAATAGTACCCTGCTATGACTAGGAGCAATGTTACTGCTTCTAGTTAGCTAGTTAGTTAGTTAGTTAGTTAGATTGATTACCTTCAATCTATCTAAATAATTTACTATAGCTGTGTGCAGTTGGCACAATTAAGTAATTTGATATTTCACAGCAATAAGTTCCCCGAATTGGTCTTACATCTCAATGAAAACATCCCTTTGCTTCAGATCACAATAACAATATCTTACCATATTTCTGCTTAGCTAATAATATCATCTGATATAATATTCTCTGCAAAGTCTGCAATACACCCTAGTATATAAGGATATCGAAATGGACAGCCACAATGATGTCCATTTGTAACAGGCATTCAATTGTAATTACTTGTGTTTCCTTCCCCATTACAGTTTGGAGAGCTTAACTATGCCATCCTTCATGATGTTGGGATTCCTGATTGTTGCCTTTGCTGCAGCAGCCACTATGTGTACTAAGGTGTATGCGATAGACCTTTGGCAATTCGATGTGGGAAATGCTGTCGTGGGCACCTACACTGTTCCTAGTTCTTCTCGCACGAATATAAATCTGCAGGATGACACTGGACGCGTTGTTCTTCACGTTGACTACCGCAGAGATTGGACTTACCAAGGCAAGAGATGGCAAAACACTATTCTTGTCATCACCGGTAACGCGGATGGAACCTGGAATTGGGGGAATGCAAAGACAATTAAAAATAAGAACTACGTAACTGGAACTGACATAACTTTTAAACTTGTAGCAAAAGAGAATGCCTTTGAAATTATAGTTAACCATGAGTCAATTACATCCATTGGTTATATTGTTCCTGTGAACACTATGTCAAGAGCATATATGGAGACCGAAGCTGACGATTGTGAGCTCAAATCACTTGGAGTCGAGATATAAGCAAATGAATTTCCAGATAATCAACTCCTGTTTCAATCAATTTCAGAATTAACAATTATAATGGTCATTATTTTTATCAAACATTTATCTTAAGGTTCCCTTTAGCTGGTGGGAATTATTGAACTCTATTACTCACTTATATTGAACTTATTCATATCTTATTATATTCTACTAATTGAATTTGCTTTAAAAATGACAAAATGCATGCATTATCAGGGCCCTTTCATGACTTGATGAAGGTAGCGCATAGTTCGATAATAGAGCTATATAGTCAAAGACGGTTTCGGGTAGATAGAAGCTTCCTCGGCCGAGATATACAGGATTGTCCGCTCACTATTCGTTTACGAACGACTCCCTCGCTTTAATCTCACCGAGTCAGTTCGTTCATTTTCTCGAGACGATCATTCTATTACTAGGCATTAGTTCAGTACTATAGCTAAAGTCAGCGAAAGTTTTGAGTCGATAGAAGCTTCCTCGGCTGAGATATATGGGATTTTTTGCACCCTATTTTTTTGACGCCATTTGGCGTCATTGGCCGTTTAGGGTACTGACGCCAATTGGCGTCATTGGCGTATAATCGGTTAAAATGTTTGCTTCGTCGTTATGTATCGGGCATCTAAATGGGCCCATCGATCGTTTAAACATAGTTCAGTACTATATACACCACACAGGCAGTAAAACTAGCCATTGACCAACTGTGAGAAGATCGATTGTGCAGGTTGGTGCTACCCAAGAAAAGGGAATCATCACGTTTCTTTGAGTAAGGTCATGCAGTGAAGGTGTGGGTTATCAATGACATGACATGACCAGATTCCTTACTCATGTATTTTCCTGGAACAATAATATCTATTGAAGGATTCCGCCTCTTTGATCATTTGGTGGTTTGAATGTCACCTTTATCGTCTACTACAGTTTGAGTGAGCAGTAGTGATTACATCATCCCTAGAATTTACACTTGAATCATTTTTTCTCGAGTACGTAGTGGCTTGATTTGTATTGTGTGCACTGTGTGCAGTTTGAGCAATTCAGTGGAACTTACCTAATGCAAATCCAAAATGTTTCATGTGAATTTCATAAGACAGCAGTTCGATTTCAATGGGATGAAAAATGACATTTTTGTTATGGAAGACATTTTAGTAATAAATGTGTGGAGTGAGTTCCACTGCATTTGTACACTGATTACAAATATTCCCTGTTTGTACGCAGTGTACATGTATGCTGTACTAACACCAAGCACATTCCACTTGTACATGAATCTATTAGTCTTGTTCTGTGTACACAGAGGTTTGTGATGACAATTTGGAGAATTGGGGGCAAGCTCTCAGCATACTCGCCCTTATTTGCAAATAACTGAATCAGCATTATGTGCTAACAGGTATGTTGGACATTTAATATATTGATTTTATATTGAATCTTATACAAAGTCTTCTGTTTAAATAGTCCATGGAAAATTCTGTTCTCAGACAACTGTATGGAACTGACCTTTGCCCTGCATGGTTTTGTGCTAGGTGAGCCACATGTCACTCACTTCTCACTCAAACTCTGCACATACATAAGCACACACAGAGAATAATTAAACATTTGTTTAATTTCATGGATGATAAACTTTTTATGGAAATCATTTTAGTAGTATTTTTTCCAGATATCTATTAGCTAATGACAACTTCTGCTGGATCCAGTGGTGTCTTTCCTCCTGTGTACCCCGCCCCCATGTCTCCATGATGCTGTCATGTCCCGCCCACCTACCTCATCCTGCCCACTTGCTACCCTAACCTGATGTGACCTGTATGTCTGGTCCTTTCTGAGCTGCATCACAACGGTCAAGGTAAGGGCATGTGGACCTCATCTGTTTTATTTTTAATTTCTGTGATGTTTGTTACGTGGTTTTCCTTTTGATTTCTTTTAATTTCTCAGAGAATTATTAAAAATTTTAATTTAAGTAGTTAGAATTGTTCCATTATTATTTTCAGTGGAGGGTTGGTACACCAGTATCAACTAGGTAAGGTCGTCTCACTTGTCATTGATGTAGCAGCAAGGAGGGGCAAGAAGATACGCTTGAAATACGTTGTTGCGATCCCCTAGGCCTCCCCCAAAAATTCCCTAGTGGGGATATTAAAAATTGTTCGAATCAGCTCCTCCTTGTTGCTGGGTTTGTGATTTCTACTGCACACAGGATGTGGGACAATGGCCATTTTTATTTTGTATTAAAAGCTGTGGGCCACTGGGCCAAACTTTAACAACGGTTGTGGGGACCCTGTACCCTGTGACATGTTGCATTGGGCCAATTGGCCGTATAAAGTAGTATGTTGTGGGTCACTTTGCCAGGGGTGGGGTGGAATGGTGGGTTTGTTATGTTTGCATACAGCGTACACGCATACAGGTATATGCTCCTGGTGATGTTCTGGGTAATGATAGCAGGAGGATATACGGTTCTGATAATGTCTGTCTCCCTTGAAAGCTTGTGCTATATATGCACGCACCACACATCTTCACAACACAACGCACCGTTTGGGCTGCATGGTTTGCATGAGGCATGAACATACAAGGGCTATAACATGCTTGTACATGCATTAAGTCCTTTTCATCGGGAGTGTGTGTGTGGGGGAAGGGGGGGGGTGGTAAGTGGTATGTCACACTGATGACACCAAAGAAGACAGAAACCTGTCAAAGCTAGTCGAACCTAAACAGCCTTCTCTAATGCTTCTATGCTAATGATGCTGAAAGTTCTCAGTTGCAGACACGTGTGTTTATATAAGACTTGATTCCACTGATAAAATGTTTTGATGAGCATGCACACTTCATTTCAGCACAAAATCAAAAATCATACCTTTAGGAATCCTCAATGATGACATGGATGATTTTCAGGAACATCACAATATATTAAACAACAGCTATTGCTTCATTATACCACACAAAATAACTATAGCAACGTCACATCAATTGGTAGCTAGAGGTCGTTTCTAAAAACTGTGTTTGTCACATCAGTAGATGGACCTTTTTGCATATTATTATGCATTGTAATGATAGACAACGACGTCATCAACATTCTTACCGTGAGGGAAAATGTAATAAACAGGTATGTCAAAGTTATACAAACATTTCACCTATTTTTCCTGCATTTTATGCGCATTTCTATACATTTTTAGTAGTGCTGGGACGATTAATCGATTAATCAATCGATTTTCATTTCAAATCTGATTGTCGTTAATAGTGCAAGCAAATCGATTAATCACAGGAAGTAATTAAGTGAGTAGACCAGCCGGCCACCTCCACCTTATTACCCAGAACCTTCACTCCATGGGCTCAGTATTTTACCTGAAATGTGAAAAGGACTCTATGGACTTCACTTCATGTCTATTGGATGACCACTCAGCCTAATAGAGTGGGAGCGGTTTCCGGTTATGCCCACTTATATTACTTCAGGTGATTAATCGATTAATCAATCGGTTCATATGTATTGATAATCAATTTGAAAATTACAGCCGATTCCCAGCCCTAATTTTTAGTTATAACTTTTGTGTTTGAGCCTATAACAACTTCCCTCACGGCTGATATTTAGATGTTGATGAACTCTTTCATTTGATACCAATTTGAAATCCATCCAAGGCCATTTACTGATGTGGAAAAGGCGATTTTTACTCAAAAGTACAATATTCCTATGATGTGTTCACAACTTCTTGTTACATGCTATTCAATCGATTTTGTACTTAGACTCTGAAAGAAGATTGAAATTATTAGAACGTATCAAAGAACAAATTTAGTATTGTTCCTCCGCTCTATAAATGCGGTACGTTTTCGGGGTTGATATGCGTCTGCCATTTTATTGCTATTTTGGGGGTCCGTTACAATGACCCTGTGAGGTCTGTGACTCCACAAATCCCCTTCAGATTGTTTACATCCATTACATATTTCAATTGCAATGAGTCTTTGATTAAAATTAGTACAGTATCACTGTTAATGAGCACATAATGTATTTAGTTGGAATTATACAAGATGGAATAAACTCCAGTTTGATATGATGTGTGCAGCAATGTGACCCAATTGATTTTTTGAGAAACTCTATTTTGTCACTCTTAAGAGACACAACAACTTAGTGCCTACCATAAGCAATATCAATATTGAAGCCTACAATCGAGCGCAAACACAGTGACTTAATTAGAGGTTAAGACATGGGCACAAGGGCATTATGACATATAAAATACCGAGTCCCGAGGGCGAGTGTATTTTATGTCATAATGCCCTCGTGTCCATGTCTTAGCCATTAACCATTATAGCATCCGTTGCTAACGCTTTATACTGTTGCTAGCGCTTTATACATTATAAAATTGCTATATAATAGTACTGTTTCTATGGTAACAGATTCTAGTGATATATAAAAGTCCCCCATCCACCTGAAGGTCCTAAATTATATAACTAGGCTACAATGCTGTCCATTTCTTGGGATATCTTTCATTATGAGTGTTGTCGAGTAGAAGATATGTATTGAGGCTGCACACCACCCTAGAGAATTGGGGTCACTGGGGTCACATGTTGATGAGTGCATTGTGTAGTACAGGCAGACAAAGTGTGAATTGGCCAGGCCAAGTGTTTGAGCTTGTTATCCTACAGTGTTGCCTACAATCTTTGAATACCTTTCACTATGAAGTGATCTCCAGTGGAGACACACTGCACTTCTTTCGTCTTTAGTTTGTCTTATCATAATTCTTTGAAAGCAATCAATGAATTCCCTGCATCTTGTCACTATAGAATTAACTTAATTTAACTGACACTCTCTTTTAAGACCCTCAAATGCTGACACTTGACCTTGCACAATTAATGTTCTTACATTTTGGCATGTTTTGGACATTGATGTCACTGTATGATTCTATGGTAGTAGTGGGAAATGTATGTTTCATCTTTCTATATAATAGTGTCAGAAGCCTTACTTACAGGTCCCATTGACACCGTACTATATGCCATGGCACATGCTGCAATGTATGTATTACTCTGTAGTGTACACTGTGTCACATGAACACTGTAATGAAGGACCTGTCTTCAAACGGGAATGTTCCAACACTCACTCTACACATTGGAATATGCCATGTCACATGCTGCACTACACCTATTCCTCTGTAGTCTTCACTGAGTGTAGCATTCAAACTGTGAGGAAGGGCCTGTCCTGGCCCATTTTCCTCGTGCACATCAATTTGAATGATTGATGTAACTATTATGCAATGGTTTGAAGCTACAAGTATTTGACACTTGTACAAAGGCCCTTGCTGATCAATAATATCAAATTTAAAGTCACTAATCCAGCATGAACATAATAATGGAAGGCACACTTTCACCTGAAGTTGCTTATAGGTGTATCTTGCCAGAATATGTACAATGCTTTTCAATTTTTGGGATATCATTAGGTATGGAAGTGCATTGTTACAGTAGAGGATATGGATTGAGACTGCACACCACTCTAGACATTTGGGGTCACTGGGTAAGTTGATGAGTGCATTTTGTAGTATTGGCAGACACAATGGAAGTTGGTCAAGGTTTTGGGCTTGTTTCCTACAATCTTTGAATTCCTTCCACTATGGAAGTTATCTCCAGTGGAGACACATTTCTTCTGTCTTTAGTTCCCCTTATCATAATTCTTTGAAAACAATCAATGAATTCCCAGCATCTTGTCAAAATGCAATTATAGCTTCAAGTACGTTCTTACTAATTGACATGCTACAGTGGTTTTCACATTTGATGTGATCATTTGAGACCATCAAATGCTGACATCTAATGATGTAACTTGATTTTGCATTATGTTTTTACATTTTTGGCATTTTCAGACAATGATGTTACTGTATAATTTCATGGTGGTAGTGGAAATCTTACTACATAATATTTCGGATCCAAAATTCTGCATTCTTTGCCACTCACATTTACACAATCTACTATGCCATGCGTGGCACATGGTACAATGTATGTGTTGCTCTGTAGTCTACTCTGTGTGAGATAAAAGCTGTAATGAAGGACCTGTCTTCAAAAGGGAATGTTCCAACACTCACTCTTACACATTGTAATGTGTCTTTACACATGCTGCAATACACGTATTCCTCTGTGGTCTACACTGAGTGTAGCTTTCAAACTGTAAGGAATTTGAAGGACCTGTCCTGAGCCATTTTCCCCGTGCAAATCACTTCGAATGATTGATGTAACTATTATGCAAAGGTAGGTGAGTGAAGGTAGCTACAAGTATTTGACACTTGTACTAAGGCACTTGCTGATCAGTAGTATCAAATTAAGTCAATAATTCAGCATAATAATAGTACCATAGAAGGCACACTTTCATCTGAAGTTATAATTCTATACCATGGTTTTCTATTTTTTGGCATATCATTCAGCATAAAAGTGTCATTGAGAAGAGGATATGTATTGAGGCTGCATATGTACACTACCCTATAGAATTGGGGTCACTGGTCACCTGTTCATGAGTGCATTGTGTAGTACAGGCAGACACAGTGTGAATTGGTCATGTGTTTGAGCTTGTTATCCTACAGTGTTGCCTACAATCTTTGAATTCCTTTCACTATGGAAGTGATCTCCAGTGGAGACACACTTCACTTATTATGTCATTTTGTCTCTCTAATCGCAATTTTTGTAAGCAATCAAAGAAATACCTGCATATTTCAGAGCTTCAAGTACATACACAAGAAATGACATCCTACTGTGTTTCCTACATTCTTCAACGTGGAGATGAACTCCAGTGGACACACTTTCCATGTCTTACAATGCAATTAGTACAGTTGATGAATAACAAGCTTTTCACTTCCCATTGTCTGACTTTACTATCTATAACAGATTGTATACTACCATGGTTCTGATCTAAACAGTCTTTCAATATGACAGTGACCTGAACTACATACATGGCAATGTTTTTACATTCAGTATGGATGCATTCTTTCAATATGACAACATACATTCAAATACATTTTAATGACCACCTACACTGCTTTCACAGCACTTTTTTCAATTATAGTTTGTTACAGAAAGGGCCTTAGAAACCTGCATTCTTTACCTTGCACATTTACACACTGTACTATGCTATTTTGCATGGTGTAATGTACAGATTTCTCTGTAGTTTACACTAAGAGCAGGTCTCATCTCAATGGGAATGCTCTAACACAAACTTTAAGCACTGTACTTTGCCATGGAGCAAGCTGCAAAACACATATTCCTCTTTAGTCCATACAAAGCTAAATTCAACCTTACATTTTTCGCACTTTTATGTAGTTCAGGTCAATGTCAATGCCTAGATTAATACGACTGTAGTAGGTCATCTGTTGTGGATAGGATAGTATCACAATTTGAAGTCAATTGCATCAGCTGTACTAATTGCATTCAAAACCTGAAATATGTCTCCACTGGAGATCATTTTCATGTTGAAGATTGTACGAAACACAGTATAGGATGCCATCAGTCGTGTATGTACTTGGATTATCACTTAATTGCATAGTGACAAAATGCTAGGAATTCACTGATAGCTTTCAGAGAATTGTGATAAGAGGAATAATGACAAAAGAAGCAAAGCATGTCTCCACTGGAGATCACTTCATAGTGAAAGGTATTCAAAGATTGTAGGAAACACTAAAGGATAACAAGCTCAAACACTTGGTTGATTCACACTTTGTCTGCCTATAGTATAACCTGTCTTCATCTCTGTGGAATATTTGAGTTTGCATCACATAGAGAATATGGATTCTGTGTATACACATCACCAAATTGAGAAGTGGGTTCACCAGGGTCATCAGTTGATGAGTGTCTTAGTTTACTTATTTCACTGGGCACCTTAACATGTGGGCTAATGGTTGCCTCATTATTAATGATTCTGATTCTGATAGTGTATATCTGATATGACATACTCAGTCTGAGAGTGTATGTATTAACTGTACTAATTACATTGTAAGACCTACAGTATGTCTCCTTAATTGCATTGTGACAAAATGGTGGGAATTCATTGATTCCTTTCAGTATATTGTGATAAGAGGAACTAATGACAAAAGAAGAGAAGTGTGTCTGCACTGAAGATCACTTCCATAGTGAATGGTATTCAAGGATTGTAGGAAACACTGTAGGATAAGAAGCTCAAACACCTGGCCAATTCACACTGTGTCTGCCAATAGTATATCCTGTCTCCCAAAGAGTGTCTCAATATGAGTTATGTGCAGGAACTGTTGATAATGATATTCAACTTTCAACTCTAAACCTATGTACCCTCAGGGGCAGGTAATGTGCGCTCCTGCACCATGCTGAAAGACATGCTACGTATACGTAGTGCTGGGAATTGACTGTCATTTCAAATGGATTGATGAAGCGACTAGTCACAGGGAATAATTATGTGGACATATTCTGAAACAAGTCTTGTTCCTTTAAGGTGAATAGTCATCTAATAGTCTAAATGTGGAGTCTTTTGAGTCCTTTTAATGTTTCAGGTACTCTTGATGTACAGAGGAATGAATTGTCCCTGGGCCAGCAACCATCCACCCATGGAATGAATTGTCCCAGCCTAATGCTAATTAAACAAGGGAAAAATTTGTCACAATTTAAAACTGGATAAAAACCACAACATCCCATCCCATCTACATCAATACATACGTACAGAAATAGTGTCATTCTAAGATGAATCAACAAGCAAAGGTTTTTTACTCTGACCCACTGGTATACGTCCTATGATTATGAAATTATTATACTGACACAAGTATCCATCAAGTGAGAAGTATTGAAATTGTCCCGACTTTGACCCACATCAAAAGTGTACACTATGTTGTTGTTCATGAGCAGTTGCAGGAATTGGACACAAGTATGTAATTTCCACATTGTTTTCAATGTTATCAAATTAGTCTGAACTTCGACCCATACCAAAGTGGTCACACACAGTCTCTTGAAAGTCTATAAAAGGAGTACCTTCTCAAAGGGATTGAGCAGACCACACTTTTGTGACAAAAGTAAGAAGGTGAACAGAGAAAAAGCAGCTCTATAGGACTCCCACTCTACTCGCAAGACGCAAGAATATTACCGTCAGAATGACAAAGGTCTATTTACCATTGGTGATTCTGGTTGGGTTTGCAGGTCTTGTTCTGCTTAAAACATCATCAGCCACTAGCCCACCAATTGCATACCTCTACACCAACTTCTACGAGGAAATCTGGACGGATCGTGGCAGTGGAGCTCATCGAGATGTTTCATTTTGGAGAGCAATTGACTACGAACCGACTTTCTATTCTGTGGGAGATGTAGCATGGGCCTCCCATGAAAAACCTGGCACAAATGCGTTGATTGTTAAGGCCCTGGAGGAGGGGTCACTTGCTCGGCCCGTCCGTTTCACCGAAGTATGGAACGACGCCAGAAGTGGTGCTCGTAGGGATGTGAAAATCTTCAGGATGGACCCACCCCCGGGTTACACTTGCCTGGGTTATGTTGCAGCAGAAGGATCATCTGTACCAGACCCATCCCACTACAGGTGAGACTGTCCCTTACAAAAATAAGCCACATATCTCCCTCTCCTTACCACAATGTGTACCTGGTGGAGATGACACAAGGCTATGAATGCTGACAATGTTTGAGCCAAAATTTGAAATATGCTTATACTACATACACAGTTACTGGTCTACTCTGTAATCAAGCAAAACACACAATTTTGTGAATATTTAGTAACTGTAAATCCAGAGGTAAGGCGTACCGTGTTTAAAAATGGGATAAGTATTGGATGATATTTTAATTGTACTGGAGAAAAACCTATGCCTTTTGTCTCAGTGGGACTCTATTATAGGTGACGTGTATGAATTACCCACCCTACGGGCATATTCGTCCGAAAAACGTGTCATGAAAATTGCGCCTTTCAAGTACAGCAGATAGTACGGTTTCATTTGAATTCTAAGAGAAAGGTCTAAAACGAAACTCCAACCCCCCTAGTATACTTGACGGGTCCCGCTGAGAAGAATTGGGGAGTTTGACGTCGATTGCATGCGAACTGAAGGAGGAGTTCGCAAACAAACAAACAACAGTGACCCCGTAAATTATAGTAAGATGATTTGTGCATGTATTAACCATTAGCAACATTGTATGAATGACATGAGCACACAATGCTATAAATTGTCTATGAAATCCTTCACAGGTGTGTTAAGTCAGAATATGTAACTGACGGACAGTATCTGCTTACATGGGATGATTCCGGCTCGGGGGCTCGTCAAGACGTGGCAGTCTACAATGACATCAGGGGTGATAGCCTGGATGGTATTGATGCCAATACATTCACTGCCTTTCCAACCTACTCACCACCAGGCGGACAGCCAAAAATCCTGGATGGGAGGTATGCAAAGTTGAACTCTCTCATACCTCATCCAGTGGTAGAGTTGCCTCTTCAGGTAAGAATGATCGAATGATTGAATATTATATTAATTAGCATATAATAATATGGTATATCCTAATACTGTCAGTGAATTTTAATACAATGGAAAATAGCAATTTTATTCTCATGCAGCTACCATATTGTTTTTGATGTAAAGGTTCATTTGAAGTAATTTTTGTTGCAGGTTTACTTTGTGGCAGATGCAGAAGAGATATGGAACGATCGAGGAAGTGGAGCCAATCAAGACTTCAGTGTCTGGAGGGCACCAGGAACAGGTACAACGTTCTCCCTTGGCGACCTTTCCAACAACAATTACAACAAGCCTCCGTCTTTCTTGGCAAAAGACACCAGCCCAAAGAGAAATGCACTAAGGCTGCCTCATAGCTTTCGTCGGATTTGGACAGATGCTGGATCTGGTGCTAATTGGGATGGTTCGTTTTGGGAACCCCTCTGTCCCCCAGGATTTGTAGCACTCGGGAATGTTGCAATGCGCTCACACAGCATCCAACCGGACTTAAATTCCATTGCATGTGTGAATGGTACTTACACAATTCCCGGTACATGGGAACATGTCTGGGACGACCGGGGAAGTGGAGCAAAACGCGACGTCTCAGTGTGGGAAGCAATACCCCTATCTTCTGCGGGATTCTCCACACATCCAATGACCGCTGTAGATCATTATGGCATGATTGATCGTATTTCCCGTGTCTTGAAGAGTGACGCTGTGCGGTACATTCGCAGCAAGCCAGCGGAAAAGTACATCCTCACAAATGTGAAATATCAATTTGACGACAGAGATCTTGTGGACCAGCACCCCGAGGATCTTCTCCGCACCACGGTGATCAATATGGGTGACACGCCTCAAGATATATCTAGAGGAATAACATATGAATACACTGAATCCTATGATTGGTCCTTTGGGTCCAGTCTGGAAATTAGCATCTCATTCGAAGTGACGGCTGGGGTTCCACTGATTGGAGAATCAACAGTGAGTGTATTCACATCACCTGACATGTTCAAACACAATTTACAAATGGTTACTCTGAGTATGCTTATCTTAACTAACCACAATACTGACATATCATTTTGTATATAATGTTGGAAACTCCCATCAATTTGTAATGTAAAACTCAACTTTATGAGAGGCCTACATTAAAATCTGTGCTCACAATATTTGTAGGCAATTATTCCTTAAAGCTATAATTACCAATTTATTCAGCAGAAAACATCATCAATGAAAATATTAGTAGCTGGATTGCCATGATCAAATATAAGTAACGTACTCTAATTTCTGGATGATATTTTGAGTGGATAACGTTTTTGATGTCATTAGGTGTCAACTGGGATTACAACAACATTCTCTTCAGAAGTCAGCGAATCCACCAGCGAAACTGAGTCACACACCACAACTGTTAACATGGAAGTCCAACCTCGATCACAGAAGGAGGTCATCATCACTGCCAATCGCTACACTGCAAACATACCCTACACAGCCACACTGACCACCATCTTCACTGATGGTACTAGGGCTATCCAAAATGACTACAAGGGAACCTATCGTGGTGTTCAAGTCAACCATGTTCAAGTGGTTTTCGAGCCGGATGTCCCCATCGAACCTGGGAAGCCAGACCCACAGTGATCATGACCTCAGCCGAGGTATACTGGTGGTAGAGATAACACTGTGTAGTTGGTAAAATAAAAGTATGAACAATGTAGTGAGATAGGAAATTAAACAGAAAGGTTAGGATAGTCTTAGAAATGATAGTGTCTCCACCAGTAACTAAACGTAGTCATTATTGTAGTTTCAGAATTATATAATCTCTCTAAATGATAATTATTATTATTATCATTATTATTATTGTTCATAATGATCGACGATGATGATGATAAGTGGTGAAACTATAAATTATATTTAAAATTAAATAGGTGGGATATATAATATATAATAATAATACTATTTCCATCAACGAAGGCAATAAACAATAACGACAATAATAACAGCAACGACATAAATTAAAATAGTAAATAAATTTAATCATTAATTAAGGGATCCTCACTGGTCCAGAGCTAATCTAGTGTGCCTAAAACTGAGTTAGCATTACCTGTCTGAATGGCAACTGAAACTCATTGTATCATGTGGCAATGTTTCCAGCTGTTGAATTCTATGTTGAATCCAGTCTTGTGGGCTGCTGTTTGTTGGACATAGATCATCGATATCGGGATCTTCTTCTGGGTGACCCTGACCATAGTAATAAAATAAATACTAGTGACAATAATAATCTTAGCTTATATGCAAATATTGAAATCATAGTATGATGTCTTATCAAAGGCATCTTCCTCTAATGACTTGTCACTGTCACTATTGATGATAGTAAATAAGTATGTAGCTTTGTTTTATATGCGCAAATTATGTAAGCACTCACTGTTCATTCTTGTGATAGCTGAGCTGGTTGTTGATAGCACTGCAGTGTATGTGTAATATGACTGTCATCCACTACATTTTTAATTCAAGCGCTTATGACTGCAGTACTTACATTTGTCTTTTAAGACGTGGAAATCGAAAATTGCTGTTTGTATCTTCTTCCCCGCTGTGCATGTGTACATATTATGTAGGTACACATACAAGTATTCTCACATACATTGGTACCTCATTTCATGTGGCAATATTCAATGGTTTGTGTTGGAAGATTACTATGTACTTAACTCAAGGATGATTCTTGAATTTAATTAGCATGATGACCAGCCACAGCCTGATAGATAAGATGTGCTTTTCATCTGGGAATTTTCTGTTTCCTATTGGTGATTTTTACTGGTACAGGCTCTTGTGATCATATTTGGGTACCCTGAGAGAAAAATAGACTCATTAGACTATTTTTTGAGTCATCATGTCTTGTTGCAATAAATTTACTTCTCTTAGACAAAGTTTTTCTGTAGTTTACACCTGCTTTGCTCTTTCCCTCTAGTATCTTTAACTTTCTTATTTATTGGCAGATGCATATATTCCAAGTAATTATTTTGTAGGAGGCACACATAATTGTATGCCTGCATTGACTGTACATTACAATTTATGTACATACGTACAAACATATACCTCTCATAAATGTCTCCCTTGCTTTTCTCATTAGCCTTGTTTAGCTATCACTCTTTGGGGGTCGGCCTACAAGATGAATTACCTTCAACAATGGCTCATTTGCGCTGCTCCTCTTTATTGCTTCCTACACATATGTACAGCAGTTTACATGTTTGGTGAAAATATAGTACAGGATATGAGGCTTCAAAGAAGATGTGCAATATATTATTGCATACATACTTTGCTTTGTTTTTAACTATACCTTATTGTTATCTGTTGGTGTCCTTTTGGATCCACTGCTCAATACACTGGTAATCCATTGAGATTGTTATCAGACTGAGTGGCAAATCCAACCAGATGTCTATAGATAGATTCTCCCATCTCTACTGCCTACTGCAAATCAACTTCATCATTATTGCAGCATGTAGCTGATATACATTTATGCAGTGTATCATGTAATAGCCTCTGAAGTGCTTTCAACTTATGGACATTTGTCATTTTCGGCAGTATCGGCTGTGATGTTGGAGTTGGTGGCGGGCTATTGCTGGGTTCATCCATTGTTTTGTCTGAGTTGACAATGTTCAGGACCATGTAGCATGATTCTGTGGGAGTGGTTGGCAGGCTAGACCAATGCCACTGTTGGTGGAATGAGAATACTGTAAAAATGTGTTTGCAGGGAATCCTGTTCTTACTAAAAAAATAACAGCTACAGCTACCTGTAACATATGTACATTTAATCAATCTTAGTTGAACAACACCATACCCTTAGGGTACAATTGTTTTACCTTGAGGGATATCCACTCTGTTGTATTTGTCGTCGGCAACAGTATAGCTACCTTCTCCTTCATCAAGGATATCATCTTGGTGGTACCATTTTGCCAAGTTCATTTGGCGCAATACTCCTGCCTGGACTGTGGGTGGACGGTTCCTTAAATATTCAGCTAATGGATATCTGGGAGCACGATACATCTCTGTAGCTAGTGTCACCGCAGTTGAATATTCCTTGGTCTGTTCTGTTATTTTGCACACTATCTCCACATATTCCCATTACCATAATACAAGTAGGGAATATCTCAGCTATTGCTTCCAGTTGTACATAACTCTTGTCTGTCATGAAGTATTGGGTTTTCCAGTCCAGGTTCCATTTGCTGAGGATGGATAAACCCTTAGCTATGAGTTGAGAAGTTTCAAATTGTGGGACAATCGTCCCCACTACTGTCCCTAAACCAAGTGCCGTTTTCACAACAAGAAAGAAGCATGGGAATCCATATTATTTGGTCCTGTTACAGATGTGTGATGGTATATAAATGCTATGGTTAGGTCACATACTGTCACTGTTATACACACGTAACTGTAAATAACATCCATGCAAGTTATGGTGTTCCCAAACTGTGTCATCCACACCTGTTGTTGTTTGGTTTAAATCACCAGAAGGAATGGCGTAGTACTACCCGCTGTAGCCTCAATATCTTCGGTAAGGCTATTACCTTGAAGCTGTTGTACAGCTTTGGTTATATCTTCCAGAGTATCTACACTGTGGGAATGTATTTAATGTCAGCTACAAATTATCCATATGCAACTTCATAAAATTCACCATTTATCAGATTCACATACAGTGGAACCTCTCTATTAAGAACACTTTGGGACTTTAAGATTAGTCCTTATTACAGAGGTTTCCTCAATTCAGAGGTCATTTAATACACTACAGTACTACACTAGGACACAGAATGGTGTCCTTATTAGAGAGGTTTCCACATTTCAGAGGTTTGTAATAGAGAGGTTCCACTGTATTCCTTTTTCCTTGCTTTCCTCTTTATTACCGTGGTAACTGTGGCTAGTTAAATATAGAAGCTATTTTCAAGCCTATTTATGTTAGCAAGTGTGTACATGGTAATTGCATCCCTGGACTGATTACTTCCGTCTGATTTGTATTGCTGGAAGTGATATCTCACATCACCCTCTTCATTGTTTTGGAGAAATGAAATGACAGCATCCTGCGTCAATTTTGACAGCACATTGGTATATGCTAGGTAATCACATAATTTTGCATATACTCTCAGCCATACCTGGTAATAGTGAATTCCTCTGTTTCAAAATGGCTGTCTGCACCAGGTATTGCATATCCCTTTTTGTGGGCGATTGAACCAATGTACTTACCTACTTTGTAAATCTTCTCCCCACTACCAGGCATCCACGCTGTACCTAGTAAGACCCATTCTTAAGGTATTTCTGTAACGAACCTTTGCAATTATTGTAATAATGTTTCACTTCTCGATGTTTTGTGTGCTTTCTTGGCCATAATGGTCGTTCATTTAGCGCATACGTTTGTTCTCATCTAATACAAATGGTGATAATGTTTGATCCTTTGCTGATTGCATGTCAGCATTACTGCAGTTGCATAAAGCAGGTCTTCTATCATTAGTTTGTTGCCTGAAAAAATAATTGCACTGTCATTTATCCGCGAGTGGTGATCTAGGTGATAAATATTCAACATTTCCAATCATTTGTTGCCAGAAAACACCAACAATGCCAGGTCTGTTAAGACCCCCTGTGGTTGTTGTTGAGCGGTTACTGGAATTTGGCACAAATATGCATTTTTTACATTGTTGTAAAGGTTATCAAATCAGTCTGAATTTCGACCCATACCAAAGTGGTATCCGGTCATGCACAGACTCTTGACTCTAATTTCCACATTGTTTTCAATGTTATCAAATTAGTCTGAACTTTGACCCATACCAAGGTGGTCTCACACAGTCTCTTGAAAGTCTATAAAAGGAGTACTATCTCACAGGGATTGAGCAGACCACACTGTTGTGACAAAAGTGAGAAGGTGAACAGAGAAAACGCAGCTCTATAGGACTCCCACTCTACTCTCAAGACGCAAGAATATCACCACCAGAATGACAAAGGTCTATTCAACATTGGTGATTCTAGTTGGGTTTGCAACTCTTGCTCTGCTTAAAACATCATTTGCCAATAACCCACCAATTGCTTACCTCTACACCAACTTCTATGATGAGATCTGGACGGATCGTGGCAGTGGAGCTCATCGAGATGTTTCATTCTGGAGAGCAATTGACTACGAACCGACTTTCTATTCTGTGGGAGATGTAGCATGGGCTTCCCATGAAAAACCTGGCACAAATGCGTTGATAGTTAAGGCCCTGGAGGAGGGGTCACTTGCTCGGCCTGACCGTTTCACTGAAGTATGGAACGACGCCAGAAGTGGTGCTCATAGAGATGTGAAAATCTTCAGGATGGACCCACCCCAGGGTTACACTTGCCTGGGTTATGTTGCAGTAGAAGGATCATCTGTACCAGACCCATTGCACTACAGGTGAGACTGTCCCTTACAGAAATAAGCCACATATCTCCCTCTCCTTACCACAATGTGTACCTGGTGGAGATGATGCAAGGGTGCGAATACTGACAGTTCGAGCAAAAATTTGAAATATGTTATACTACATACACAGTTATTGGTCTACTCTATAATCAAGCATAACACACAATTCTGTGAATACTTAGTAACAGTAAATCCAGAGGTAAGGCGTACAGTGTTGAAAAATGGGATCAGTATTAGATGACATATTTATAGTATGAACGACATGAGGACACAATGTGATATATTGTCTATGAAATCCTTCACAGGTGTGTCAAGTCAGAATATGTAACTGACGGACAGTATCTGCTCACATGGGATGATTCGGGTTCGGGAGCACGTCAAGATGTGGCAGTCTACAACAATATCAGGGGTGCCAGTCTGGATGGGATTGATGCCAATACCTTCACTGCCTTTGCAACCTACTCACCACCAAGCGGACAGCCCAAAATCCTGGATGGGAGGTATGCAAAGTTGAACTCTCTCATACCTCATCCAGTGGTTGAGCTGCCTCTTCAGGTAAGACTGATTGAATGATTGAATATTATATTAATTACAATATTATGTGGTATCATAATACTGGATTATAATACAATGAAAAAAAACAATTTTATTCTCATGCAACTACCATATTGTCTTTGATGTAAATGTTCACTTGAAGTCATTTTTGTTGCAGGTTTACTTTGTGGCAGATGCACAAGAGATATGGAACGATCGAGGAAGTGGAGCCAATCAAGATTTCAGTGTTTGGAGGGCACCAGGAACAGGTACAACATTCTCCCTTGGAGACCTTTCCAACAACAATTACAACAAGCCTCAGGCTTTCTTGGCAAAAGAATGTGGTTAATTATTCTCAGTGCCTGGGCATTGAACTATGGATGGTGCTTGCTTTATGTGCATATGTGATAAGCGCAGAGGAAATGTGTCCCGACCGTCTGTGTCAACTTCGTTAGAGAATGCAGAAGGAAACAATCTGTGATAATTTTGACACTTTATCAGTACAACGGATTTCTCTAGCTATAGAATATCTAAGGCTAGAGATTATCTTTAAACTTACTCACAAGGTGTTACCTGGCTAAAAACCCTCTTTTCAATTATGACTCTATTATCTCATTGACACTTTGATTAAGTAACTTTCGATGAAAAATCTTGAATGCAAATGTCAAACTCAGGTTGGTTATATAGTTATACCCAATGTAAACTTAGGAGGCATTAAGCTGCTATATTCTTTCAAATACAGAGTTGACGTCTTTGAACATCAGCTTCGTTAATGTTCAGAAGAGTTGTTCCATAACCAGTTGGAACTCAACGACATGTGTTTACCTCAAATTGCATTGACTCTTACTTCTCCCATTTGACTAGACTAAGGAATGATGAAGCAGTATTGCTCCTTGAAAGGAATGGCTGAAGTGGCTTCCTATATGATAGAAGTGGTTGACATTTAAAACATATCCACTGGCATTGTAATTGACCAGATATTCAATGTAACACTGTATGTTATTATTTCCGAATCATTTTCATTTTTATTAGTTTTGTAATGAATTCATGGTGTGAGGTTTGGATACTTCTGCTTGAGCACCTCACTATAATATAATATTTATAATAATATTATTATTGTAACTCTGGATAATCATAAGAACAAAGTTCATGTTATATCATAGAATTAATGTTAAGATGTACATACCAGTAAAATACAGGGTTTGATGCTCTCTGAGGTGCATTCATTTGTGTGTTTTACACCTAGATATGACCCAATATTATCCCTCCCCTCCACCAGATGTATGCATAAACCGAATCATCTCCAAGGTCAGTGAACCAGTTTTGTTCTGTATTTCTGCCACAGCTACTCTACTTGCACAATATGAATTATGTACAATTATTATAAGGAATTTATAACAAAAAGCTATATTATACAAAAACAAGTTATATCCTCATCAGTACAAACTGCAAGTTCAATGTCAAATGTACAGAATCTGATATTCTCTCAACCTGCAGGGACATAGATGATTGTTAAATAAGACGGATCTTCATACAAATGCCCACACTAAAGCCCAATCAAACGTAAAGGGCAACAGATGATATGTAATTTCTGACCGCAGCAGATAAATGCAAAAAAGCTCCAAGTGTTGCTAGCATTCACTAACAAAAATAAGTCCCTTATAATGTTACTTAATTGATGACTCAGAATGACCACGATAGAATTTGGATGAAATTTTGAATAAACATGTAGCATTTCTGACACAAGCAAATTCAGGGGGTACCAGCTGTATCCACAGATGGCAGAGAAGAATGTTCAGATATTATTAGGATACAAACGTTCAAAAATATGATATTTATTATTATCAGTTATCATTTAGCCACAGTAAGTCAACGAATACGTACTTACATATGTACCTGGAGGGTAATACATTAAAGATAGCTGTAGGGTAGGAAACACTTATTTTCAAACCAGGTCCTGTAAAGTGTGTCACTGATAACATGGCTTACACAGTAATAACATAACTTTCTGGGTGACACTTATAGTAGCCCATGGCTGACGGTTCCCCACGTTAAATAAGATACCCTTATACCCTGAACATGAATTACAATTTCATGTACTTTTGTTGCATGTGACACTTACATGCACCTGATCAAACAGAGAAGTTTGCAGACCTCAGCCAATGCCTATGCATATGATTTAAACTGTAACCTTGTGTGTGTGTGTGTGTGTGTGTGTGTGTGTGTGTGTGTGTGTGTGTGTGTGTGTGTGTGTGTATGTATGTATGTATGTGTGTGCTTGTGTGTGTGTGTGTGTGTCAGTGTTGTGGCAATTACAGCTCACAAGTAATCAATTACGATTACAATTACTTGGCTATTTCAAGAACCCATTACCATTACCATTACTCGGCAGCTTCAAGTATTCAATTACCATTACAACTACTTTAAGCAATTACAATTACAAGTACAATTACATAGTAGTTATATAAAATGAGAGTTAATTTTCATAAAACAGTAATGTTTCGAAGTTCTTAGGTAGCATGCGACATCTTAGTGGATTCAAAATTTTGTTAGCCTGACTTAAAACACGTTCCACCAGTGCAGATGTTGCAGGCACAGTGAAGACCTTACTTGCTAGCTTAGCAAGCAAAGGGTATTCAGTGGCTTTTAATTGCCAAAACTCAAGGGGGTTCTCTCAATTTAACTGGAACTCCCTATTGTCCGCACCACCTTCAGCTGGGAATTCCAGCATGTTTCATTCTTAGAAATTTCTGTTTACCCAATAATTCTTCCACCTTCTCAGTCGCCAGAGTTAATCCCCTAACAATGGCTAACAACTGCATATATACCTTATAACAATATATAATACCATACCCCTCATTGAGTAGAAGTCTTCATATCCAGGGGAGCAAGGACGAATGTAATTGTGTAATTGTGCATCGATTACACAAAAAGTTGAATGTAATCAATTACCATTACAATTACTTCAGTAAAAAATCTCAATTACAATTAAATTACAATTACCTTGAAATGTGTAATTGATTACAGCCAATTACAATTGCCAATTACCATTATCACAACACTGGTGTGTGTGTGTGTGTGTGTGTGTGTGTGTATGTCTATGTATGCATACACCCATGAACATACAAATAAGCATATATATATATATATATATATATATATATAATATGATTTAAACTTTACAAACACATACATGCAAGTATACACATCTAAACATTGTGTTGCGTAATTAATGAACATGCACAGGAACACGTTCACCTGTGAATAAGAATGCGTGCACATGTGAACATTTATGTACTCACACAACTCCTTCCTTGCCATGTCACATCTCTTCTGATGGATCTTGCCTGGGTGGTGACATACTGCATAATGAATTGAATACTGTCTTCACATTGCTGAGAAACCATGACATCCTTTCTTGTATGCACGACTTGTGGGGGGGTGGGCTTAATAATAATTAGGCAACGTATGAGCAATCCTAACTCCCCCAGTGAGAAAGTTAGCCTGTCGCTTTTGTTCATGCCCATGTATCTCAATGATCTTGGCGTGGCCATAGTAAAAGTGAAGGTAAGAATGGTTTCTTACTTTCACCTTTATGACAATAATATAATTGTTATAAATTACATTATAACATTCCTTACATTTTACACAGCAGACTGGATTCTAATGAAACTATTATTCATTACAGTTTATATAGACTTGTATAAGTAAATAGAGTCAGTCATGCTATAGTACAAACTGTGTGTTCACAATATCACTGTCCTACTAGTATTAGTATAGGAGTGCAAGTCTGTAATTCACCAGCCTTTTTAATGCACAAGTGCATTATCACTTATTCCTTGTACATGGTATGCCACGTAAAGCATTTTCTGCAATAAACTGAACATTTGCCACGTGTTCCCTAAATCATTCTGTTTCTGATTTTTGTGTGTCCATTTTTTAGCACGGAAATGGTGGTCCATCCGATTTTAGAGGAAGTGGTGACTCCACTAGTGACAAGGTAGTGAATTTAATATTTCAGGAGTATTTGAAAGAAATACACCGAAATTGTGATCGTTTAATTTCACAAAGCTATTGAATGACCAAAATTTTTATCCGTCATGGTGCCGTGCTGTAGTTGACAAATGTTCAGTTTATTGTGAAAAGACTGTATAGCTTAGTCTTGTATTGTGCATGTAGTTTGCAGTCATGGAAGGGCACAATGACATGCACAAAACTTTACTGAATTAATATATTGATACTATCTGTTTTGACATTACATTCACAGATATGCATCAGTGTGATGTAGTATTATTGATGAGTGAGAACCCAAAGCAGTCCACTGCAAAAAGGCAAGTGAGAACCCGAAGAAGTCCATTGCAATTAAAGGGAAACTGAGTGAGAGCCCAAAACAGCCAAATGTGGGAAAGTTGTGTGGGAGCCCAATGAAGTCCACTGCAAATAAGCTGAGCGAGAGCCAAAAACAGTCCAATGCAAAAAATTTGAAAGAGAAAACAAAGCAGTCTACTGCAAGAAAGCTGAGTGAGAGCCCAAAACAGTCCAACGTGAGAAAGCCTTCCACAGCCGTACAACATGAAGCACCAAAAGACAACTTGAACGTTGTCAAGAAATCAAAGTTGCCACGTGTGAAGAGTCCATCATGCACAGGAGAAAGTGGGGAGCATACGTACAGTACACCATTTAAGCTAGCAGATGTTATAAGGTTGCATAGATGTCGTAACTTTGGCAGATGTTGTGATTTGGTATGCCATCAATCTGCCAATTTGAAAATGAAATGATGGTCAATATTTCCATTTAGCCGGTATCTGATTCAGAAAATCAAACATACACAGTGAAAAGTAGTGATATGGTTGTAGTGGTATATGAATGATGAGGTGCATGATGAACAATTAATAATTATTCAGTACTTAATACTCATACATACAGCCATTTCAAGGCAAGTGTGGTGGCTTAGAAACTTACATCTGCGAGTTGAAGGCAGGACTATCCTGGAAGAGGGGAAAGACTTGAACGACACCATCATTAATGCTGCGCAGACTCTTCTGAAAACATATTATCCGAATATTGGTGGTTTTCAAAACACACTCTTGGGTCAGCGTCTGCAATTCAAAGAGCAAGACCCAGGAGTTCAATCAGTGCAGATTCTACATACAGGTTTGCAGCTACACAGCATATCACAGGTGTTTTCTACAGATCTAGATCAAAAGCATCTGCACTAGTTCATAAGCCATAGCATGGTGTGCAGGCAAAGGGAAACAATTCACGTTTGACAAACTTGTGGGTGGTACAGTTATAGGGTATATATTCTGTTAATATGCTCATCTTAAACCAAACATTTGGGCCAGCTATTATACTACTATTTATTTATCACACCTCCCATAATTCTTTTCAGGTGAATCCCATGGGTACTTGTACACAGGTCTGCTGCACAGACCATACAAGACCATACAAGTAATCACGTATGGTCTGGCAGCCAAGCCTTGGCTGACAGACCATACACTGCTGCAAATTGCAGCAATGTACAAATCACCCACCAACAGCCTTAGCATTGACCTAGCGTCAGTTCAGCAGCAAAAGTGGTGCACAACTGTGGTGTCTTCGCCATAGCCTTCATGGTTGAAATTTGCAAAGGCAAAGGTACTCCTTCAGCCAGAAAATGATGAGACGCCATCTAAAGATCTGTCCGGAGAAGGGTAATATCACTGAGTTCCCTAAGGCTATATTCAGAAAAGGATGTCAGCTCTCGAAATCTGCAGCTGTCACAGAGGAACTGTACTGCATTTGTGGCATGCCTGATGTTTATGGTGATCGCATGATTGCATGTGACTCATGTGCAAAGTGGTTCCATTGCAAATGTCTACAGGTCACCAAAAGGGTCAGTAAAGCCACATGGAAATGTCCATCATGCTCATAAGAGCAATGCTTATGATTTGTAGCAACACCTGACATCCTTTTTGAGTTTTATTACAAACTATCAAGTTTTATATCCATAATTTTAGAGCTTTTTGAGTTTTAGTACTTATTAGAATTTTGTCCAATGCTTGGCACGCTATCTATGATAATAAGTACGAGCTCAACCCACCTTGCCATGAAATAAACTCCACGCGATGGTTGAGTCACTGCAGCTTGCGCAACACTTGATGGTGGAATTTCTATTTTTAGTAACATTTGGTATATTTTAAATTTGTGTTTTTTTATGCGAACTTAGAAAGTTTCTCTCTGAAACTTGCACGAAGAAGAAATAACATGTTGAAGAATATCCAATACAAGTTTCGTTGGATTCCGCTCAAGTTCCGAAAAGAACGAACATCAGTGACCGAATGTCCATTACAATATCCGAATTAATATATATTCGGACGCAGAGGAGAAATGCGCCGTATTCCATCAAAAGTGAATCGATTGGCACCAATGCCGCTGTATCTTTTAATTATCCTAAGGTGCTTAAGTACTGGTACTTTCAGTGGTACAGCTAACAAACTGATGGAAATTT
>OZ026547.1:4835508-4848008 GCA_964020155.1 Chondrilla cf. caribensis
CATTATCAGTAACACTGTATACACAATGAACCTAAAGAACAGCCTGTTACTATAAATAGTAACCATTGATGTATATCTATTTAGTATTACAAACAAGTACAATGTAATTAACCTCTATTATAGGCATACATCAATGTATATACTGATATAGTTATAATATTGGATTAATAAAAATTGTAGAGTCAAATGTGTTCGCTCTGATCTATGTCTACCATGGTGCCAAATAAGTGAACAGAAGCCTTTTAGCTGCTTGCTGCTTTTCTGCTATTGCTTAGCAATCCCTTCATCGATCTACTAGTTGTGAACAAAGTTCAGAACCTCGCAAATAGATCTTGCATATCAAGATCTATGATATGACGTAGTTCAGTGACATCATCTAAAAATGTCTTCCAAAATGGACGTCATGATGGCCGACCATTTGGTGTCCCGAACGACGGATTGGCGAACCCTGCTCTTCGGCGAAGGAAATCGCAAAATCGTTGTGCAAAAAAGTTGACAATTGTTATTTGAATTGTCTTAAGGTACTTGGTAGTGATACAGTCCGAAATTTGTCGACGGGAGGAATCGAAAAGTAAGTGCTCTTTTAACGGATCGTGTGTGAACCTTTGTCTAAGTTTGCTATTCCAATAAATGCTGCGACCGTGCCCCATTACCATCGGTGGGGCGACTTAGTGCTGAACGCTTCGATCGACGAACGATTTGCGTTCAAAGAAACCAAAAAATGACCTAAATCACAATATTGGCGGCCACCACAATTATGTGCGTGGGTGACCTCGATCGGACTCCCCAAACGAACGGAAACAATTACCTCGCTCACGCTCGGTAATTATTCCTCTGAGTATTGATCCAGTTGTTAAAAATGTCATCGAAGATGAAGCACAAAAGGTATTATCTATGAAGATACCGAATGTTCTGTCCTGTTTCTTAACAATTTCTTGCTTTTTTCTCAAGTACCCCCTTGTATAATATGGTTCATAGTCGAAAAAGGGATTAAAACAATAAATGATATCCTTACATTGACAGTGGAACTTATATTATGTCTTACCTGTTATTTCTCCTAATTCTAATCCAAACTGGTAGTATTATTCTGTTAACTCCATAAACACACATTGGATGATGCGAGAATATGGGCTCGATTCAGAAATCTCTTTGTCCTCTTTCCTATTTCTTCCTATGCTTCTAATGCTCATTAGCATGTTCATAGTTCCACCCCTAACTTAGTACAATCCATAGTTATCACCATAATAAGAAGTCTCATCTGATTGATGCTTATATTGAGTTGTTCATTGTAGGTTGTAAGTGAGATCCACTTCCGTCTTATACAAATACTGCACATATTATTGTTACACAATCCTATTAATACTATGATTACCGTATAGTGGGTAATTTTTGCGGGACAAAGTTTCCGCAATGGCTCCAAAAATGAAAATTCACGGATAAAATTTTCGCAGATGTTAGGCCAACCGCGAAATCTGTGAAAATTTTGTCCCACAAAAATTTCCCACTATATGGTAGTACATCCAATCTTCAGGTTACATTCTTCTTCCAGGTGCTCAGGAAATAACGCAGCAATCCAAAGGAGTATGACTAGGTGGCCAATGCAGTCCGAAAGTCACTACCAGTTGTTCTTGTGTGTGTGTTAATGTGCATGCATCAATACATATTTAATTATCCTTAATGGGAGTGTTTATCCTCTCTAGGTCATCTCATGCAAACATAATGGATTAATCGGTCACTCGTGTTATGGTTATTGTTGACATAATACTCTTGCATGTGAGGGGCTGATTGGGCACTGGTGTAACGGGACGCCTTTTACATATGTGAGGGGCTGATTGGGCACTGGTGTAACGGGACGCCTTTTACATATGTGAGGGGCTGATTTGGCACTGGTGTAACGGGACGCCTTTTACATATGTGAGGGGCTGATTGGGCACTTGTGTCACAGGGCGCCTATTACATTTGTGAGGGGCTGATTGGCACTGATGTTAAGGGTCTCCTATTTTATGTGTGAGGGGCTGAGCGGGCACTACCGTCACAGGTCACCTATAGTGCATTTGTAAAAGGCTGATTGGACACTGCTTTTATGTGTCTCATTAATGATGGAAATCAGGTAATGGCCTTTACATCCTGATCGTTACCATAAAATGACCTGAATGACGTACTCTACAGAAGATGTACAATATTGAAACCATTAATAGTCCCAGAATTGTGGCTGCCATTTTGTTCACTGTGTGTTAATAAAATGTTATTAATGGCTTAGTGCAGCCCGAAATCCTTTTATTCCTTCAACTGGTTAAGCAAGAAAATCGATCGATCTTAATGGAGGATTGAAAGTACTTAGCAATAATGATATACACTGGGCATTTCATACCACTTTAAGCCTTTTCTTCTTTGATATACACCCGTTTTTAAAGGTTTAAATCAAAGGATTGATATTGATATACTTGACTGCGTAACTTATAGGGGATGAAGCGCAGCTATCAAACTAAATCCAAGACTAGAAACTGAGCAATTTTAGCTATCCTATATATTAAAGTGTGCAATGATGATAAAATGAAGCAATCTTAATTCCAACATAATGATATTATGTTGGTGCAACCTACATAGAAACATCTGATTGGGCTGGATGAGAATCAAAATGATCAAAGATAATCTAGATATAGGAAAATTAATGACGTTGTCATAGTGTCTAGGGCCCCCTTTTAAATTGTCCCCCTGCATGGACACTATTCACTAGGGAATAATGACCCCAGACACTTTTCACTAGTGAATAGTGCCCCCCAGACAGACTATTCACTAGTGAATTGTGTCTCCCATTAATGAATAATGTCCCCTCAAATTTTTTCGTTCATATTAAACTCGTGGGTGTTTATCTTTGCATCTAATATACAGTGATTATGCTGATGTTTCCATATTTCCTTAATAATAAAATAATTATATAATTCGCACAAGATTGAATAATACCGTTAATTGAATGTGATGCATATAGCGACAAATATATACAATGCCTCAAATTTGGATTTATATTCTTAGTATAAAGCATACTATTTTGAATTATATTATACTATATATATTATATAAGACGATATATTTGCCACGCACCACTGACAGCTTACTGTATACTTCACACCTCTATGCATGATAATAATAGACCATAATATTTCATGAACTGTGACCAATATTAGTTTATGAATAATTACGCACTTAAGTAACTGAATTGTGAACACAATTTGCATATTTTAATAATAAAATGATAGACATAAAGTCAGAGAAAAGTTGTAAAGAATAAGATACTAAACGACCTAAATGATGTACTAACAGTGTTTAAAGACATTCCTAAACACTACAATCAGGGCAATACCAGATTTCATCTTTAACAATGTAACGGTTGCCTCGTGGTGTTTTTGGTAATGGACAAACTAAATCAACCCCCACCTGGATCAAAAAAAAATTGAAACAAGAATGAGACATTGAAACATTTTATACTTAGCATACTTCTAGTAAATCAGCACAGGTTACGTACGTGCATGGTTCCAGACTTTTAACTTTACTTCAATAGGATGCAAGGGAGCATGTGCTTTCACAACTTTGCATCATTAGTAGTCTGGCATATCACACACTGCTGACAATATTTTTGGACATCTGGCCTTAAAGTCTTCTAGTAGAAACATGCAAAATTTTTTGGTACGTTTAGTTTCATTCCAGATGCCCACCTACAGTGGTGTTTACATTTATTTTGTCTGGTGATAATAGTTTGGCTCCAAACCAGAGTTTTTCACCATACATATTATGAAAATACTTCCATTCATAAACATTATCATGGCACAGCAATACAGAGTACATAGTATAAGAATAATAATTACACTTAGACAGTATATGAAAATCGAAAATCTGACGATAATTACTCATCATCATCGGCTGTGATTGGTGGGGGCGGACATTATTCCGACCACGTAACCCAATTAGTCACATGATATTCATGTGACTTATGGCTCTCGCTCTAGATCGTATGTGCAATGTATGCCATGTTGGCCCGCAATTTTATGGATGCCTCTGCAGAGGTCATTAATCGTTTAAAAGTAAGTTTATACGCTTCTCCAATTTTTCCAATTTTCCATTTGATCCAATTTTCTGAAATGAATAATGGTGAGCATTGCTTCTATTTTAGAATAGTTTTCAAACGATTCCCCGAAACGGTTTAAGATATCTAATTCTCCCACATATAATGTTAACAAATATTCATTTTACTAGTTATATAAAAATGTTTTAGACGGTCTCGGATACATTTTTAAAGGTTGCGACGACTGTTTCCCTATTTTGGTGGTTTTCTTACCTTCGATATTTCAAGAAGTATAGCACCAAGTCTTTCAAACAAAAGGTCATCTTACTGAAGACATATGCGAGAATACTTTTAAACCTTTAGATTACCTCGCAAATGTTATTAAGATTAAATTTAAACTAGAGAAATCACCCGAAAATTGTTAGCCACTGAACCACAGGTACCAAGGAATGATATATTTTTATATATATTCATAATATACAAATCTCTAGTACAGGTCATAATGCACATGTGCAATGCAATGTGTTGCTACAGGCCATGTGCATCTGTTCAAGTAGTATCTGGTATCAGGTGGTGTACTGGCAATTGGGCTCTCAGTGTGTGTGTGTGTGTGTGTGTGTGTGTGCGTCTCTCTCTCTCTCTTTTTTTTTTTTTTTTTTTTTTTTTTTCAAACATGTCACCATTATTAATCCAAGGTAAGGAAAATAAAAAGTACAAGTAGGATTGAAATGGGGGACATGCTTCCTATGGGTCTCAGCCACTGTCAAAATATTAGAACATAATATTGCACAGTATGGGATGAGGTCCATGATAATAAAAAGAGAAATAAGAGTCACAGAAACACTAAATAGTAAATAATTTGGGGAAATAAATGTGTTGTTCAGCCTCTTTCCAGTTTCTCTTGCACCAAATCCGGTAAGATTCCTGGACACAAATCTTTATGATGTCACCTTCGAGCGCTTCCTGATCCTGTCTCCTGGCTGGTACTAGTCTATAGAGACTGTCAAAGCTGCTGCAGTGAAGGAATCCTCTCGATCCCACTTCTATTGTGAGGAGGTCAGCAGTGTACCCATTGGCTTTACATTCACTGAGTAAATCCCGGTACCTGTGTGTCTTCCTCTGGATGGCAGAATCAGTGCATGTCTCGAAGGGCACAGTCAGCTCAATAAGAGTGATTCTGGTCTGGTCCCATACAGTGATGTCGGGGCGGCTGTCTGTGGTAGCGATGTGCTGAGGGAATGCATACTGCTGGTCACACAGGTCAACGGTGACGCTTGCGGTGGGTGGAAGATGCTTCACCAGGAAGGTGTAAATGGACCGCAGGATTGCGTCGTGCCTGGCGTTGTACCTTCTCTTCTCCAGAGCATGGGGGCAGGCATTGAGGATGTGGAGCAGGGTTTGACGCTGGCCACAGAGGTTGCAGGATGGGGATGGTAGCTTCTTCCACAGGTGTAAGTTGGCATTATGCGGCAGCGTGTCTGTGAGGGAGTTCAGGGCGAACTTGAAAACTCTCTCAGGCAGGGTCGCAATTGTGGAAGACCATAGATGAGGAGCTCTGCTGGTGTTGTCCTTTAGTGGTTGGTTTTGGACAACCAGACTGGTGCTGTGGGTGAGACGGGCCTCGGTGTCTGCTGCCTCCACCTGCTTCTTAGCCCGGGTGCTGAGTTGCTTGGAGGAGGCTCCGGGATCATCCTTCATGGCCTGGATGACTTCTTGGAAGGGCTTGAAGATTGGTCTCTGTTGGGTGGCTTCTTTCCTGGTTTCCTGGCTGGCAATGGCTCTGACCATGGGGTCTCTTGAGCAGGTGTAGGTGGCAGCCTTAGTGACTTGCAGCTTCTTGTAGGTTAAGGTGAGTGATGGCAGATCCAGGCCACCGTGTTCCTTTGGCAAGAACAAGCAACCGGTGTCTGCTGATTTGGCAAGACCGCACCATCTCTTCAGAAAGCTTGTGGCAATGGGCTGGAGTGTTGTCTTCAACCAGGACAATGGGAAGCAGTTGACAGAGAGCTCCCAGGTCAGTCGTGGGCAGATGGCGAGCTTGAATAACTTCAGCTTTTGTTGCCTGGAGACAAGGGTAGCATCGACCTTCTCAAGGAGGTGAGTCAACTTCTTAATCAACCCATCCCGGGCTTGGGTCTTAGTGCCATGGATACACACTGGGGCTCCGAGGAAGTGGAAGGTGCTGTCTCCAATATATGGGATGGCTTCTCCATTTAGAGTGAGGTTAGGGTCGTAAGGCTTACCACTGGAAGCCCGAACTGCCAGGGACACACACTTGGGGACGTTGGCTTTCATGCCGGACCACATCAGCCAGGCCTCGGTGGTGTTAATGAGTATCCGACAAGATGATGGACCATCAGCAATCAGCGATGTGTCGTCCGCATACTGCAGCAAGTTGGATCGGTGGGATGATGTGCCCAGGGTGTAGCCCAAGTCTGGGTGGCGTCTTGTGATGGTATCAACAAGGGTGTTCATGACTGTGTTGAACACAATCACAGACAGGGGATCGCCCTGGTATACTCCCATCTGAAGGTGGAAGGGGTCCGTCTGCCAGGACTTGGTGGAGATGACTCCTTTGAGGTCTTGGTACAAGTTGCAGATCATGTCAACCATTGCCTGGGGAGCATGATAATGTTGCAGGGAGAAACGGATGAGATCATGGTGAACGCTGCCGAAGGCATTAGCAAGGTCGAGCCAGCAGATGCAGAGGGACTTGTGCTTTTTGCGGGCCTCACCGAGGATGGATAAGAGCTTCAAGTGGTGCTCAGTGCATCCTGGGACTCCTTCCAAAAATGCTTTCTGGACAGCTGTGTTTAGGTAGTTGTTTCCCACCATGTATGACATCCATCTCTGCTTCACCAGGCTAGTGAAGACCTTGCCAATGCAGGATGTCAAGGCAATGGGACGGAAGTTGTTTGGTTTGCTGGGATCGGCTTCAGCATTCTTCTTTCCTAATAGCTGGATGATGCCGACTTTCCATGCTGCTGGAACCCTCTTCTGTTCCCAGGAGGAGTTGAAGATGTGCAACAGGGCTGGTGTCAGGGAGCGACACTTTTTTAGGACAAGGTATGGGATCTGATCTACTGGGCTAGGAGTGGATGTTGCTTTGGACTTAGCAATGATGTGGCTGACCTCTTCTTCAGTGAATTCACTGGTGTCCATGGGAATTTTTGGGGAGGAAGGTTCTGGCATCCATGAGGGGCGGGTGAATGTTTTTGGTGTAGCTGAGTATGTGCTGGTGAAGAAGTTGGCAACATGGCAATATTGCTCTGTAGCTAGATGGTAAATATGTGGGTCCCTTCTTGGAAATAGGAGTTATACGTGCAATCTTCTATGTCCTGTGGCATTTGCCACCTGATTCCAGGCTGCTCACTTCCAGTGATATTCCGTTCCCTTTGGTGGTTCATTAGGGGTTTCTAGGGCCCTTGCCAGAGTGAATATCAGGGTTTGGTGGTCAGATGAGCCACAAGGTGGAAGGTGGGTGACAGTACCTTCATATGGTCCAACAACCAGGTCTAAGATTGCCTCACTTCTGGTTGGTCTTGACACTAGTTGGAGGAGTTGGACTCTGGACTTGCAGAAATGCTGTGTGGCCTTGCTAAGTTTGTGTAGAATTCAACCATTCCTCCTTAGGCACATTGAAGTCCTCGACTATCAGGGCTTGCTGGTTGTTATCCCGTGTGATGTCATCGTGCAGCATTACATGCAAACAGTGAAGATTATGGTGGGTTCACACTGTTATGAAGGAAATCAATGATGAATTTAGCTTCCTTCTGTCATGCAGAAGATTGAAAAATAGTTAGTTGGACATGTCGCATAGTAACACTGGGTAACTATTGTACATTTCCATTATAAAAGGGATCAGGCTTGGGTCCACAAATTTGTAAGCCCACAAAGATCAAAGGGAGATCAAAGAATGCTTACACATTCAAAACACAAAGCAATGAACAATAATCAATTTGTTCAAATAAGCTTCTGATGCATCTTTGGGTTTACGAAATTTGTGGACTGATACTTGATTTTCTGTATAATGGAAATGCACATTACAAAATGTAAGGTGTTTGACACAGAATAGAAAAGAGCTGTGTATTGAGGTAGTTGAAAGTTGGTTGCCCCAAATTTCCTCTTTGACCCCACTTGCTGAGATGCATGTGTTCCGAAATTTTTATATTACCTGTAGTTACTATAGCTACTGACACTAAAGACAAGTAGCAATGGTAGCATGGTTGTTAGGGAAACTCACTAGTTGTTGGACAAAGACCAACTCTGCCGTACACAGGCAAAGGTAATAATCTAGAATACACACAGTCCTGATTCAGCTATAGCCAGGTTAACATGATCTCCTCGGAACACAGCAACCTCTTGTCTCTGACTCCTCAGGAGGAAGATAGTGGCTAGTTACTTAAAACACTTCAGTAGTGTCATAATTTCAGGATCCTTGAGTAACAAAATGACTTTGAACACTTTAGCTGTGCACTTTGGCTCTCACAAATCCGGGGCAGACATTAAAGGTCCAATGTCTCCATGGAGCACCCTTGATAAGTGATAAACAGTGCAATCTTGTTGGAGGTTGAACAACTGTGAGAATGATCCTACAATTCCATTGGTTGGTTCTTTACACTCCACCAACACTGCATGTTTATGTCAACTTGTTCTTTTCTCAGCATCAGTTTTTCTTCAATAGGTGATTTTCTGAGGTGTCTCCTTGCTGTTTATACTAATGTTATAGTTGTTGATCTTGTATTCTTCTATCGATGCAAGTATGGCAAAGATTGTTGAGTAAATAATCATCTTATTTATGCCTTAAAGGCTTTGATTAGTCAATCCCTCCTGTATTATAATTGGCTATATGCACTGCACACGTGTAATGGCCAACCAATTGTTGGACTATATCTGGTAACCTGAAAACTTCACAGTCATGCCCTTTTTGAGTTATTTTTGCAATGAATGTGTCTATTAATATGATTATCATGTGATTACACTTATCATACTATATACTTCACTATCATGGTTATGATTCACTTTGACCTGCAATTGATACTTAATAATTTACAATAATTAGCCTACAGCACTAACATGCATGAATACTGTTGCTACCAATCCATAATGTGTAACATGAGTAGCTTCTTCCTGCATTTGCCCATATTTTTGCAGAAGTCATTCATTCAGTTGATGACAAACTTTGTTGCTGAGCATAACATTGCTGTAGTTGATCTGACACTCCTTTTCCCTCTGACAACCTTCTGGATATGATGCAGTCTTCAGTGTCATTTGGTGGCACCAGTGGATCATAGTCCTAACACTTTGACAATCAGAACACTCTCCCATTGCAGTTGTACACACAAATTTCCTATGTGTACGTATGTCTTTCTATTTCGTGTGTTTCTCCATTTCTTCCTTTTGGCAGGGTTAGCGACAATGGTGTAGATGTCCTTGAGCAGAAATTAAAAGAGGTTTGGTGTGCCAATTGGATCTATGAATTCCTTCCTGATGATGAACAGATGTCTTCAGATATGTTAGCACATTATGAAAAAGTAGGAAAGATTTCTAAATGCCGTCCAAAATGTTGAAATTTGTGACCATTGACTTAATTATAGCACATTATAGAGATTTAAATCATTGATAACAGAGTATGTCTTGTTTGTCATTTGTAATAATTTGTGCCAATTGATTCCAATGCTGATGTCCTGCATCATCATTGTAGCAGTAGCCATTGATTGGAGCCCGTGGATCAGATGATTATGTAAATATGGTGTTACCTTCTATTCTTATAGAACGATATGGTACAACCTGTCCAGTTGA
Organism: Chondrilla cf. caribensis; assembly: GCA_964020155.1. Lineage (NCBI taxonomy): Eukaryota > Metazoa > Porifera > Demospongiae > Chondrillida > Chondrillidae > Chondrilla > Chondrilla cf. caribensis. The sequence goes on from OZ026547.1 coordinate 4,845,371, forward strand.
AGTGAAATATGAATAACAGGAGTCTAGTTTAAATAATTAATGACAAATCTATTATTGTAATACTGTGATGATATTATAATGTAATGTAATAATATTACATTGTTACTATGCAGAATACCAATATGCATGAAGATGTTGAATTTAAATGCTTGGAATGATTTATCCTCCATAGCTTTGTCAAAAAGTAATTAAAGAGACCTTATGATATATAATTTTATAGTCATTTTTTCATTGAACAGTTTAAATTTCGGAAACAGTTGATTTTGTATACTTCAACTAGCAGTACTAATGTCCCCTTTTAATACTTAATAGAGTATCCAAAATAATAATTGGTGATGATTAATTAGCATTTGCTTTCACTAATTCTTCAACAGATTAGAACAATTATGCACTACATTATTAGATAACGAATTTGTAGTCATTCTTTTTATGATGCAATCATGATGTTTGTAACTTTGCTATTAATCCTGAAATCGTCAACGAAAGTCTGTAACCGGTGCCAGTGTTGTTGGTAAATTTGAAGGTGTTCCTGGACTTGCAGCAGGCTTTGATGAACTTGCAGCAGGTGTTGGTGAACTTATAGCAGGTGTTGGTGAACTTGTAGCAGGTGTTGGTGAACTTGCAGCAGGTGTTGGTGAACTTGTAGCAGGTGTTGGTAAACTAGTAGCAGGTGTTGGTGAACGTGTAGCAGGTGTTGGTGAACTTGTAGCAGGTGTTGGTGAACGTGTAGCAGGTATTGGCGAAATTGTTTCCTCTGCACCTCCTGGTTCACCCTTTTCTCCTTTTTGTCCTTGAAGGCCTTGCGGTCCTGGCTCCCCTATTATTCCTGGTTCGCCTTTCTGTCCAACGTTCCCTGGTTGTCCTTTTTGTCCTCGTTCACCTTTTGTTCCATTAACTCCTTGATCTCCTAGCTCACCCTTATCTCCCTTTGTTCCTTTAAGTCCTTGTGGTCCTGGCTCTCCCTTCTTTCCTTGCTTTCCCTTGTTCCCTTTTGGGCCTTGCTCTCCCTGGAGTCCTAGCTCTCCTTTCAGCCCTGGTACACCTTTCTGTCCAACATTCCCTTGTTGTCCTATTTCTCCACGTTCACCTTTTGTTCCATTAGGTCCTTGTGGTCCTGGCAGTCCTAACTCTCCTTTTTGACCATTCTCCCCATGTGGCCCTGGATCTCCCTTGTCACCCTTTGTTCCATTTACCCCATTCATTCCAGGTGTTCCTCTACCCCCTTTTTCTCCAGGTGGACAATTGCAAACATCTTGACGTCTAGTTCTCTCCACGAGTTCATCTGGTTGAAAAACAATGAGTCTATATAATCTGCATGTCATTGAGCACAGTATTAGATAGTACGTGAGTTGCTACATATTCCCTAGACAATGAGGACAGGTTCTCCTTTAGTTAAGCCTGATTTCATTTTTGATACCATGTAATGTATTAGTTGTACTTCAATTTCTTAGGAATGTACCAAGGTATCTGCATAGTGTATAATATAATATTCTACACAGTGGGTGTAATTAGGCATGCATGTTCATTTTGTTACACGACCATCATTTGCAGGCGCAGTGAGATTTGAATTTGGAGAGAGTCATCGTGAATTTCAGCATATTTGGATGCTGAACAGGATCAAACAGGAGAAAGGAAATTACATTGTGACCCAGCAGTGCAAAAAGATTGGGATCCCGCAGAACTGGAACTGAGCAAGGTGACAATATACAATTGAGCTGGCTAGTATGTAGAACTTGCTGGTAATATTCACACTATCTACAACCTGCACAATGTCATACCACATCAAATGGCAACAGTCAGTCACAGATTACAAGAGGGATAAATTTAGCATGCTTTGCAAAAAGAGAAATGAATCCAGAGTACAAACATGACTTATACTATGCCTAAGGCTGTCAGCAGATATGTGTCTATGAAATTGCTTGTTCTCCAATTGATATTTAAAGTAAAGGATTTTCTCAGCACGAAAGGACAACATAACGCCACTGAAGAAGTTCATGTCACCAAAATGGCCTAATTTTGGGTTTCATGAATACTGTGAGTGCACAAGCTCTATTCCACCAAATAACAGGTCTAATTTTCATCTGTTGAATCAGAATGAAAATTGTAATGGAATTGCTGCACAAGAGATTTCCAAACATAATAAATTCCTGGAAGGCTCTTTCAATTTTGAACAGGAAAAGGGCACCCAACAAATTCTGTTGAATAGTGGCAGTGAGCTGCTTGCATGAACCACCACCCACAATCTACACAAAAAATACCAAATAGAAAATGCCTGTCTTGGTTGGTAGTAGAATGTTAATTGTGTTGTTATAATGTTCATGTTAGGAAAGGTTATGAAATGGCAATCTTACAATTCTGTATCAATTTTAATCATGTGCTTTCTTGCCACTCACCAACATGGAGTGACATCATACAATGACTAAAAGACATGAATTTTATAGTCAATAGATGGATAGTCCTGATAAACCTAACAGGCATGAATAGTATGAACGTCGGCTTCAGTTATTAATTGAACCTCAAAAATCTCACTTTTCCCTTTAAGTATTTGTAGTCTCATCTGCAGCTGTTGTATAATTTGGCGAAGTGACTTGATTTCTTCCTGTTGCCGCTCCACTTTATTTTCCAGTTGTGCAAATTC
>OZ026547.1:4853008-4858008 GCA_964020155.1 Chondrilla cf. caribensis
GGCATCTACCAGCAGGGCAGCTTCAGTTCCAGCATCTTCAAAGGATGTAGTCATAGCATGGATTGCAGCTTCGATTCCCGAGACTTGTCCTGCGCTTAGTTGTATGCAGCCTGCCGCCTTTTGGAGATCTTCAGAGATGGTAGATATGATTGCCTTCCCTAAGATCTGTCTTAGGGTTTCTGCCACCCCTATGGGTTGTACTCCAGGGTTTTTGTTCAGAGCTATCAGCCTACATGCCATTAGGCTCTCAATTGGATCAGGGTCCACGTATTCGTTACAGAGGCGTCTTGAGACTGCTGCAATAGCCTCACATAGGTCGTTGGAGTGGCGACCAAAGGATGTACAGATTTGCCTCCAGTCGCTGGCATTGAGGCCTGACGGTCCAGCTGAGCCACTTACTCGCAATGCTATTGAGCGGATGAGTGCTCCGTCAATTGCCTCGAAGATAATAGGATGGAAACTGTGGTGGTGTTGTTCCGCTGGTGAAATGGCGTCAGGAGTAATGGTGCGCCATCAGGGTGCTTCTCTAGTAGTATATCCATGACTGTTTTCCCGTTGAGGACATCTGATGTTTTCAGGAGCTTCGCTGGGGTGGTGTTGCTATTCAGTAGGTGTTTGGCCTCCTCAATCTTTCCCTTCCGCATGAAGTTTCCAAATTTCCTTGCAGTTGATAACTTAGAGAAACTAAATACACATAGAGGACATGAAACCAGCGCCATTTCTTACTTACGTGATGTCATTCATTGATAATTTACAGAGACTGTAATAGGCTACCAGAAGTAGCTCGTTCGCACGCACCAAAGCTTTTATGCATGGCAATAAAACTCAGTATATCTCTTGAACGAAATGCGCTATTGCAATTCCAAAAACAGCATCGTAATGCTCTGTGATGGAGCATTCGAATGATGTAAAACGCAAATACACGAAAGTGCATAAGAAGTCCCTTTAATTCTCAGATCAGCTTACATTTTGTCTACAACAACAATGTTGACATGTCATAGCTACACATCCAAATATGTGCACACATTCCACACGCATGCATGCATATTACGCACACACATAAGCACACTTCAGAAAATTTCATGTATTGATTCACACAAACATGCATGACAAATACAATGCATACACATGCACGCAAGCACACCCACACGTGCTCCCATACTCAATAAAGCTGATGCAATCACATCACACAACACTACAGATACTGGCATGCCTGTCACGACATTACCATATGTGATAACATCCTTTTGTTTAGGAACTGCATTATAATCACACTACCACTGAGTGATCAACCATATATGCCGAAAATTCACCACGGACATCAAGACATTGAACATTGCTGACTCTGGATAACTTCTGTCGTGTGGTGACCAGGTTCTTCTAGCAACATGGAAGAATTTGTCCAAAGATGGACCACATGTATATGCAAAACTGTTCACCAGTAACAGAGCCCATGATCTCATCCCCACTACCGAATCACCCTTGGGAACGAGTTGCAACCTATGTCTTTGTGTTAAAGGGAAAGAAGTACGAATTACGTGGATTATTTTTCACGCTATCCAGAGGTAATCCAGTTGACATCAAATTCATCACCTGCCATCATCAATGCCATGAAGACAATCTTCAATTTCAATTTCACATCGGCCACAAGGGTTACATGCAACGCTGACATCACGGCAAGTCATTAATTTCTAACTGGCCACACCTTGAAGGATTTATGCAGAGACCATGAATACAAGACCCAGCAGAAGAGGAACTTTGACAAGCACCATAGAACTCGCCCATTCCAGCTCCTGCCCGAAAATTCACCAGTTTGGGTGAATACCAAAGGTCAGAAGACCATGGGCCATATCCTCAGACCAGCAACCACCCCAAGTTCAGACATCGTAGAAGTGCCTTCAGCCGAGATCAGGAGAAATTGTTCAGACCATAACCAAGGAGCCAAAGATCTCAGCCAACTGACCACAAACCCTTTATTGATCAACCAACAACATGATCACAAACAGAAGCACCTCTACAACCCCCACATTGCCTCACATACTGGAGAAAGGGAGATATGCCATGACTATAATAATGCTATACGATAGTTACACTATGTATGTGTGCTAGAGTAATTGATTATGTCATGTACTATTAATAGTTGCTGCGTTTCTACTGCATGATGTTGTTGTAATAGTCAGTCTGTGTCTAGTTTTTGTCTAGTGACAGTTGTATTCAGCAATTCATTGCTCTAATAAAGTGACTCAGTGCCCTGTACTCTACCTTATACTCAATATTGTCACCGTTACATGGTCCAGAGTGCCAAAAGGCGAGGAATGAAAGAATTATTCTCTTTCACCCCTTCATTATATTTCCACTGTATCTGTTTCATGTTACAGGAGCTAAGCATAGGCATTGTTATTTCCATTTATATATTGCAATGTCCACATCTGCATATTATAAGCAACCACTGAACCTTTAAGAGGACAGCATCAGTAGTTATTAGTGTGTTTGGGTAATGTTACTATGCAGAATTGTGTGAATATATGAAATTCAAATGCTTGGAATGATTCTCCTCCAACATTTTGTCAAAAAGTAATTGAAGAGGCTTTATTATATATGACATAATCATTTATTATCATTGGATATTATAAATTTCTGAAACAGTAGATTTTGTATACATCTCTCAATACTACTGCCCTCTTTTACTACTTAATAAAGTATCCAAAATAATCATTGATGATAATTAATTTGCACTTGCTTCCATTAATTCTTCTACAACTTATAACTTTAAGCACAACGGTAGTAGATAACAAGTTTTTGGTCATTCTCTTTATGATGCGATCGTGATGTTTGTAACTTTGTTGTTAATCCTGAAATCGTCAATTATCCTCCGTAGGAACACTTCCAGTCATTGTTGGTGCTGTTGGTGAACTTGGAGCAGGTGTTGCTGAACTTGTAGCAGGTTTTGATGAACTTGCAGAAGGTGTTTGTGAAATTGTGGTAAGTGCTGGTGAACTTGCCGCAGGTGTTGGTGAACTTGTAGTCAACATTGGTGAACTTGTTGCAGGTATTGGTGAACTTGTAGTCAACGTTGGTGAACTTGTAGCAGATATTGATGAAATTGTTTCTCGTTTGTCTCCCTGTTCACCCTTATCTCCCTTTGTTCCTTTGGATCCAGGAATTCCTGGCTCTCCCTTCTCTCCTTGTTCTCCCTTGTTCCCTCTTGGACCTTGATCTCCCTTTACTCCATGCTCTCCTTTCATTCCTGGTTGTCCTGTTTCCCCACGTTCACCTTTTGTTCCATTAAATCCTTGCACTCCTCTGTCTCCTTTCACTCCTGGTTCACCTTTCTGTCCAGCATTCCCTGTTTTTCCTATTTTTCCTAGTTCACCTTTTGTTCCACTCCGTCCTTGTGGTCCTTGTGACCCACGCAGTCCTGGCTCTCCTTTTTGACCTCTCTCCCCATGTGGCCCTGGGTCTCCCTTTTCACCCTTTGTTCCATTTACCCCATTCAGTCCCGGTGTTCCTCTATCCCCTTTTGCTCCAGGTGAACAAGTACAACCATTTTGTCGTCTAGTTCTTTCCACCAGTTTATCTAGTGGAAAAACAATGAGTCTATATAATCCACATGAGCACAGTATTAGATATAATATAAGTTTCTACATATACCCTGGAAAATAAGGACAGATTCTTTTTTGTGTAAAACTGATTTTTTGTATCATGTACTTTTTAGTTGTACTTCAATTTTAGACATAGTTGAAAACAGTTTATCTGAGCCTGTTATTTAATGTGATACATAGAGTATCAAAATATTAATAACTATATTATAATTATTAACATTATTCGTAAATGTATAATTATTATGCATCAATATCATTAATCGATGCATGCCAGAATTTGAACTTATTATTTGGCATGATCGCATCCAGTTATAGGTATGTAGCAAGATATCTGCATGGTGTACGACTTATATAATATTCTACACAGTGGGTGTAGTTTGGCATGGGTGTTCATTTCGGTACACAACCATATTATTATGCAGGTGTAGAGAGATTTGAATTTGGAGACATTCGTGGTGAATTTCATCATATTTGGATGCTCAACAAGATCAAACAGAGATAAGGAAGTTTCATTCTATTATGACACAACAGTACAAAAGATTGGGATCCCACACTACCAGAACTGAGCAAGACGACAAGATACAATTTGGCTGACCTGTATGTTGAGCTCACTGTTAACACTTTATCATTCACGAGCCACTTTAGTAGCTCGCCGAGTAGTCGTTCGAATTTCCGTTAGTTTTTGCGTTTTCCGTCTTAAAAGGCCGACGGGTAGTATTAGACCTTATAAACACTTTATAGAAGTTTCATAGTCGTATAGCATGTATATTCAGTCTGTACTAAAGAACTTTATCAATCAAGTATACAATTATGTATGGAATTATCATGGTAATATATGTGGAGAAACGCAAGTAAAATGTTCCAAATAAAATGGCTTCTCAAGTACAATGGGAAGTACTACATAGCGAACAGTGTAAGGTTTTATTTGAGTATTTTTTCTTCTCAATAGTTGTTCAAGTAGAAAATCCGAAAGTAAGGAATGACACAGAGCGATACTCAATCATTTGTGTTGCATTGACGGTAGCCATAGTTTGTCTTTCAACCTCTTTCACCAATTGACAAAAGATCTTTGTACATGTATACTAATTACAATACAAATGGCTGCGTCAGAAGAGCAAACAGCAGGTTGTGCCTTCCCAAAGCATTGCATTGTGTATAACTTACCAGACAGGTGATGAGAGTTTCTAAGTTCATCGCAATTCATGGGTCTCTAGCCTAAATGAGCTTCCCATAACAAAAAGGAGTCTTTCTCTGTTGGATATATGGCATTCGGTGCCCGGTGTACTCATCAAAATGAAATTGATTTTTAATTATTTATAACTTCCAAGCCATTATAGTGGCTCGCGAATGACTGAAAAATAATTAACACAAACGATAAAAGTTTAATATACATACTAT
>OZ026547.1:4863008-4898008 GCA_964020155.1 Chondrilla cf. caribensis
CTCTTTTATTTCCACTGTGTCTGTTCCATGTTACAGGAGCTAAGCATAGGCATTATTATTCCCATTTATATAATATTGCAATGTCCACATCTGCATATTATAAGCAACCACTGTGCCTTTCATAGGACAGCATCAGTAGTTATTAAAGTGTTTGGGCAATGTTACTATGCAGAATTGTGTGAATATATGAAATTCAAATGCTTGGAATGATTCTCCTCCAACATTTTGTCAAAAAGTAATTGAAGAGGCTTTATAATATATGACATAATCATTTATTTTCATTGGACATTATAAATTTCTGAAAGAGTACATTTTGTATACATCTCTCAGTACTACTGCCCTCTTTTACTACTTAATAAAGTGTCCAAAATAATCATTGATGATAATTAATTTGCACTTGCTCCCATTACTTCTTCTACAACTTATAACTTAAAGCACAATGGTAGTAGATAACAAGATTTGGTCATTCTCTTTATGATGCGATCGTGATGTTTGTAACTTTGTTGTTAATCCTGAAATCGTCATATATTAGTGTCTGTAGAATCACTTCCTGGCACCGTTTGTGTTGTTGTTGTACTTGAACCAGGTGTTGCTGAACTTGTAGCAGGTTTTGATGAACTTGCAGAAGGTGTTTGTGAAATTGTAGTAAGTGCTGGTGAACTTGCCGCAGGTGTTGGTGAACTTGTAGCCGACGTTGGTGAGCTTGTTGCAGGTATTGACGAAATTGTTTCTCGTTCGTCTCCCTGTTCACCCTTATCTCCCTTCTTTCCTTGTTTTCCCTTGTTCCCTCTTGGACCTTGATCTCCCTTTACTCCTTGCTCTCCTTTCATTCCTGGTTGTCCTGTTTTTCCTTGTTCACCTTTTGTTCCATTAAATCCTGACACTCCTGTGTCTCCTTTCACTCCTGGTTCACCTTTCATTCCTGGTTGTCCTGTTTCTCCTTGTTCACCTTTTGTTCCATTCCGTCCTTGTGGTCCTTGTGGCCCACGCAGTCCTAGCTCTCCTTTTTGACCTCTCTCCCCATGTGACCCTGGGTCTCCCTTTTCACCCTTTGTTCCATTTACCCCATTCAGTCCCGGTGTTCCTCTATCCCCTTTTGCTCCAGGTGAACAAGTACAACCATTTTGTCGTCTAGTTCTTTCCACCAGTTTATCTAGTGGAAAAAACAATGAGTCTATATAATCCACATGAGCACAGTATTAGATAGAATAAAAGTTTCTACACCCTAGACAATAAGGACAGAGTCTCCTTTGTGTAAAACTGATTTTTTGTATCATGTACTTTTTAGTTGTACTTCAATTTCAGACATAGTTGAAAGGAGTTTATCTGAGCCTGTTATTTAATGTGATACATAGAGTATCAAAATATTAATAACTACAATATTATTATAATTATTAATATTATTCGTAGATGATTATGCATTAATATCATTAATCGATGCATGCCAGAATTTGAACTTATTATTTGGCATGATCCCATCCAGTTATAGGTATGTAGCAAGATATCTGCATGGTGTACGACTTATATAATATTCTACACAGTGGGTGTAGTTTGGCATGGGTGTTCATTTCGGTACACAAACATACACAGGTGTAGTGAGATTTGAATTTGGAGACATTTGTGGTGAATTTTATCATATTTGGATGCTCGACAAGATCAAACGGAGACAAGGATTTTTCATTCTATTATGACACAACAGTAAAAAAGATTGGGATCCCACAAAATCAGAACTGAGCAAGACAACAATATACAATTTGGCTGACCTGTATGTTGAGCTCACTGTTAACAGTTTATCATTCACGAGCCACTATAGTGGCTCGCCAAGCAGTCGTTCGAAATTCCGTTAGTTTTTGCATTTTCTTTCTTAAAAGGCCGACAGGTAGTGTTAGACCTTTTAAACACTTTCATAGTCATAGCATCATATGCAGTCTGTACTAAAGAACTTTATCTATCAAGTATACAATTATGTATGGAATTATCATTGTAATATATGTGGAGAAATGCAAGTAAAACGTTCCAAATAAAATGGCTTCTCAAGTACAATGGGAACTACTACATAGCGAAATTAACAGTGTTTATGCTAATGAAGGTTTTATTTGAGTAATATTTCTTCTCAATAGTTGTTGAAGTGGAAAATCCAAAAGTAAACAATGACACAGAGCAAAACTCGATCATTTGCATTGCATTGATGGTAGCCATAGTTTGTCTTTCAAACTCTTTCACCAATTGACAAAAGATCTTTGTACACGTATACTAAACACAATGCAAAGGGCTGCGTAAGGCTCTCCAGGAGAGCAAACGGCAGGTTCTGCCTTCCCTAAGCATTGCATTGTGTATAAGTATAACTTACCAGACGGGTGGCGAGAGTTTCTAAGTTCATCGCAATTCATGGGTCTCTAGCCTAAATGAGCTTCCCATAACAAAAAGGAGTCTTTCTTTGTTGGATATATGGCATTCGGCGCCTGGCGTAGTGATCAGAAAGAAATTGATTTTTTTACTTATTAATAATTTCCGACCCATTATAGTGGCTCGCGAACGACTATGCCAAAAAAATTTCACGCAAACAATAAAAGGTTAATATACATACTATCTACAAGCTGCACAAAGTCATACCAAATGGCAACAGCCAGTGTCTGGTGAAAATGGACGAATTAATAACTGTAGTAGTAGAATGCAGTGGAAGAGGTTCTGAAATCACTAGTTTAAATTACAAGAGGGTTAATTTGACATGCTTTCAAAAGAGAGAAACGAATCCACAGTACAAACACGACTTATACTAGTGCAAAAGACTGTAAGGAGAGATGTGTCCAAGAAATTGCTTGTTCTTAATTTGATACTTGTTCTTTGTGAACCTAAATTCTTGAATTTGAATTGAAGTTAATTACCACATTTAAGTATGGCATTTTCTCAACACAAAAACATAACCTGATGCCACAGAAGAAATCATGTGTTGTCCATCAAAATGGGCTATTTCCAGGTTCTGGGTTTCATGAATTCCGTAAGTGCACAAGGGCTATTCCATCAAATAACATGTCTGTAGTGTAGTAACATGTGTTGTAGTCATGTGCTTACCAGTGTTGTATTACTACTCACTTATTATCAGTTATGTATTGTCACCTTGTAGCGCTTTCACTTGAGTTAGTTAGCTAGTCAGTGAGTATTGTACCGTTAGTACTGAGCGAGTAAGCTCATTGCTGTTAATGTGTTAATCATATGTGACCATTGATTCAGAACGAGACCGTGTTAATCTAGCAACAATATAACAATGTCCAATTTTCATCTGGTAAGAATGAAAATTGTAATGGAATTTGAGTATGAGAGATTTTCCAAAACATAATAAATTCCTTGAGGCTCTTTAATTTTGAATGGAGAAAAGGGCACCCAAAAACACTTGTATGATGGTAGTGAGCTGCTTGCATAAAACACCACCCACAATCCACACAAAGTCAGAACCAATGGAAAGGCCAGTCCTGGCTGGTAGTAGAATGTGTTGTGAAAGGTTATGAAATGGGAAACTTGAAATTACCACTCTCTATCAATATTAATCATGTGCTTGTAGGGTGTAGGGTGATATCATACAAGACTTCGACTCATATGTTTATAGACAAGGGGAGGATAGTCCTGACTAATAGGCAAGAAGAGTAGAGACTACAGGGTGTATTTGAACCTCACTAAACTCACCTTTTGCTTCAAGTTGTTCTAGTCTCTTCTCCAACTGTTCTATTATCTGGTGAAGTGACTTGATTTCTTCTTGTGAAACCTTCACTTTATATTCAAGTTGTGAAAGATTCTTTTGCCAATCAGTGATACCCCCCATACTGGTAGTCAATACACAAAACAGGAGGACTACTTGTACAAAAACCTGAATGCTTGGAGCCATAACTGTAGCTCTGGTCTGTACTCAGTGCTAGTTTGTGGTAACCACAAAAGAACAGGCTGTTATATAGTCATTGGGGAGCAGGCCGAATTTTTTAATGATATTCATTGTGTAATTCTAGGTATGCTCAATGAATATTAATTTAATGGTGTTTTCAATTGGTAATGACAGAGAATAGGAAGTGATATGAGAGCCCCATATCTCCAACACCCCATGAACATGGAATCCTAAGAAATGCTGCTTTGGCATTGAACATTTTCTTGTGTGTGTGTGTGTGTGTGTGTGTGTGTGTGTGTGTGTGTGTGTGTGTGTGTGTGTGTACATGTGTGCGTGTATGCATGCATGTGTACATTTGGGGATATCTGTGTGCTGTTACATACATTAATAATAATAATAGTATCTGCACTTATTTCTGTACACTGTAGTAGGATTTCATTTTGCTGGAGTTGCAAAATGTAATGATTTCTTAAAATGTGCCATAGTATAAACAGTGAACAAAGTCTCACTCCTAATGACATGCGACAGAAGTAGTTTATATTACATATGTGAAGCAATATATTAGTGTTCTGTAGGTCATCACCCACAGGGATGGTTGGAAGTTGGAATAGGAGTCACTTTCAACTCTTAAAATTATCATATCACATTGGACATCATATGCATTTTGGTAATTGTTGGAGACCATTGTAAACAATAGGTCAATAACATCCTCAATTTCTGAACATGGGGTACTACTCTTGGACATATGCAGTCACAATAATCTCTTGATTTTTACTTGTAAGACTTCCTCATGTCCATTGTAATTCATTTAGCAATGCTTGCATTGTTGAACCATGAAATGAAATTGCTGTATGTCTTCTCATAATGCGATTTGATACTTGGTAGGCTTTACTGAATCCTTGGGAGAACAATCACTTGTGTATCCTCGACATCTCCTAGTGCTCCTGGATGGAAACAAGTTCCTTGTGGTACTAATTGATATAGTGTCTGGTCGAAGTGTGTGTGCACGTGTGTATATTTGTGGTTGTGTGTGTGTGTGTGTGTGTGTGTGTGTGTGTGTGTGTGTGCGTGTGTGTGCGTGTGTGTGTGTGTGTGTGTGTGTGTGTGTGTGTGTGTATGTGTGTGTGTGTGTTTGCATGTGTGCAGTGTAGCCATTCCTTAGTAGCAGTACTCTGAGATCTTGTAACAATCAGAAGAGTGTCTACTTGTGTTTTTGTTATGGAATTGTGTCAAAATTGAGATTACTAATTTGTTATTGGCAATGTCTGTGGTAACTGATTCAGCAATGCATGTATGGTTGCACCACTAATGAAACAACTGTATGATTTCCCATAAGTGAATTAGCTACACTATACAGATCGTGGACAGATATATCGATATACGCCATAACTGGTGGGATAAGCCTTCCACTAATTTGTGATTCTATCCTACCTATCCTACGAGGTGTGGTAGAAGATTATAAAGTTATAAAGTCATTATGATTACTATGATGAATATGTTTAATAAGTGATGAATGTAATTATGTGGGTTCCCTGTTATCAGTGAGGAACCTGATGGCAATTCTATTGCATAGTAACCATGACAACAAGGGAACAACACTGATCAAGCATACCCATAATCAGGGGCACCGGAACCGGTCCGGCAGGTCTGGGCATTATTTTCAAGAAAATGCATTCCAGCCAGCGGTGCTGCAGGAAAGACATTGAATGTACATGTAAATGGTATATTTTTAATAGTACAGTCATGAGTTAAGCATTACATCATTGTTACACAACAATATCCCGGTACATATGATCTAACACTAACCCTTGATATCGATTAGATTATGACGTGAGCCAACTAGTCATATGACAACCATGTGATTAATGCCATCGGCAGTGGACCAGTGCAGTGGAATCAGTAATGTTGTGGGAGGTATTGATCCTGGGCACCTAGGATCAATCTGATTGTTTTAGTACTGAGAACCTACAAGGTTAGCGATTCAACTTTTCACCAAAGGGTATTTTGATTCATGGGTGCTGTTGTTGGGGTCGGGCTACTTGAGGTTTGGAGTGTTGTTTCTGCTGAATACTATGTACTGTTTCATGGGCATGGTGAAGGCTTTTCTCTATGCCAACTGCCTGGAGTTCAATTGCATCCAAACTGCATGCTTTGGCCAAGTTGTCAAGAGTGAGAGCTTCTTCTCTTAGTCCATTTCGCCCAAGTCGTTCTGACTGGCATTTTTGAATAATGGCAGATTTGAGCTCTCTGTCAAGTTCCTGAAACTCACAATGGGCTGCCAGCTGTTGCAGTCTAGGAACAAACTGGTAGATCATTTCACTGTGCTGTTGTACAGCTTATCGGAACTGAAATATTTCATAATCCACATTCTTTTTGGGCAGGAAATACACATCAAGTTTCGCTTGAGCAGTTTCGTAGTCATCTCCAGTGTCAAAGTGTTTCAAAAATTTTCTGAGTGGCGGGACCAGCTTGATAGAAGAACAGTGCTCGTCATTGCTTATCATCAGTAATGTTCATGGCAGTTATGTAAATCTGGAAATGCTTGATCCAGTTCTTCCATCCCTGTCCCAAAGAACTTGGTTCACTCAGAAGAGCAAAGGGTGGTAAAGGAGCGAGATCAATTTTCACAGCCATCGGATACAAAATAACTGCGTTTTCAATCCCCGTCGTCAATGTAGTGTTTATCCACGTTATATTCTGAGAGATATTACTCGATGCAAAGGGAATTACTTCTCTACTCGATAGCACATGGCCAGAATCATTATTACTTCACTCCTTAAAATAGTAACCATGTGATATATCTGTTTATAATAACCACTGAATGAAGATCATGCAATCACATACTGAACAAAGCTGATGCAATCACATCACACAACACTAAAGATACTGGCATGCCTGTCACGACATTACCAAATGTGATAACATCCTTTTGTTTTGGAACTGCATTATAATCACACTACCACTGAGTGATCAACCATATATGCCGAAAATTCACCACAGACATCAAGGCATTGAACATTGCTGACCCTGGATGACTTCTGTCGTGTGGTGACCAGGATCTTCTAGCAACATGGAAGAATTTGTCCAAAGATGGACCACATGTATACACAACTGTTCACCAGTAACAGAGCCCATGCTCCCATCCCCACTACCGAATCACCCTTGGGAACGAGTAGCAACCTATGTCTTTGTGTTAAAGGGAAAAAAGGACGAATTACGTGGATTATTTTTCACGCTATCCAGAGGTAATCCAGTTGACATCAAATTCATCACCCGCCATCATCTATGCCATGAAGACAATCTTCAATTTCAATTTCACATTGACCACAAGGGTTACATGCAACGCTGACATCATGGCAAGTCATTAATTTCTAACTGGCCACACCTTGACGGATTTGTGCAGTGACCATGAATACAAGACCCAGCAGAAGAGGAACTTTGACAAGCACCATAGAACTCGCCCATTACCACTCCTGCCCGAAAATTCACCAGTTTGGGTGAACACCAAAGGTCAGAAAACCACAGGCCATATCCTCAGACCAGCAACCACCCCAAGTTCAGACATCATAGAAGTGCCTTCAGCCCAGATCAGGAGAAATCATTCAGACCATAACCAAGGAGCCGAAGATCTCAGCCAACTGACCACAAACCCTATATTGATCGACCAACAACATGATCACAAACAGAAGCACCTCTACAACCCCCACATTGCCTCACATACTGCAGAAACGGAGATGTGGCATGACTATAATAATGCTATACGATAGTTACACTATGTATGTGTGCTAGAGTAATTGATTACGTCATGTACTATTAATAGTTGCTGCGTTCATACTGCATGATGTTGTTGTAATAGTCATTCTATAGTCTAATTCTAGTCTAGTGTCAGTTGTATTCAGTGATTCATTGCTCTAATAAAGTGACTCAGTGTCCTGTACACTACTTTATACTCGATATTATCACCGTTACATGGTCCAGAGTGCCAAAAGGCGAGGAATGAAAGAATGACTCTTTTATTTTCACTGTGTCTGTTTCATGTTACAGGAGCTAAGCATAGGCATTATTATTTCCATTTATATAATATTGCAATGTCCACATCTGCATATTATAAGCAACCACTGTGCCTTTCATAGGACAGCATCAGTAGTTATTAAAGTGTTTGGGCGATGTTACTATGCAGAATTGTGTGAATATATGAAATTCAAATGCTTGGAATGATTCTCCTCCAACATTTTGTCAGAAAGTAATTGAAGAGGCTTTATAATAAATGACATAATCATTTATTTTCATTGGACATTATAAATTTCTGAAAGAGTACATTTTGTATACATCTCTCAGTACTACTGCCCTCTTTTACTACTTAATAAAGTGTCCAAAATAATCATTGATGATAATTAATTTTCACTTGCTCCCATTAATTCTTCTACAACTTATAACTTTAAGCACAACGGTAGTAGATAACAAGATTTGGTCATTCTCTTTATGATACAATCGTGATGTTTGTAACTTTGTTGTTAATCCTGAAATTGTCATTTACAGGCCTGTAGAACCTGGCACCATTTGTGTTGTTGTTGTACTTGAACCAGGTGTTGCTGAACTTGTAGCAGGTTTTGATGAACTTGCAGAAGGTGTTTGTGAAATTGTAGTAAGTGCTGGTGAACTTGCCGCAGGTGTTGGTGAACTTGTAGCCGACGTTGGTGAACTTGTTGCAGGTATTGACGAAATTGTTTCTCGTTCGTCTCCCTGTTCACCCTTATCTCCCTTCTTTCCTTGTTTTCCCTTGTTCCCTCTTGGACCTTGATCTCCCTTTACTCCTTGCTCTCCTTTCATTCCTGGTTGTCCTGTTTTTCCTTGTTCACCTTTTGTTCCATTAAATCCTGACACTCCTGTGTCTCCTTTCACTCCTGGTTCACCTTTCATTCCTGGTTGTCCTGTTTCTCCTTGTTCACCTTTTGTTCCATTCCGTCCTTGTGGTCCTTGTGGCCCACGCAGTCCTAGCTCTCCTTTTTGACCTCTCTCCCCATGTGACCCTGGGTCTCCCTTTTCACCCTTTGTTCCATTTACCCCATTCAGTCCTGGTGTTCCTCTATCCCCTTTTGCTCTAGGTGAACAAGTACAACCATTTTGTCGTCTAGTTCTTTCCACCAGTTTATCTAGTGGAAAAACAATGAGTCCATATAATCCAAATGAGCACAGTATTAGGTGTAATATAAGTTTCTACATATACCCTAGACAATAAGGACAGATTCTCCTTAGCGTAAAGCTGATTTTTTGTATCATGTACTGTTTTAGTTGTACTTCAATTTCAGACATAGTTGAAAGAAGTTTATCTGAGCCTGTTATTTAATGTGATACATAGAGTATCAAAATATTAATAACTATATTATAATTATTAACATTATTCGTAGATGTAATTATTATGCATCAATATCATTAATCGATGCATGCCAGAATTTTAACTTATTATTTGGCATGATCCCATCCAGTTATAGGTATGTAGCAAGATATCTGCATGGTGTATGACTTATATAATATTCTACACAGTGGGTGTAGTTTGGCATGGGTGTTCATTTCAGTACACAAACAAATACAGGTGTGGTGAGATTTGAATTTGGAGACAATCGTGTTGAATTTTATCATATTTGGATGCTCACCAAGATCAAACAGAGACAAGGAATTTTCATTCTATTATGACACAACAGTAAAAAAGATTGGGATCCCACAAAACCTGAACTGAGCAAAACGACAATATACAATCTGGCTGACCTGTATGTGGAGCTCACTGTTAACAGTTTATCATTCAGGAGCCACTATAGTGGCTCGCCAAATAGTCGTTCAAATTTCCATTAGTTTTTGCGTTTTCTTTCTTAAAAGGCCGACGGGTGGTATTAGACCTTTTAAACACTTTCATAGTCGTAGCATCATATGCAGTCAGTACCAAAGAACTTTATCTATCAAGTATACGATTATGTATGGAATTATCATCGTAATATATGTGGAGAAATGCAAGTAAAATGTTCCAAATAAAATGGCTTCTCAAGTACAATGGGAAGTACTACATAGCGAAATTAACAGTGTTTTTGCTAATAAAGGTTTTATATGAGTATTATTTCTTCTCAATAGCTGTTCAAGTGGAAAATCCAAAAGTAAGGAATTACACAGAGTGAAACTCAATCATTTGCGTTGCATTGACGGTAGCCATAGTTTGTCTTTCAACCTCTTTCACCAATTGACAAAAGATCTTTGTACATGTATACTAAACACAATGCAAAGGGCTGCGTAAGGCTCTCCAGGAGAGCAAACGGCAGGTTCTGCCTTCCCTATGCATTGCATTGTGTATAAGTATAACTTACCAGACCGGTGGCAAGAGTTTCTAAGTTCATCGCAGTTCATGGGTCTCTAGCCTAAATGAGCTTCACATAACAAAAAGGAGTCCTTCTTTGTTGGATATATGGCATTCGGCATACTCATCAGAAAGAAATTGATTTTTTACTTATTAATAATTTCCGACCCATCATAGTGGCTCGCAATCGACTATGCCACAAAAATTTCACGCAAACAATAAAAGGTTAATATACATACTATCTACAAGCTGCACAAAGTCATACCAAATGGCAACAGCCAGTGTCTGGTGAAAATGGACAAAATTGTAACTGTAGTAGTAGAATGTAGTAGTAGTAGAATGCAGTGGAAGAGGTTCTGAAATCGCTAGTTTAAACTGCAAGAGGGTTAATTTGACATGCTTTCAAAAGAGAGAGAAGAATCCAGAGTACAAATAAGACTCATACTGGTGCAAAGGT
Organism: Chondrilla cf. caribensis; assembly: GCA_964020155.1. Classification (NCBI taxonomy): domain Eukaryota; kingdom Metazoa; phylum Porifera; class Demospongiae; order Chondrillida; family Chondrillidae; genus Chondrilla; species Chondrilla cf. caribensis. The sequence goes on from OZ026547.1 coordinate 4,873,683, forward strand.
CTGCAGGGAGAGTTGTGTCCATGAAATTGCTTGTTCTTTAATTGATACTTATTCTTTGTGAATCTAAATTTTTGAATTTGAATTGAAGTTAATTACCATATTTAAGTATGGCATTTACTCAACACAAAATGATAACATGATGCCACAGAGGAAATCATTCGTTGTCCATCAAAATGGGTTATTTCCAGGTTACGCGTTTCATGAATTCCGTAAGGTCTATTCCATCAAATAACATGTCCAATTTTCATCTGGTAAGAATGAAAATTGCAATGGAATTTGAGTATGAGAGATTTTCCGAAACATAATAAATTCCTTGAGGCTCTTTAATTTTGAATGGAAAAAAGGGCACCCAAAAACACTTGTATGATGGCAGTTAGCTGCTTGCATAAAACACACCCACAATCCACACTAAGTCAGACCGAATGAAAAGGCCAGTCCTGGTTGGTAGTAGAATGTGGTGAGAAAGGTTAAGAAATGGGAAACTTGAAATTGCCACTCTCTATCAATTTTAATCATGTGCTTGTAGGGTGTAGGGTGATATCATACAAGACTTCGACTCATAAGTTTAAGACAAGGGAAGGATAGTCCTGACTAATAGGCAAGAAGAGTAGGGACTATAGGGTGTATTTGAACCTCACTAAACTCACCTTTTGCTTCAAGTTGTTCTAGTCTCTTCTCCAATTGTTCTATTATCTGGTGAAGTGACTTGATTTCTTCTTGTGAAACTTTCACTTTATATTCAAGTTGTGAAAGATCTTTTTGCCAATCAGTGATACCCCCCATACTGGTAGTCAATACACAAAACAGGAGGACTACTTGTACTAAAACCTGAATACTTGGAGCCATAACTGTAGCTCTGGTCTGTACTCAGTGCTAGTTTGTGGTAACCACAAAAGAACAGGCTGTTATATAGTCATTGGGGAGCAGGCCGAATTTTTTAATGATATTCATTGTGTAATTCTAGGTGTGCTCAATGAATATTAATTTAAATGGTGTTTTCAATTGGTAATGACAGAGAATAGGAAGTGATATGAGAGCCCCATATCTCCAACACCACATGAACATGGAATCCTAAGAAATGCTGCTTTGGCATTGAACATTTTCTTTGTGTGTGTGTGTGTGTGTGTGTGTGTGTGTGTGTGTGTGTGTGTGTGTGTGTGTGTGTGTGTGTGTGTGTGTGTACATGTGTGCGTGTATGCATGCATGTGTACATTTGGGGATATCTGTGTGCTGTTACATACATTAATAATAATAATAGTATCTGCACTTATTTCTGTACACTGTAGTAGGATTTCATTTTGCTGGAGTTGCAAAATGTAATGATTTCTTAAAATGTGCCATAGTATAAACAGTGAACAAAGTCTCACTCCTAATGACATGCGACAGAAGTAGTTTATATTACATATGTGAAGCAATATATTAGTGTTCTGTAGGTCATCACCCACAGGGATGGTTGGAAGTTGGAATAGGAGTCACTTTCAACTCTTAAAATTATCATATCACATTGGACGTCATATGCATTTTGGTAAATGTTGGAGACCATTGTAAACAATAGGTCAATAACATCCTCAATTTCTGAACATGGGGTACTACTCTTGGACATATGCAGTCACAATAATCTCTTGATTTTTACTTGTAAGACTTCCTCATGTCCATTGTAATTCATTTAGCAATGCTTGCATTGTTGAACCATGAAATGAAATTGCTGTATGCGATTTGATACTTGGTAGGCTTTACTGAATCCTTGGGAGAACAATCACTTGTGTATCCTCGACATCTCCTAGTGCTCCTGGATGGAAACAAGTTCCTTGTGGTACTAATTGATATAGTGTCTGGTCGAAGTGTGTGTGCACGTGTGTATATTTGTGGTTGTGTGTGTGTGTGTGTGTGTGTGTGTGTGTGTGTGTGTGTGCGTGTGTGTGCGTGTGTGTGTGTGTGTGTGTGTGTGTGTGTATGTGTGTGTGTGTTTGCATGTGTGCAGTGTAGCCATTCCTTAGTAGCAGTACTCTGAGATCTTGTAACAATCAGAAGAGTGTCTACTTGTGTTTTTGTTATGGAATTGTGTCAAAATTGAGATTACTAATTTGTTATTGGCAATGTCTGTGGTAACTGATTCAGCAATGCATGTATGGTTGCACCACTAATGAAACAACTGTATGATTTCCCATAAGTGAATTAGCTACACTATACAGATCGTGGACAGATATATCGATATACGCCATAACTGGTGGGATAAGCCTTCCACTAATTTGTGATTCTATCCTACCTATCCTACGAGGTGTGGTAGAAGATTATAAAGTTATAAAGTCATTATGATTACTATGATATATGTGTTTAATAAGTGATGAATGTAATTAAGTGGGTTCCCGGTTATCGGTGAGGAACCTGATGGCAATTCAATTGCATAGTAACCATGACAACAAGGGAACAACACTGATCAAGCATACCCATAATCAGGGGCACCGGAACCGGTCCGACAGGTCTGGCCCTTATTTTCAAGGAAATGCATTCCAGCCAGCGGTGCTGCAAGAAAGACATTGAATGTACATGTAAATGGTATATTTTTAATATTACAGTCATGAGTTAAGCATTACATCATTGTTACACAACAATATCCCGGTACATATGATCTAACACTAACCCTTGATATCGATTAGATTATGACGTGAGCCAACTAGTCATATGACACCCATGTGATAAATGCCATCGGCAGTGGACCAGTGCAGTGGAATCAGTAATGTTGTGGGAGGTATTGATCCTGGGCACCTAGGATCAATCTGATTGTTTTAGTACTGAGAACCTACAAGGTTAGCGATTCAACTTTTCACCAAAGGGTATTTTGATTCATGGGTGCTGTTGTTGGGGTCGGGCTACTTGAGGTTTGGAGTGTTGTTTCTGCTGAATACTATGTACTGTTTCATGGGCATGGTGAAGGCTTTTCTCTATGCCAACTGCCTGGAGTTCAATTGCATCCAAACTGCATGCTTTGGCCAAGTTGTCAAGAGTGAGAGCTTCTTCTCTTAGTCCATTTCGCCCAAGTCGTTCTGACTGGCATTTTTGAATAATGGCAGATTTGAGCTCTCTGTCAAATTCCTGAAACTCACAATGGGCTGCCAGCTGTTGCAGTCTAGGAACAAACTGGTAGATCGTTTCACTGTGCTGTTGTACAGCTTGTCGGAACTGAAATATTTCATAATCCACATTCTTTTTGGGCAGGAAATACACATCAAGTTTCGCTTGAGCAGTTTCGTAGTCATCTCCAGTGTCAAAGTGTTTCAAAAATTTTCTGAGTGGCGGGACCAGCTTGATAGAGGAACAGTGCTCGTCATTACTTATCATCAGTAATGTTCATGGCAGTTATGTAAGTCTGGAAACGCTTGATCCAGTTCTTCCATCCCTGTCCCAAAGAACGTGGTTCACTCAGAAGAGAAAAGGGTGGTAAAGGAGCGAGATCAATTTTCACAGCCATTGGATACAAAATAACTGCGTTTTCAATCCCCGTCGTCAATGTAGTGTTTATCCACGTTATATTCTGAGAGATATTACTCGATGCAAAGGGAATTACATCTCTACTCGATAGCACATGGCCAGAATCATTATTACTTCACTCCTTAAAATAGTAACCATGTGATGTATCGGTTTACAATAATCACTGAATAAAGATGATGCAATCACATACTGAATAAGCTGATGCAATCACATCACACAACACTACAGATACTGGCATGCCTGTCACGACATTACCATACGTGATAACATCCTTTTGTTTTGGAACTGCATTATAATCACACTACCACTGAGTGATCAACCATATATGCCGAAAATTCACCACAGACATCAAGGCATTGAACATTGCTGACTCTGGATGACTTCTGTCGTGTGGTGACCAGGGTCTTCTAGCAACATGGAAGAATTTGTCCAAAGATGGACCACATGTATGCACAACTGTTCACCAGTAACAGAGCCCATGCTCCCATCCCCACTACCGAATCACCCTTGGGAACGAGTTGCAACCTATGTATTTGTGTTAAAGGGAAAGAAGTACGTATTACGTGGATTATTTTTCACACTATCCAGAGGTAATCCAGTTGACATCAAATACATCACCTGCCATCATCAATGCCATGAAGACAATCTTCAATTTCAATTTCAATTCGGCCACAAGGGTTACATGCAACGTTGACATCATGGCAAGTCATTAATTTCTAACTGGCCACACCTTGACGGATTTGTGCAGAGACCATGAATACAAGATCCAGCAGAAGAGGATCTTTGACAAGCACCATTGAACTCGCCCATTACTGCTACTGCCCGAAAATTCACCAGTTTGGGTGAACACCAAAGGTCAGAAGTCCCCAGGCCGTATCGTCAGACCAGCAACCACCCCGCGTTCAGACATCATAGAAGTGCCTTCAACCCAGATCAGGAGAAATCATTCAGACCATAAGCAAGGAACCGAAGATCTCAGCCAACTGACCACAAACCTATTATATTGATCAACCAACAACATGATCACAAACAGAAGCACCTCTACAACCCCCACATGGGCTCACATACTGGAGAAAGGGAGATGTGACATGACTATAATAATGCCATACAATAGTTACACTATGTATGTGTGCTAGAGTAATTGATTACGTCATGTACTATTAATAGTTCCTGCGTTTATACTGCATGATGTTGTTGTAATAGTCAGTCTATAGTCTGGTTTTAGTCTAATGACAGTTGTATTCAGTGATTCATTGCTCTAATAAAGTGACTCAATGCCCTGTACTCTACTTTATACTCGATATTGTCACTGTTACATGGTCCAGAGTGCCAAAAGGCGAGGAATGAAAGAATTATTCTCTTTTACCCCCTCATTATATTTCCACTGTATCTGTTTCATGTTACAGGAGCTAAGCATAGGCATTGTTATTTCCATTTATATATCGCAATGTCCTCATCTGCATATTATGAGCAACCACTGTGCCTTTAATAGGACAGCATCAGTAGTTATTAAAGTGTTTGGGCAATGTTACTATGCAGAATTGTGTGAATATATGAAATTCAAACGCTTGGAATGATTCTCCTCCAACATTTGTCAGAAAGTAATTGAAGAGGCTTTACAATATATAATTTAATCTTTTATTTCCATTGAACACTATAAATTTCTGAAACAGTTGATTTTGTATACAAATCTCAGTATTAGTGCCCTCTTTCACTACTTATTATAGTATCCAAAAGAATCATTGATGATAATTAATTTGCACTTGCTTTCATTTTTTCTACAAATGATAACTTTAAGCACAACTGTAGTAGATAACAAGTTTTTGATCATTCTCTTTATGATGCAATCGTGATGTTTGTAACTTTGTTCTTAATCCTGAAATCGTCATTTACTGCCTGTAGGAGGACTTCCTGTCACTGGCTGTTTTGTTGGTGAAATTGAAGCAGGTGTTGCTGAACTTGTAGCAGGTTTGGATGAACTTGCACCAGGTGTTTGCAAAATTGTAGTAAATTCTGGTGAACTTGCCGCAGGTATTGGTGAACTTGCCGCAGGTGTTGGTGAACTTGCCGCAGGTGTTGGTGAACTTCTTGCAGGTATTGACGAAGTTGTTTTGCGTTCATCTCCTGGTCCACCCTTATCTCCCTTTGTTCCTTTAAGTCCTTGTGGTCCAGTTTTTCCTGGCTCTCCCTTTTTTCCTTGCTTTCCCTTGTTACCTCTTGGACCTCGATCTCCTTTCATTCCTGGTTGTCCTGTTTCTCCTTGTTTACCTTTTGTTCCATTAAATCCTGGCTGTCCTGTGTCTCCTTTCACTCCTGGTTCACCTTTCTGTCCAGCATTCCCTGTTTGTCCTATTTCTCCTAGTTCACCTTTTGTTCCATTCCGTCCTTGTGGTCCTTGTGGCCCACGCAGTCCTAGCTCTCCTTTCTGACCTCTCTCCCCATGTGACCCTGGGTCTCCCTTTTCACCCTTTGTTCCATTTACCCCATTCAGTCCCGGTGTTCCTCTATCCCCTTTTGCTCCAGGTGAACAAGTACAACCATTTTGTCGTCTAGTTCTTTCCACCAGTTTATCTAGTGGAAAAACAATGAGTCTATATAATCCACATGAGCACAGTATTAGGTATAATATAAGTTTCTACATATACCCTAGACAATAAGGACATATTCTCCTTTGTGTAAAACTGATTTTTTTGTATCATGTACTTTTTAGTTGTACTTCAATTTCAGACATAGTTGAAAGGAGTTTATCTGAGCCTGTTATTTAATGTGATACATAGAGTATCAAATAATTAATAACTATTGTATTTATTAATATTATTCGTAGATGTAATTATTATGGATCAATATCATTAATCGATGTATGCCAGAATTTGAACTTGTTATTTGGCATCCCATCCAGTTAAAGGTATGTAGCAAGATATGTGCATGGTGTAGGACTTATATAATATTCTACACAGTGGGTGTAGTTTGGCATGGGTGTTCATTTCGGTACACAAACATACACAGGTGTAGTGAGATTTGAATTTGGAGACATTTGTAGTGAATTTTATCATATTTGGATGCTGAACAAGATCAAACGGAGACAAGGAATTTTCATTCTATTATGACACAACAGTACAAAAGATTGGGATCCCACAAAACCAGAACTGAGCAAGACGACAATATATAATTTGGCTGACCTGTATGTTGAGCTCACTGTTAACAGTTTATCATTCACGAGCCACTATAATAGCTCGCCGAGCAGTCGTTCAAATTTCCGTTAGTTTTTGCGTTTTCCATCTTAAAAGGCCGACGGGTAGTATTATACCTTTTAAACACTTTACAGAAGTTTCATAGTCGTAGCATCTATATGCAGTCTGTACTAAAGAACTTTATCTATCAAGTATACAATTATGTATGGAATTATCATGGTAATATATGTGGAGAAACGCAAGTAAAACATTCCAAATAAAGTGGCTTCTCAAGTACAATGGGAACTACTACATAGCAAAATTTACAGTGTAAGGTTTTATTTGAGTATTTTTTCTTCTCAATAGTTGTTCAAGTGGAAAATCCAAAAGTAAGGAATGACACAGAGCGAAACTGGATCATTTGCGTTGCATTGACGGTAGCCATAGTTTGTCTTTCAACCTCTTTCACCAATTGACAAAGATCTTTGTACATGTATACTAAATACAATACAAATGGCTGCATCAGAAGAGCAAACGGCAGGTTGTGCTTTCCCAAAGCATTGCATTGTGTATAACTTACCAGACAGGTGACGAGCGTTTCTAAGTTCATCGCAATTCATGGGTCTCTAGCCTAAATGAGCTTCCCATAACAAATGGAGTCTTTCTCTGTTGGATATATGGCACTCGGTGCCCAGTGTACTCATCAGAAAGAAATTGATTTTTTATTATTTATAACTTCCAAGCCATTATAGTGGCTCGCGAATGACTGAAAAAAAAATTAACACAAACGATAAAAGTTTAATATACATACTATCTACAAGCTGCGCAATGTCATACCAATTAAATGGCAACAGCCAGTATCTGGTGGAAATGGACTAACTTGTAACTCTAGTAGTAGAATGCAGTGGAAGAGGTTCTGAAATCGCTTGTTTATATTACAAGAGGGTTAATTTAGCATGCTTTCGAAAGATAGAAAAGAATCCAGAGTACAAACATGACTTATACTAGTGCAAAAACTCCATGTGTCCATGAAATTGCTTTTTCTTAAGTCGATACTTGTTCTTTGTGAACCTAAATTCTTGAATTTGAATTGAAATCAATTACTACATTCAAGTATGGTGTTTTCTCAACACAAAAGGACAACATAACGCCACAGAAGAAATCATGTGTTGTTCATCAAAATGGGCTATTTCCAGGTTACAGGTTTCATGAATTCTGTTAAGTGACAAGGTCTATTCCATCAAATAACATGTCCAATTGTTATCTGCTAAGAAAGAAAATTGTAATGGAATTTGAGTATAATAGATTCTCTGAAACAATAAATTCCTGGAAGCACTTCCATTTTTAATTGAAATAAAGGCACCCCAAAACACTTGTATGATGGCAGTGAGCTGCTTGCATAAAACACCACCCACAATCCACACAAAGTCAGACCAAATGGAAAGGCCAAGCCTGGTTGGTAGTAGAATGTGGTGTGAAAGGTTATGAAATGGGAAACTTGAAATTACCACTCTCTATCAATATTTTAATCATGTGCTTGTAGGGTGTAGGGTGATATCATGCAAGACTTCGACTCATAAGTTTATAGACAAGGGGAGGATAGTCCTGACTAATAGGCAAGAAGAGTAGGGACTACAGGGTATATTTGAACCTCACGAAATTCACCTTTTGCTTCAAGTTGTTCTAGTCTCTTCTCCAACTGTTCTATTATCTGGTGAAGTGACTTGATTTCTTCTTGTGAAACCTTCACTTTATATTCAAGTTGTGAAAGATTCTTTTCCCAATCAGTGATACCCCCCATACTGGTAGTCAATACACAAAACAGGAGGACTACTTGTACAAAAACCTGAATCCTTGGAGCCATAACTGTAGCTCTGGTCTGTACTCAGTGCTAGTTTGTGGTAACCACAAAAGAACAGGCTGTTATATAGTCATTGGGGAGCAGGCTGAATTTTTTAATGATATTCATTGTGTAATTCTAGGTATGCTCAATGAATATCTATTTAAAAGGTGTTTTCAATTAGTAATGACAGAGAATAGGAAGTGATAAGAGAGCCCCAACAACCTCCAACACCACATGAACATGGAATCCTAAGAAATGCTGCTTTGGCATTGAACATTTTCTTGTGTGTGTGTGTGTGTGTGTGTGTGTGTGTGTGTGTGTGTGTGTGTGTGTGTGTGTGTGTGTGTGTGTGTGTATGTGTTTTTGTGTGTGCGTGTGCGTGTGTGTGTGTGTGTGTGTGTGTGTGTGTGTGTGTGTGTGTGTGTGTGTGTGTGTGTGTGTATGTGTTTTTGTGTGTGCGTGTGCGTGTGTGTGTATGTGTGTGTGTGTGTGTGTGTGTGTGTGTGTGTGTGTGTGTGTGTGTGTGTATGTGTTTTTGTGTGTGTATGTGCGTGTGTGTGTATGTGTGTGTGTGTGTGTGTGTGTGTGTGTGTGTGTGTGTGTGTGTGTGTGTGTGTGTTTGTGTGTGTGTGTGTGTGTGTGTGTGTGTGTACATGTGTGTGAGTGCATGTGTGCGTGTATGCATGCATGTGTACATTTGGGGATATCTGTGTGCTGTTACATACATTAATAATAATAATAGTATCTGCACTTATTTCTGTACACTGTAGTAGGATTTCATTTTGCTGGAGTTGCAAAATGTAATGATTTCTTAAAATGTGCCATAGTATAAACAGTGAACAAAGTCTCACTCCTAATGACATGCGACAGAAGTAGTTTATATTACATATGTGAAGCAATATATTAGTGTTCTGTAGGTCATCACCCACAGGGATGGTTGGAAGTTGGAATAGGAGTCACTTTCAACTCTTAAAATTATCATATCACATTGGACATCATGTGCATTTTGGTAATTGTTGAAGACCATTGTAAACAATAGGTCAATAACATCCTCAATTTCTGAACATGGGGTACTACTCTTGGACATATGCAGTCACAATAATCTCTTGATTTTTACTTGTAAGACTTCCTCATGTCCATTGTAATTCATTTAGCAATGCTTGCATTGTTGAACCATGAAATGAAATTGCTGTATGTCTTCTCATAATGCAATTTGATACTTGGTAGGCTTTACTGAATCCTTGGGAGAACAAGCTTGTGTATCCTCGACATCTCCTAGTGCTCCTGGATGGAAACAAGTTCCTTGTGGTACTAATTGATATAGTGTCTGGTCGAAGTGTGTGTGCACGTGTGTATATTTGTGGTTGTGTGTGTGTGTGTGTGTGTGTGTGTGTGTGTGTGCGTGCGTGCGTGCGTGTGTGTGTGTGTGTGTGTGTGTGTGTGTGTGTGTGTGTATGTGTGTGTGTGTGTTTGCATGTGTGCAGTGTAGCCATTCCTTAGTAGCAGTACTCTGAGATCTTGTAACAATCAGAAGAGTGTCTACTTGTGTTTTTGTTATGGAATTGTGTCAAAATTGAGATAACTAATTTGTTATTGGCACTGTCTGTGGTAACTGATTCAGCAATGCATGTATGGTTGCACCACTAATGAAATAACTGCATGATTTCCCATAATTGAATTAGCAACACTATACAGATCGTGGACAGATATATCGATATACACCATAACTGGTGGGATAAGCCTTCCACTAATTTGTGATTCTATCCTATCTATCCTACAAGGTGTGGTAGAAGATTATAAAGTTATAAAGTCATTATGATTACTGTGATATATGTGTTTAATAAGCGATGAATGTAATTAAGTGGGTTCCCTGTTATCGGTGAGGAACCTGATGGCAATTCAATTGCATAGTAACCATGACAACAAGGGAACAACACTGACCAAGCATACCCATAAGCAGGGGCACCGGAACCGGTCCGGCAGGTCTGGCCATTATTTTCAAGGAAATGCATTCCAGCCAGCGGTGTTGCAAGACATTGTGTGTACATTTAAATGGTATATTATTACTAGTACACTCATGATTTAAGCATTACATCCTTGTTACACAACAATATCCCGGTACATATGATCTAACACTAACCCTTGATATCGATTAGATTATGACGTGAGCCAACTAGTCATATGACACCCATGTGATAAATGCCATCGGCAGTGGACCAGAGCAGTGGAATCAGTAATGTTGTGGGAGGTATTGATCCTGGGCACCTAGGATCAATCTGATTGTTTTAGTACTGAGAACCTACAAGGTTAGCGATTCAACTTTCTTTCACCAAAGGGTATTTTGATTCATGGGTGCTGTTGTTGGGGTCGGGCTACTTGAGGTTTGGAGTGTTGTTTCTGCTGAATACTATGTACTGTTTCATGGGCAAGGTGAAGGCTTTTCTCTATGCCAACTGCCTGGAGTTCAATTGCATCCAAACTGCATGCTTTGGCCAAGTTGTCAAGAGTGAGAGCTTCTTCTCTTAGTCCATTTCGACCAAGTCGTTCTGACTGGCATTTTTGAATAATGGCAGATTTGAGTTCTCTGTCCTGAAACTCACAATGGGCTGCCAGCTGTTGCAGTCTAGGAACAAACTGGTAGATCGTTTCACTGTGCTGTTGTACAGATTGTCGGAACTGAAATATTTCATAATTCACATTCTTTTTGGGCAGGAAATACACATCAAGTTTCGCTTGAGCAGTTTCGTAGTCATCTCCAGTGTCAAAGTGTTTCAAAAATTTTCTGAGTGGCGGAACCAGCTTGATAGAGGAACAGTACTCATCATTGCTTATCATCAGTAATGTTCATGGCAGTTATGTAAGTCTGGAAACGCTTGATCCAGTTCTTCCATCCCTGTCCCAAAGAACTTGGTTCACTCAGAAGAGCAAAGGGTGGTAAAGGAGCGAGATCAATTTTCACAGCCATCAGATACAAAATAACTGCGTTTTCAATCCCCGTCGTCAATGTAGTGTTTATCCACGTTATCTTCTGAGAGATATTACTCGATGCAAAGGGAATTACTTCTCTACTCGATAGCACATGGCCAGAATCATTATTACTTCACTCCTTAAAATAGTAACCATGTGATATATCTGTATATAATAACCACTGAATGAAGATCATGCAATCACATACTGAATAAGCTGATGCAATCACATCACACAACACTACAGATACTGGTCCCCACCACTCCGCGCTCAGACATCATAGAAGTGCTTTCAGCCGAGATCAGGAGAAATCATTCAGACCATAACCAAGGAGCCGAAGATCTCAGCCAACTTACCACAAACCCAATATTGGTCGACCAACAACATGATCACAAACAGAAGCACCTCTACAACCCCCACATTGCCTCACATACTGGAGAAAGGGAGATGTGGCATGACTATAATAATGCTATACGATAGTTACACTATGTATGTGTGCTAGAGTAATTGATTATGTCATGTACTATTAATAGTTGCTGCGTTTATACTGCATGATGTTGTTGTAATAATCAGTCTATAGTCTAGTTCTAGTCTAGTGACAGTTGTATTCAGTGATTCATTGCTCTAATAAAGTGACTCAATGCCCTGTACTCTACTTTATACTCGATATTGTCACTGTTACATGGTCCAGAGTGCCAAAAGGCGAGGAATGAAAGAATTATTCTCTTTTACCCCCTCATTATATCTCCACTGTATCTGTTTCATGTTACAGGAGCTAAGCATAGGCATTATTATTTCCATTTATATATTGCAATGTCCACATCTGCATATTATGAGCAACCACTGTGCCTTTAATAGGACAGCATCAGTAGTTATTAAAGTGTTTGGGCAATGTTACTATGCAGAATTGTGTGAATATATGAAATTCAAACGCTTGGAATGATTCTCCTCCAACATTTTGTCAAAAAGTAATTGAAGAGGCTTTACAATATATAATATAATCTTTTATTTTCATTGAACACTATAAATTTCTGAAACAGTACATTTTGTATACATCTCTCAGTACTACTGCCCTCTTTTACTACTTAATAAAGTATCTATAATAATCATTGATGATGATTAATTTGCAATTGCTTCCATTAATTCTTCTACAAATTATAACTTTAAGCACAATGGTAGTACATAACAAGTTTTTGGCCATTCCCTTTATGATGCAATCGTGATGTTTGTAACTTTGTTGTTAATCTGAAATCGTCAATTATCTTCGTTAGGATCACTTCCTGCGCCTGGCCTTTTTGTTGGTAAACTTGAATCAGGTGTTGCTGAAATTGTAGCAGGTTTTGATGAACTTGCAGCAGGTGTTTGTGAAATTGTAGTAAGTGTTGGTAAACTTGCCGCAGGTGTTGGTGAACTTGCAGCCGCCATTGGTGAACTTGTTGCAGGTATTGACAAAATTGTTTCTCGTTCGTCTCCCTGTTCACCCTTATCTCCCTTCTTTCCTTGTTTTCCCTTGTTCCCTCTTGGACCTTGATCTCCCTTTACTCCTTGCTCTCCTTTCATTCCTGGCACTCCTGTGTCTCCTTTCACTCCTGGTTCACCTTTCTGTCCAGCATTCCCTGTTTGTCCTTTTTTTCCTAGTTCACCTTTTGTTCCATTCCGTCCTTGTGGTCCTTGTGGCCCACGCAGTCCTGGCTCTCCTTTTTGACCTCTCTCCCCATGTGGCCCTAGGTCTCCCTTATCACCCTTTGTTCCATTTACCCCATTCAGTCCTGGTGTTCCTCTATCCCCTTTTGCTCCAGGTGAACAAGTACAACCATTTTGTCGTCTAGTTCTTTCCACCAGTTTATCTAGTGGAAAAACAATGAGTCTATATAATCCACATGAGCACAGTATTAGATATAATAAAAGTTTCTACATATACCCTAGACAATAAGGACGGATTCTCCCTTGTGTAAAACTGATTTTTTGTATCGTAATTTTTAGTTGTACTTCAATTTCAGACATAGTTGAAAGGAGTTTATCTGAGCCTGTTATTTAATGTGATACATAGAGTATCAAAACATTAATAACTTCATTATAATTATTAATATTATTTGTAGATGTAATTATTATGCATCAATATCATTAATCGATGCATGCCAGAATTTGAACTTATCATTTGGCATGATCCCATCCAGTTATAGGTATGTAGCAAGATATCTGCATGGTGTACGACTCATATAATATTCTACACAGTGGGTGTAGTTTGGCATGGATGTTCATTTCGGTACACAAACATACTCAGGTGTAGTGAGATTTGAATTTGGAGACATTTGTGGTGAATTTTATCATATTTGGATGCTCAACAAGATCAAACAGAGACAAGGAATTTTCATTCTATTATGACACAACAGCAAAAAAGATTGGGATCCCACAAAACCAGAACTGAGCAAGACGACAATATACAATTTGGCTGACCTGTATGTAGAGCTCACTGTTAACAGTTTATCATTCACGAGCCACTATAGTGGCTCCCCAAGCAGTCGTTCGAATTTCCGTTAGTTTTTGCATTTTCTTTCTTAAAAGACCGACAGGTAGTATTAGACCTTTTAAACACTTTCATAGTCGTAGCATCTATATGCAGTCTGTACTAAAGATCTTTATCTATCAAGTATACGATTATGTATGAAATTATCATCGTAATATATGTGGACAAACGCAAGTAAAATGTTCCAAATAAAATGGCTTCTCAAGTACAATGGGAAGTACTACATATCGAAATTAACAGTCTTTATGCTAATAAAGGTTTTATTTGGGTATTATTTCTTCTCAATAGCTGTTCAAGTGGAAAATCCAAAAGTAAGGAATTACACAGAGGGAAACTCAATCATTTGCGTTGCATTGACGGTATCCATAGTTTGTCTTTCAAACTCTTTCACCAATTGACAAAAGATCTTTGTACACGTATACTAAACTCAATGCAAAGGGCTGCGTAAGGCTCTCCAGGAGAGCAAACGGCAGGTTCTGCCTTCCCTATGCATTGCATTGTGTATAAGTATAACTTACCAGACCGGTGGCAAGAGTTTCTAAGTTCATCGCAGTTCATGGGTCTCTAGCCTAAATGAGCTTCCCATAACAAAATGGAGTCCTTCTTTGTTGGATATATGGCATTCGGTGTACTCATCAGAAAGAAATTGATTTTTTACTTATTAATAATTTCCGACCCATCATAGTGGCTCGCAATCGACTATGCCACAAAAATTTCACGCAAACAATAAAAGGTTAATATACATACTATCTACAAGCTGCACAAAGTCATACCAAATGGCAACAGCCAGTCTGTGGTGAAAATGGACGAATTAATAACTGTAGTAGTAGAATGCAGTAGAGGAGGTTCTGAAATCACTAGTTTAAATTACAAGAGGGTTAATTTGACATGCTTTCAAAAGAGAGAAACGAATCCAGAGTACAAGCACGACTTATACTAGTGCAAAAGTCTGCAGGGAGAGACGTGTCCATGAAATTGCTTGTTCTTTAATTGATACTTATTCTTTGTGAAACTAAACTTTTGAATTTGAATTGAAGTTAATTACCACATTTAAGTATGGCATTTTCTCAACACAAAAGGATAAGATGATGCCACAGAAGAAATCATGTGTTGTCCATCAAAATGGCCTATTTCCAGGTTACGGGTTTCATGAATTCCGTAAGTGCGCAAGATCTATTCCATCATATAACATGTCCAATTTTCATCTGGTAAGAATGAAAATTGTAATGGAATTTGAGTATGCGAAATTTTCCAAAACATAATGAATTCCTTGAGGCTCTATAATTTTGAATGGAAAAAAGGGCACCCAAAACACTTTTATGATGGCAGTGAGCTGCTTGCATAAAACACACCCACAATCCACACTAAGTCAGACCGAATGGAAAGGCCAGTCCTGGTTGGTAGTAGAATGTGGTGTGAAAGGTTATGAAATGGGAAACTTGAAAATACCTCTTTCTATTAATTTTAGTCATGTGCTTGTAGGGTGTAGGGTGATATCATACAAGACTTAGACTCATAAGTTTATAGACAAGGGGAGGATAGTCCTGACTAATAGGCAAGAAGATTAGGGACTACAGGGTGTATTTGAACCTCACTAAACTCACCTTTTGCTTCAAGTTGTTCTAGTCTCTTCTCCAACTGTTCTATTATCTGGTGAAGTGACTTGATTTCTTCTTGTGAAACCTTCACTTTATATTCAAGTTGTGAAAGATCTTTTTGCCAATCAGTGATACCCCCCATACTAGTAGTCAATACACAAAACAAGAGAGCTACTTGTACAAAAACCTGAATGTTTGGAGCCATAACTTTAGCTCTGGTCTGTACTCAGTACTAGTTTGTGTTAACCACAACAGAACAGGCTGTTTTATAGTCATCACCAGCCAATAAGTAATGATATTCATTGTGCATTTCTAAGTGTGCTCAATGAATATCTATGTGAATTGTGTTTCCATTGATAATACACAGAGAATAGGAAGTGATATGAGAACCCCATAACCAAACACCACATGAACATGGAATGCTAAGTAATCCTGCATTGGCAATGAACAGGTTGATTCAATTGTGTGTGTGTGTGTGTATGTGTGTGTGTGTGTGTGTGTGTGTGTGTGTGTGTGTGTGTGTGTGTGTGTGTGTGTGTGTGTGTGTGTGCGTGTGTGTACAGTATAGCCATTCCTTAGTGGCAGTACTCTGAGGTTTAGTAACAATCCGAACAGTGTGTAGTCCAGTTTTTGTTATGGAATCTGGACAAAACTGAGATTACAATTTTATTATTGGTAATGTCAGTGGTAACCTATTTAACAATGCATGCCTGGTTGCACCACTGATGAAATAGCTCTATGTTTTCCCATAATTGAATTAGCTACATAAATAAGATAGTGGAAGGTTATATGGATGCACACCAAAACTGGTAGGATAGGCCTTCCACAAACTGTCATACTATCCTACCTATCCTAAGAGGTTTGGTAGCACATGATAAAATGGAACGTCAATATATGATTACTGTGATGAATATGTTTAATATGTGATGAATGTAATTAAGTGGGTTCCCTGTTATCAGTGAGGAACCTGATAGCAATTTCATTGTATAGTAACCATGACAACAAGTGAACACCACTGACCAAGCATACCCACAAGAGTCCTTTGCCTTCCCTGGATGACCTCATGTTAGCAAGCAGTCTCCCAAGATTTCCATTTCTAGGAATCATTGTATTATTATAATATTATATTGCCTACAGATGACCATGTTATGTTGACCTCTATAGGGCCTGTCTGACCGTGGCTTATGTGTAATACCTTCCTTCTCAGAGAATTGCAAGTAATGATTGGAACAAGTCATAGAGTAACACTGGGCAACATAGGTCCAGTTGGTGCCTTTTGATGTTGATAGTCTCTTGTGGTTTAGTGTCTATCACTGGTCAGACTGTCATGTATAGAGGTGATAATATTGATGCTGAATGGAACAGAGCGTTGTATTGAGGAAGTTGACAGTTGGTTGCTCCAAATTTTCTTTTTTACCCCGTTACTGAGATGCAATTGTCCAATTTCTGCTGTGTCCGAATTTTTTGATTACCTTTAGTTACCCTAGCTACTGACATTGAAGACAAGGAGCAATGGTAGTCGGACAAAGAACAAGTCTGCCATACACATGCGAAAGTAATGATCTAGAACTCACACAGTCCTGATTCAGCTATAGTTAGATGATTCCCCAGAATAAAACAACCTCTTGTCTCTGGTTCATCAGGAAGATAGTGGATCATTAGGTAAAATCTTGTTAAGTAGTGTCATAATTTCAGGATCCTCGAGTAACAAAATGACTTTTAAAAATTTTGGCTGTGCTCTGCTGCTCTCACATATCTGAGGAAGGCATTAAAGGCTCAATGTCTCCATGTACTGCCCAATTAATTCCCTTGATAAGTGATGAACAGCGCAATCCTGTTGGAGGTTGACCAACTGTGAGAATGAGCCTACAATTCCATTTGTTGGTTCATTAACACTCTACCAACACTGCTTGCTTAGGTTCGTTCCATCCAACCCATCAATTTTTCTTAAATTGGTCACTTATGAGGTTTCTTGTCCCTATTTATACTAGAGTTACTGTATAGTTGCTCTTGTATTCTGTTCCTCAACTAGGCATGGCAAAACATTATTAAGATAATGATTATCTTATTTACACGTTTTGACAGTTTTTCTTATCAATCTACAGCTGTTGCAATTGTATAAATTGTAAGTTCACAAAAATGTATAAGCTCGATGAGGATTGGACTGCATGTGGTGTTGCAGACAAGTTTAAGCATATCTGTATTTTTCTTTTAAATTATAGTTTTGAATTCTCTAAGATTGAAAAGATAATCGGTGAACAAATTTTCATGAGCATAGTAATTTTCACATATACACTGTAACTGAACACTTGTTATTCACATACTTTTTAATTTAATATTTTATTCGATATGAGATTTCACAGATTATAGTTGTGTTTGAAATTCACTTCATTGTATGCATGTGCAACCACCCCCTAACATACAGGTGACCCTGGCTATAGAACTAGACTAGTAACACCCATATATACTAGGATAGTGATATGGAAATGGTCCCTTATATTTATATTTAACATCTGTAATGGCCAAACAATTGTTGGGACTATATCTGGTACCTGAAAACTTCACAGCCATGTGCCCATTTTTGAGTTATTTTTTTGCAATGGATATGTCTGTTAATTTGATCTTGACATGATCACACTTATCATACTATTATACTTTACTATCATACTACTTTGGCTACTTTATAACATTTTTCAAAACCACATGAAATAGGGTAATAACATTGTTGTGATACACCTATCTCGAAATATACTCATTTTAAAGGATCAAAAGACGGCTAAACACTGAGGACTCGGTTTTGTTATGGGACCACATTTATTACCACATATTCAATCTTAGTGGTATGTTAGCGACCATGTTGCTGCTATAGACTTCACCATCCCAGGTACTGGTATGCGATCCACAAGATGTAGAGTAGTTAATGCATATGGTCCAACTATGCAGAAGGCTTCTAAAAACCCCCAACTAAGAGAGAACTTTTACTCATAATTACAAGAAGTGGTCAGCAATACTCCATCTCATTTTCAGCTGCTTATATGTGGGGATTTCAATTCAAAGTTAGACATAAGATCAATTGAGGATGAAGATGCTGGACTCAGTAACGGCATTGGAGCCCACGGTAAAGGTAAATGCAATAACAGTGGTAAAGCCTTAATTGAATTTCTTAATTGAATTTCTTCTACATAATGGTTTGTTTGCATGCAACTTGGCTTTCCACCACGCCAGCCATGACACAACATCATGGACTGGTTGGATAAAAGATCGTTATGCCCCACCAAACTCTGCTACAACCGAACCTGTTCACAAGCAGATTGACTACATTCTCTGCAAAACCACTGCAAAACCACTATTAACTGACACACGATCCTATGGAGGCGCCACGACATCATCCGACCACAAAACTGTAATAGCTCGCCTTCAGTTCCGACATAGCTCCGTTCTGGAGGCAATCTCTGCAAAGGAATACTGTATCATACAACATCGACCAGCTCACTTCGGACAACTCCACACAGGAAGTATACTGTGAGGAAGTATGTGCACACATTTCTACTAATATGCCAACAACAGGCCCCAACAAGGCCATAACTAACTGCTTTACCTGAATGCCATCCTTCCAGCTGCCTGCAAAGCCCACAAACATTTGAATTTGATAATCAACAAATCAAAAACAGAATTTTCACACATTCATCTGGCAGGTTCAAACCAAACCAAAAGGTACTCAAAAAGGAGAGCACAGGCGCTGCACAACATCCCTTGGTTCAAGACTAAACAGTACAGCTGACATCCTCCACTGCTATAATCTTGGCAATGCCACATTCTGATCACTCTGGATCATTTGGATATAACAACCCCTTATCCCACTCTAATTGAGATTGCAGATCTACCATGCAGTTGTAGTGTCAGTTATGCTCTACACCTGTGGCAGCTGGGCTGCACCCCAATCCATCTTCCGCACCCTCGACAAATGCCATTGACACCACCTAAGATCCATCTTGTGTAACATTGGCCCAACAACATCTCAAATAAGCAGATGTAACACCCACTCTCTATGCGAGATGGTGAGAGTCTTAATGGAGGATGCTTGGACGTGTATTGCGCATGCCACCTAACATTCCTGAACAACAAACATTACAGTCGTAGTCACCCAACAATTCAAAGGTCGACGTGGACGCCATCATATCAATTTACTTGAAACCATCCGCACTGACCTCAGATCAGTTAGCAGAAGACTTGCCAATGATTCTAATAACCCCAGATTGAGAGAGGAAGCCACTGACAGAGCTCAGTGGAAAGACATTCCCAACACTAGACATGCACGTAGCTTTAAAAAGGATTGATTGCAACATTAATACATTGCTATGTAGTTATGATTGCAGAGCAGAGTGTATAATAATAATAATAAATAACGAGAATTCACAGTAAGGTTTCACAATATACCATATTTTCACTACTATCCCACTAAGTTGAATCAAATCCCCTTGGTAGACTTTTAATAATAACTTTGTGTATCTAAAACCCTGATATGGTGTAATTTGAAGTTCTCTTAACAACTCTTTCCATGAAAAGATACTGGCATGCCTGTCACGACATTACCGAATGTGATGACATCCTTTTGTTTCGGAACTGCATAATAATCCCACTACCACTGACGGATCAACCATATATGCAGGAAATTCACCTCAGATATCTATGCATTGAACGTTGCTGACTCAGGATTACTTCTTCATGTTGTGGCAAGGATATCTTCTAGTGACATGAAGGAATTTGTCCAAAGATGGACCACACGTATGCACAACTGTCCACCAGTAACAGAGCCCATGATCCCATCCTCACTACCGAATCACCCTTGTGAATGAGTTGCAACCTATGTCTTTGAGTTAAATGGAAAGAAGTACATAGTGATGGTGGATTATTTTTCATGCTATCCAGAGGTAATCCAGTTGACATCAAATACATCACCCGCCATCATCAACGCCTTGAAAACAATCTTCAATTCCAACGTCAATTTCAATTCAGCCGCAAGGGTTACACGCAACGATGACACACGGCAAGTCATTGATTTCTAACTGGACATGCCTTGAAAGATTTGTGCAGAGACCGTGAATACAGGACCCAGCAGAAGAGGAACTTTTACAAGCACCACAGAACTCGCCCATTACCGCTCCTGCCCTAAAAAATTCTCCAGTATGGGTGAACACCAAAGGTCAGAAGTCCCCAGGCCATCGTCTGACCAGCAACCACCCCACGTTCAGACATCAAAGAAGTGCCTTCTGCCTAGATCAGGAGAAATCGATCAGACCTTAACCAACGAGCCGAAGTTCTCAGCCAACCAACCACAAACCCTATTATATTGATCGACCAACAACATGATCACAAACAGAAGCACCTCTACAACCCCCACATTGCCTCGCATACTGGAGAAAGGGAGATGTGGCATGACTATAATAATGCTATACGACAGTTACACTATGTATGTGTGCTAGAGTAATTGATTACGTCATGTACTATTAATAGTTCCTGCGTTTATACTGCATGATGTTGTTGTAATAGTCAGTCAATAGTCTAGTTCTAGTCTAGTGACAGTTGTATTCAGTGATTCGTTGCTCTAATAAAGTGACTCAGTGCCCTGTACTCTATACTTGATATTGTCACTGTTACATGGTCCAGAGTGCCAAAGGCGAAGAATGAAATAATGACTCTTTTATCCCTTCATTTTATTTCCACTGTATCTGTTTCATGTTACAGGAGCTAAGCATAGGCATTATAATTTCCATTTATATATTGCAATGTCCACATCTGCATATTATAGGCAACCACTGTGCCTTTCATAGGACAGCATCAGTAGTTATTAAAGTGTTTGGGCAATGTTACTATGCAGAATTGTGTGAATATATGAAATTCAAACGCTTGGAATGATTCTCCTCCAGCATTTTGTCAAAAAGTAATTGAAGAGGCTTTACAATATATCATTTAATCTTTTATTTTCATTGAACATTATAAATTTCTGAAACAGTAGATTTTGTATACAAATCTCAGTATTAGTGCCCTCTTTCACTACTTTTTATAGTATCCAAAAGAATCATAATTGATGATAATCAATTTGCACTTGCTTCCATTTTTCCACAAATTATAACTTTAAGCACAACGGTAGTAGATAACAAGTTTTGGATCATTCTCTTTATGATGCGATCGTGATGTTTGTAACGTTAACTTTGTTCTTAATCCTGAAATCGTCATTCACCGCCTGTAGGTTCACTTCCTGTCACTGGCGGTTTTGTTGGTGAACTTGAAGCAGGTGTTGCTGAACTTGTAGCAGGTTTGGATGAACTTGCAGCAGGTGTTTGCAAAATTGTAGTAAATTCTGGTGAACTTGCCGCAGGTGTTGGTGAACTTGCCGCAGGTGTTGGTGAACTTGCCGCTGGTGTTGGTGAACTTGTAGCCGATGTCAGTGAACTTCTTGCAGGTATTGACGAAATTGTTTTGCGTTCATCTCCTGGTCCACCCTTATCCCCCTTTGGTCCTTTAAGTCCTTGTGGTCCAGTTATTCCTGGCTCTCCCTTGTTACCTCTTGGACCTTGATCTCCTTTCATTCCTGGTTCACCTTTCTGTCCACCATTCCCTGGTTGTCCTTTATCTCCTTGTTCACCTTTAGTTCCATTAAGTCCTGGCTGTCCTGTGTCTCCTTTCACTCCTGGTTCACCTTTCTGTCCAGCCTTCCCTGTTTGTCCTATTTTTCCTAGTTCACCTTTTGTTCCATTCAGTCCTTGTGGTCCTTGTGGCCCACGCAGTCCTGGCTCTCCTTTTTGACCTATCTCCCCATGTGACCCTGGGTCTCCCTTTTCACCCTTTGTTCCATTTACCCCATTCAGTCCTTGTGTTCCTTTATCCCCTTTTGCTCCAGGTGAACAAGTACAACCATTTTGTCGTCTAGTTCTTTCCACCAGTTTATCTAGTGGATAAACAATGAGTCCATATAATCCACATGAGCACAGTATTAGGTATAATATATATATATAATAAGTTTCCGCATATATCCTAGACAATAAAGTCAGATTCTCTTTTGTGTAAAACTGATTTTGTGTATCATGTACTTTTTTAGTTGTACTTCAATTTCAGACATAGTTGAAAGGAGTTTATCTGAGCCTGTTATTTAATGTGATACATAGAGTATCAAAATATTAATAACTATATTATAATTATTAACATTATTTGTAGATGTAATTATTATGCATCGATATCATTAATCGATGCATGCCAGAATTTGAACTTATTATTTGGCATGATCCCACCCAGTTATAGGTATGTAGCAAGATATCTGCATGGCGTATGACTTATATAATATTCTACACAGTGGGTGTAGTTTATCATGGGTGTTCATTTCGGTACACAAACATACACAGGTGTAGAGAGATTTGAATTTGGAGACATTTGTGGTGAATTTTATCATATTTGGATGATCGACAAGATCAAACGGAGACAAGGAATTTTCATTCTATTATGACACAACAGCAAAAAAGATTGGGATCCCACAAAACCAGAACTGAGCAAAACGACAATATACAATTTGGCTGACCTGTATGTAGAGCTCACTGTTAACAGTTTATCATTCACGAGCCACTATAGTGGCTCCCCAAGCAGTCGTTCGAATTTCCGTTAGTTTTTGCATTGTCTTTCTTAAAAGGCCGACGGGTAGTATTAGACCTTTTAAACACTTTCATAGTCGTAGCATCTATATGCAGTCTGTACTAAAGATCTTTATCTATCAAGTATACGATTATGTATGGAATTATCATCGTAATATATGTGGAGAAACACAAGTAAAATGTTCCAAATAAAATGGCTTCTCAAGTACAATGGGAAGTACTACATATCGAAATTAACAGTCTTTATGCTAATAAATGTTTTATATGAGTATTATTTCTTCTCAATAGTTGTTCAAGTGGAAAATCCAAAAGTAAGGAATTACACAGAGTGAAACTCAATCATTTGCGTTGCATTGACGGTAGCCATAGTTTGTCTCTCAACCTCTTTCACCAATTGACAAAAGATCTTTGTACACGTATACTAAACACAATGCAAAGGGCTGTGTAAGGCTCTCCAGGAGAGCAAACGGCAGGTTCTGCCTACCCTAAGCATTGCATTGTGTATAAGTATAACTTACCAGATGGGTGGCGAGAGTTTCTAAGTTCATCGCAGTTCATGGGTCTCTAGCCTAAATGAGCTTCCCATAACAAAAAGGAGTCCTTCTTTGTTGGATATATGGCATTCGGCGTGCTCATCAGAAAGAAATTGATTTTTTACTTATTAATAATTTCCGACCCATCATAGTGGCTCGCGATCGACTATGCCACAAAAATTTCACGCAAACAATAAAAGGTTAATATACATACTATCTACAAGCTGCACAAACTCATACCAAATGGCAACAGCCAGTGTCTGGTGAAAATGGACAAAATTGTAACTGTAGTAGTAGAATGTAGTAGTAGTAGAATGCAGTGGAAGAGGTTCTGAAATCGCTAGTTTAAACTACAAGAGGGTTAATTTGACATGCTTTCAAAAGAGAGAGAAGAATCCAGAGTACAAACACGACTTATACTAGTGCAAAAGTCTGCAGGGAGAGATGTGTCCATGAAATTGCTTGTTCTTTAATTGATACTTATTCTTTGTGAATCTAAACTTTTGAATTTGAATTGAAGTTAATTACCACATTTAAGTATGGCATTTTCTCAACA
>OZ026547.1:4900508-4923008 GCA_964020155.1 Chondrilla cf. caribensis
TAACATGATTCCCCAGAATAAAACAACCTCTTGTCTCTGGTTCATCAGGAAGATAGTGGATCATTAGGTAAACTCTTGTTAAGTAGTGTCATAATTTCAGGATCCTCGAGTAACAAAATGACCTTTAAAAATTTTGGCTGTGCACTGCTGCTCTCACATATCTGAGGAAGGCATTAAAGGCTCAATGTCTCCATGTACTGCCCAATTAATTCCCTTGATAAGTGATGAACAGCGCAATCCTGTTGGAGGTTGACCAAGTGTGAGAATGAGCCTACAATTCCATTGGTTGGTTCATTAACACTCTACCAACACTGCATGCTTAGGTTCGTTCCATCCAACCCATCAATTTTTTCTTGAATTGGTGACATATGAGGGTCCTTGTCCCTATTTATACTAGAGTTACAGTAGTTGCTCTTGTATTCTGTTTCTCAACTAGGCATGGCAAAACATATCAAGATAATGACTATCTTATTTACATGTTTTGACAGTTTTTCTTATCAATTTACAGCTGTTGCAATTGTGTAAATTGTAAGTTCACAAAAATGTATAAGCTCGATGAGGATTGGACTGGATGTGGTGTTGAGACCTGCTTAAGTATATCTGTATTTTTCTTTTAAATTATAGTTTTGAATTCTCTAAGATTGAAAAGATGATCGGCGAACAAATTTTCATGACCATAGTATTTTTCACATATACACTGAAACCGAACACTTGCTATTCACATACTTTTTAATTTAATATTTTATTTGATATGAGATTTCACAGATTATAGTTGTGTTTGAAATTCACTTGATTGTATGCATGTGCAAACCACCCCCTAACATACAGGTGACCCTGGCTATAGAACTAGTCTAGTAACACCCATATATACTAGGATAGTGATATGGAAATGGTCCCTTCTATTTATATTAATAATTATTTGAACATCTGTAATGGCCAAACAATTGTTGGGACTATATCTGGTACCTGAAAACTTCACAGCCATGCGCCCTTTTTGAGTTATTTTTTTGCAATGGATATGTCTGTTAATTTGATCTTGACATGATCACACTTATCATACTATTATACTTCACTATCATACTACTTTGGCTACTTTATAACATTTATCAAAATCACATGAAATAGGGTAATAACATTGTTGTGATACACCTATCTCGAAATATACTCATTTTAAAGGATCAAAAGACGGCTAAACACTGAGGACTCGGTTTTGTTATGGGACCACATTTATTACCACATATTCAATCTTAGTGGTATGTTAGCGACCATGTTGCTGCTATAGACTTCACCATCCCAGGTACTGGTAAGCGATCCACAAGATGTAGAGTAGTTAATGCATATGGTCCAACTATGCAGAAGGCTTTTAAAAATCCCCAACTAGGAGAGACCTTTTACTCAGAATTACAAGAAGTGGTCAGCAATACTCCATCTCGTTTTCAGCTGCTTATATGTGGGGATTTCAATTCAAAGTTAGACATAAGATCAACTGAGGATGAAGATGCTGGACTCAGTAACGGCATTGGAGCCCACGGTAAAGGTAAATGCAATAACAGTGGTAAAGCCTTAATTGAATTTCTTAATTGAATTTCTTCTACATAATGGTTTGATTGTATGCAACTCGGCTTTCCACCATGCCAGCCATGACACGACATCATGGACTGGTTGGATAAAAGATCGTTATGCCCCACCAAACTCTGCTACAACCAAACCTGTTCACAAGCAGATTGACTACATTCTCTGCAAAACCACAGCAAAACCACTATTAACTGACGCACGATCCTATGGAGGCACCACAACATCATCCGACCACAAAACTGTAATAGCTCACCTTCAGTTCCAACATAGCTCCCTTCTGGAGGCAATCTCTGCAAAGGAATACTGTATCATACAACATCGACCAGCTCACTTCAGATAACTCGACAGAGGAAGTATACTGTGAGGAAGTATGTGCACACATTTCTACTAATATGCCAACAACAGACCCCAACAAAGCCATAACTAGCTGCTTTACCTGAATGCCATCCTTCCAGCTGCCTGCCACGCCCTCAAAGATTTGAATTTGATAATCAACAAATCAAAAACGGATTCATCTGGCAGTTTCAAACCAAACTAACAGGAACTCAAAATGGAGAGCAATGGCGCTGCACAACATCCCTTGGTTCAAAACTAGACAGTACAGCTGACATCCTCCACTGCTATAATCTTGGCAATGCCGCATTCTGATCACTCTGGATCATGTGGATACAACAACCCCTTATCCCACTCCAAATGAGATTGCAGATCTACCATGCAGTTGTAGTGTCAGTTATGCTCCACAACTGTGGCAGCTGGGCTGCACCCCAATCCATCCTCAGCACCCTTGACAAATGACATTGACACCACCTAAGATCCATCTTACGCAAGCATTGGCCCAACACCATCTCAAAAGAGCTTCCTTACAGCAGATGTAACACTCGCCCTCTATTCAAGATGGTGAGAGAATCTCGTTGGAGGATGCTTGGCCGTGTATTGCGCATGCCACCTGACATGCCTGCACAACGAACATTACAATTTGCAGTCATAGGCATCCAACAATTCAAAGGTCGACGTGGACGCCATCAAATCAATTTACTTAAAAGCATCCGCACTAACCTTAGATCAGTTAACAGAAGACTTGCCAATGATTCTGACATCGCCAGATTGAGAGAGAAAGCCACTGACTAAGGTCAGTGGAAAGACATTCCCAACATCAGACATGCACGTAGCTTAAGAAAGGACTGATTACATTACATTACATGTACTGAATACATTGCTTTGTAGTTATGATTGCAGAACACTGTACATAATAATAATAAATAAATAGCAGGAATTCACGGCAAGGTGTTACGATATACCATATTTTCACTAATATCTCACTAAGTAGATAATACATTTGTGTATCTAAAACCCTGATATGGTGTGATTTTGGAGTTCCTTAACAACTCTTTTCTTGAAAAGATACTAGCATGCCTGTCACGACATTACCGAATGTGATCACATCCTTTTGTTTTGGAACCGCATTATAATCCCACTACCACTGATGAATCATAAATTATTATATATGAGAAAATTTCACCACAACCATCAAGGCATATTGAATGTTGCTGACTCCGGATGATTTCTGTCGTGTGGTGGCCAGGATATTCTAGTGACATGGAAGACTTTGTCCAAAGATGGCCCACATGTTTGCACAAACGTCCACCAGTAACAGAGCCCATGATTCCATCCTCACTAGCAAATCCCCTTGGGAACGAGTTGCAACCTACGACTTGAGTTAAAGGGAAGAAGTACATAGTGGTGGTGGATCATTTTTCATGCTATCCAGAGGTAATCCAGTTGACATCAAATACATCACCCGCCTTCATCAACGCCATAAAGACAGTTTTCAATTTCAATTCCAATTTCAATTCAGCCACAAGGGTTACATGCAATGATGACATCACGGCAAGTCACTGATTTCTTACTGGACACACCTTGAAAGATTTGTGCAGAGAGGTTGAATGCAAGTCCCAGCAGAAGAGGAACATTGACAAGAACCAAAGAACTCGCCCATTACCGCTCCTGCCCAAAAATTCAGCAGTTTCGGTGAACACCAAAGGTCAGAAGACCACAGGCCGTATCGTCAGACCAGCAACCACCCCAAGTTCAGACATCATAGTAGTGCCTTCAGCCCAGATCAGGAGAAATCGTTCAGACCATAACCAAGGAGAGGAAGATCTCAGCCAACTGACCACAAACCCTATATTGATCGACCAACAACATGATTACAAACAGAAGCACCTTTACAACCCCCACATTACCTCACATACTGGAGAAAGGGAGATGTGGCATGACTATAATAATGCTATACGATAGTTACACTATGTATGTGTGCTAGAGTAATTGATTACGTCATGTACTATTAATAGTTGCTGCCATTATACTGCATGATGTTGTTGTAATAGTCAGTCTATAGTCTAGTTCTAGTCTAGTGACAGTTGTATTCAGTGATTCATTGCTCTAATACAGTGACTCAGTGCCCTGTACTCTACTTTATACTCGATATTGTCACTGTTACATGGTCCAAAGTGCCAAAAGGCGAGGAATTAAAGAAGAATTCCCTTTTACGCCCTCATTATATTTCCACTGCATCTGTTTCATGTTATAGGAGCTAAGCATAGGCATTGTTATTTCCATTTATATATTGCAATGTCCACATCTACATATTATAAGCAACCACTGTGATAGGACAGCATCAGTAGTTATTAATGTGTTTGGGCAATGTTACTATGCAGAATTGTGTGAATATATGAAATTCAAATGTTTGGAATGATTCTCCTCCAACATTTTGTCAAAAAGTAATTGAAGAGGCTTTACAATATATGACATAATCATTTATTTTCATTGAACATTATAAATTTCTGAAACAGTACATTTTGTATACATCTCTCAGTACTACTGCCCTCTTTTACTACTTAATAAAGTATCCATAATAATCATTGATGATAATTAATTTGCAATTGCTTCCATTAATTCTTCTACAAATTATAACTTTAAGCACAATGGTAGTACATAACAAGTTTTTGGCCATTCTCTTTATGATGCAATCGTGATGTTTATAATTTTGTTGTTAATCCTGAAATCCTCAATTATCTTTGGTAGGATGACTTCCTGCGCCTGGCCTTTTTGTTGATAAACTTGAATCAGGTGTTGCTGAAATTGTAGCAGGTTTTGATGAACTTGCAGCAGGTGTTTGTGAAATTGTAGTAAGTGCTGGTAAACTTGCCACAGGTGTTGGTGAACTTGCAGCCGCCGTTGGTGAACTTGTTGCAGGTATTGACAAAATTGTTTCTAGTTCGTCTCCCTTTTCACCCTTATCTCCCTTTGTTCCTTGGGATCCAGGAATTCCTGGCTCTCCTTTCTTTCCTTGTTTTCCCTTGTTCCCTCTTGGACCTTGATCTCCCTTTACTCCTTACTCTCCTTTCATTCCTGGCACTCCTGTGTCTCCTTTCACTCCTGGATCACCTTTCTGTCCAACATTCCCTGTTTGTCCTTTTTTTCCTAATTCACCTTTTGTTCCATTCCGTCCTTGTGGTCCTTGTGGCCCACGCAGTCCTGGCTCTCCTTTTTGACCTCTCTCCCCATGTGGCCCTGGGTCTCCCTTATCACCCTTTGTTCCATTTACCCCATTCAGTCCTGGTGTTCCTCTATCCCCTTTTACTCCAGGTGAACAAGTACAACCATTTGTGGTAGGATCTGAGAAAAGGGGGATTATCGCGCTGTTTTGTAAACAGAGATACGGGTCAAAACATGTTTTCATGTAATTTTTTTGATTTTCTTTTTCTGCGATAATTTCAATCTAAACGTTTAGTAGAATGTTCCCTGAAAGCGCAGAGACCATTCGAACTTGCGTTATGGAGCTATGGCTGATTTATTGTTTATCGAGAATATGCCATTTTATTCGATACGCAGTTATGCGGTTACCGCCGTGTAAGCGCGCAAAGAAAAATAACGTTATTGTTAGATTTACTTTATTGTAATGACCTAAAGATAGCTAGCCGATAAGCATGACTGAATTTCGAATACTTTACTTTCTAATTTAACGCATAAGTAATAATGAAATAATATAGCCCAGATGATGGCACAAATTATACGAAGATATACGGAATGTTCGGAAGTAATCCTATAATCGCCATTTCTCGGAAACGTGGTTTCGTTTACCATAACATACTTTCGCATGTATCTTCGAAACCGAATTAGCTATACGGAAATTTCAAGCGGCATTCTGTAGATTAGTATACGTGTTTTAACGAGGTATGGTTAACTCGGAATCGATTGTTAGCGCGATAATACCCCTTTTCTCAGATCCTGTCACATTTTGTCGTCTAGTTCTTTCCACCAGTTTATCTAGTGGAAAAACAATGAGTCTATATAATCCACATGAGCACAGTATTAGATATAATATAAGTTTCTACATATACCCTAGAAAATAAGGACAGATTCTTTTTTGTGTAAAACTGATTTTTTGTATCATGTACTTTTTTAGTTGTACTTCAATTTCAGACATAGTTGAAAGGAGTTTATCTGAGCCTGTTATTTAATGTGATACATAGAGTATCAAAATATTAATAACTATATTGGATTTATTAATATTATTCGTAGATGTAATTATTATGGATCAATATCATTAATCGATGCATGCCAGAATTTGAACTTATTATATGGCATCCCATCCAGTTAAAGGTATGTAGCAAGATATGTGCATGGTGTATGACTTATATAATATTCTACACAGTGGGTGTAGTTTGGCATGGGTGTTCATTAATTTTCGGTACACAAACATACACAGGTGTAGTGAGATTTGAATTTGGAGACATTTGTGGTGAATTTTATCATATCTGGATGCTCAACAAGGTCAAACAGAGACAAGGATTTTTCATTCTATTATGACACAACAGTACAAAAGATTGGGATCCCACAAAACCGGAACTGAGCAAGACGACAATATACAATTTGGCTGACCTGTATGTTGAGCTCACTGTTAACAGTTTATCATTCACGAGCCACTATAGTAGCTCGCCAAGAAGTCGTTCGAATTTCCGTTAGTTTTTGCGTTTTCTTTCTTAAAAGGCCGAAGGGTAGTATTAGACCTTTTAAATACTTTATAGAAGTTTCATAGTCGTAGCATCTATATGCAGTCTGTACTAAAGAACTTCACCTATCAAGTATAGGATTATGTATGGAATTATCAATGTACTATATGTGCAGAAACTCAAGTAAAACCCTCCAAATAAAATGGCTTCTCAAGTACAATGGGAAGTACTACATAGCGAAATTTACAGTGTTTATGCTAATAAAGGTTTTATATGAGTATTATTTCTTCTCAATAGCTGTTCAAGTGGAAAATCCAAAAGTAAGGAATTACACAGAGTGAAACTCAATCATTTGCGTTGCATTGACAGTAGCCATAGTTTGTCTTTCAAACTCTTTCACCAATTGAGAAAAGATCTTTGTACATGTATACTAAACACAATGCAAAGGGCTGCGTAAGGCTCTCCAGGAGAGCAAACGGCAGGTTCTGCCTTCCCTATGCATTGCATTGTGTATAAGTATAACTTACCAGACCGGTGGCAAGAGTTTCTAAGTTCATCGCAGTTCATGGGTCTCTAGCCTAAATGAGCTTCACATAACAAAAAGGAGTCCTTCTTTGTTGGATATATGGCATTCGGCATACTCATCAGAAAGAAATTGATTTTTTTACTTATTAATAATTTCTGACCCATCATAGTGGCTCGCAATCGACTATGCCACAAAAATTTCACGCAAACAATAAAAGGTTAATATACATACTATCTACAAGCTGCACAAAGTCATACCAAATGGCAACAGCCAGTGTCTGGTGAAAATGGACAAAATTGTAACTGTAGTAGTAGAATGTAGTAGTAGTAGAATGCAGTGGAAGAGGTTCTGAAATCGCTAGTTTAAACTACAAGAGGGTTAATTTGACATGCTTTCAAAAGAGAGAGAAGAATCCAGAGTACAAACACGACTTATACTAGTGCATAAAACTGATAGGAGAGATGTGTCCATGAAATTGCTTGTTCTTTAATCGATACTTATTCTTTGTGAATCTAAATTTTTGAATTAGAATTGAAGTTAATTACCATATTTAAGTATGGCATTTACTAAACACAAAATGATAACATGATGCCACAGAAGAAATCATGTGTTGTCCATCAAAATGGGCTATTTCCAGGTTCTGGGTTTCATGAATTCTGTAAGGTCTATTCCATCAAATAACATGTCCAATTTTCATCTGGTAAGAATGAAAATTGTAATGGAATTTGAGTATGAGAGATTTTCCGAAACATAATAAATTCCTTGAGGCTCTTTAATCTTGAATGGAAAAAAGGGCACCCAAAAACACTTGTATGATGTCAGTGAGCTGCTTGCATAAAACACACCCACAATCCACACTAAGTCAGACCGAATGGAAAGGCCAGTCCTGGTTGGTAGTAGAATGTGGTGGGAAAGGTTATGAAATGGGAAACTTGAAATTACCTCTCTCTATCAATATTACTCATGTGCTTGTAGGGTGTAGGGTGATATCATACAAGACTTCGACTCATAAGTTTATAGACAAGGGAGGATAGTCCTGACTAATAGGCAAGAAGAGTAGGGACTACAGGGTGTATTTGAACCTCACTAAACTCACCTTTTGCTTCAAGTTGTTCTAGTCTCTTCTCCAACTGTTCTATTATCTGGTAAAGTGACTTGATTTCTTCTTGTGAAACCTTCACTTTATATTCAAGTTGTGAAAGATTCTTTTGCCAATCGG
Source organism: Chondrilla cf. caribensis (assembly GCA_964020155.1). Taxonomy (NCBI): domain Eukaryota; kingdom Metazoa; phylum Porifera; class Demospongiae; order Chondrillida; family Chondrillidae; genus Chondrilla; species Chondrilla cf. caribensis. The sequence goes on from OZ026547.1 coordinate 4,908,844, forward strand.
TGATACTCCCCATACTGGTAGTCAATACACAAAACAGGAGGACTACTTGTACAAAAACCTGAATCCTTGGAGCCATAACTGTATGGCTCTGGTCTGTACTCAGTGCTAGTTTGTGGTAACCACAAAAGAACAGGCTGTTATATAATCATTGGGGAGCAGGCCGAATTTTTTAATGATATTCATTGTGTAATTCTAGGTATGCTCAATGAATATCTATTTAAATGGTGTTTTCAATTGGTAATGACAGAGAATAGGAAGTGATATGAGAGCCCCATATCTCCAACACCACATGAACATGGAATCCTAAGAAATGCTTCTTTGACATTCAATATTTTCTTTTGTGTGTGTGTGTGTGTGTGTGTGTGTGTGTATGTGTGTGTGTGTGTGTGTGTGTGTGTGTGTGTGTGTGTGTGTGTTTTGTGTGTGTGTGTGTGTGTGTGTGTGTGTGTGTGTGTGTGTGTGTGTGTACATGTGTGTGAGTGCATGTGTGCGTGTATGCATGCATGTGTACATTTGGGGATATCTGTGTGCTGTTACATACATTAGTAATAATAATAGTATCTGCACTTATTTCTGTACACTGTAGTAGGATTTCATTTTGCTGGAGTTGCAAAATGTAATGATTTCTTAAAAATTAATGTGCCATAGTATAAACAGTGAACAAAGTCTCACTCCTAATGACATGCGACAGAAGTACTTTATATTACATATGTGAAGCAATATATTAGTGTTCTGTAGGTCATCACCCACAGGGATGGTTGGAAGTTGGAATAGGAGTCACTTTCAACTCTTAAAATTATCATATCACATTGGACATCATATGCATTTTGGTAATTGTTGGAGATCATTGTAAACATGCTTAGCCTATAAGCAATTGGTCAATAACATCCTCAATTTCTGAACTGTTCATGGGGTACTACTCTTGGACATATGCAGTCACAATAATCTCTTGATTTGTACTTGTAAGGCTTCCTCATGTCCATTGTAATTCATTTAGCAATGCTTGCATTGTTGAACCATGAAATGAAATTGCTGTATGTCTTCTCATAATGCGATTTGATACTTGGTAGGCTTTACTGAATCCTTGGGAGAACAATCACTTGTGTATCCTCGACATCTCCTAGTGCTCCTGGATGGAAACAAGTTCCTTGTGGTACTAATTGATATAGTGTCTGGTCGAAGTGTGTGTGCACGTGTGTATATTTGTGGTTGTCTGTGTGTGTGTGTGTGTGTGTGTGTGTGTGCGTGTGTGTGTGTGTGTGTGTGTGTGTGTGTGTGTGTGTATGTGTGTGTGTGTGTTTGCATGTGTGCAGTGTAGCCATTCCTTAGTAGCAGTACTCTGAGATCTTGTAACAATCAGAAGAGTGTCTACTTGTGTTTTTGTTATGGAATTGTGTCAAAATTGAGATTACTAATTTGTTATTGGCAATGTCTGCGGTAACTGATTCAGCAATGCATGTATGGTTGCACCACTAATGAAATAACTGTATGATTTCCCATAATTGAATTAGCTACACTATACAGATCGTGGACAGATATATCGATATACACCATAACTGGTGGGTTAAGCCTTCCACTAATTTGTGATTCTATCCTATCTATCCTACGAGGTGTGGTAGAAGATTATAAAGTTATAAAGTCATTATGATTACTGTGATAAATGTGTTTAATAAGCGATGAATGTAATGAAGTGTTATCTGTTATCGGTGAGCATATGAGGTTATTGTGCTCATTATTTGTGCATTCTACACCTACAGGTGACAAATAACTCTGATAAAAGACCAGTTTTCAAGACAAATCTTGTGTTTTATTGCATTATATTTATTATTAAAGTCTGCATTAATAAGGTCAACTCACCATGTTGTTTTTGATCTTATAAGGATTTTATTCATCTAAATTTTATTCTCATGACGTTTACATAACAGCCGCCATTTGCGATTAAAGTGACAATGATGTATGCTATACATTAATATGGGAATATCTCATCATAGTCTATAATCCTCGAGAACCATTGCTAACCAACCCCAAACCAAAATTGTCAACCCGGAAACGTATAGAGTACATGCTGACGATTCTGGTGATTGGCTCAACGCTCCCGATTCTTGCCAGGGAAATCCGCCTTTTTCGATTTTCGAGCACCCTTTAAAGTCAGTTTGGAAGGCTCGGTTATCTGCGTTTATATTATAACGTCACCTTCGACTGTTGATTGAATGTCTAGTCAGCTGTTCTACTGAGCAATGAAGTGTCTACCCGAATCATGTAGGAAGAACAACCCCCCAGCACCGTTGTATTCTATAGCAAGGTTAGGGTTAAGGATATAGCTAAATACGGTTGGCTTGCATTTATATCAGTGCATCTCTCACATCAATACAATTTACAAAGTAAACATAACCCTAATCCTAACTCTGTTAAAAGTTTAGCGAAATCATGAAAACCGTGATCAAGTAGTTAGCTACGCTACTTACCGACTATTTTCTTCATCTTTTTCAACAACTTCAATCGGATAGAGATTGTCTTCATTTTTCTTTTGTTTTGGTCTTCGCGGTACTTTCCAATCAGTCTTATCGACGTAAGACACAGGTCGTTTTCTAGTTCGAAGCTGATAAGCCATCTTGCCGTCAGTTGAGAAAGCTGAGTTGAGTAATGACACTTTAACACTATACAATAACGGAAACGGTTACCGATGACGACAACAAAATGGCGGTGGCATGCGGCTTCGATCGACATTCCGTCTAATTAGTACCAAAAAAACATCAAAGGACAGGAATGTATCACATCGAGAAAATGAGCGCAACAACTTCATATGGAACCTGATGGCAATTCTATTGCATAGTAACCATGACAACAAGGGAACAACACTGACCAAGCATACCCATAATCAAGGGCACCGGAACCGGTCCGGCAGGTCTGGACATTATTTTCAAGGAAATGCATTCAGCCAGCGGTGCTGCAAGAGAAGACACTGAATGTACATGTAAATGGTATATTTTTAATAGTACAGTCATGAGTTAAGCATTACATCATTGTTACACAACAATATCCCGGTACATATGATCTAACACTAACCCTTGATATCGATTAGATTATGACGTGAGCCAACTAGTCATATGACAACCATGTGATAAATGCCATTGGCAGTGAATCAGAGCAGTGGAATCAGTAATGTTGTGGGAGGTATTGATCCTGGGCACCTAGGATCAATCTGATTGCTTTAGTACTGAGAACCTACAAGGTTAACGATTCAACTTTTCACCAAAGGGTATTTTGATTCATGGGTGCTGTTGTTGAGGTCGGGATACTTGAGGTTTGGAGTGTTGTTTCTGCTGAATACGATGTACTGTTTCATGGGCATGGTGAAGGCTTTTCTCTATGCCAACTGCCTGGAGTTCAATTGCATCCAAACTGCATGCTTTGGCCAATAAGTTGTCAAGAGTAAGAGCTTCTTCTCTTAGTCCATTTCGCCCAAGTCGTTCTGACTGGCATTTTTGAATAATGGCAGATTTGAGCTCTCTGTCAAGTTCCTGAAACTCACAATGGGCTGGCAGCTGTTGCAATCTAGGAAAAAACTGGTAGATCGTTTCGCTGTGCTGTTGTACAGCTTGTCGGAACTGAAATATTTCATAATCCACATTCTTTTTGGGCAGGAAATACACATCAAGTTTCGCTTCAGCAGTCATCTCCAGTGTCAGAGAGTGTTTCAAAAATTTCTGAGTGGCGGGACCAGCTTGATAGAGGAACAGTGCTCGTCATTGCTTATCATCAGTAATGTTCATGGCAGTTATGTAAGTCTGGAAACGCTTGATCCAGTTCTTCCATACCTGTCCCAAAGAACTTGGTTCACTCAGAAGAGCAAAGGGTGGTAAAGGAGCGAGATCAATTTTCACAGCCATCGGATACAAAATAACTGCGTTTTCAATCCCCGTCGTCAATGTAGTGTTTATCCACTTTATATTTTGAGAGATATTACTCGATGCAAAGTGAATTACTTCTCTACTCAATAGCACATGGCCAGAATCATTTTTACTTCACTCCTTAAAATAGTAACCATGTGATAACTGTTTATAATAACCACTGAATGAAGATGATGCAATCACATACTGAATAAAGCTGATGCAATCACATCACACAACACTACAGATACTGGCATGCCTGTCACGACATTACCATATGTGATAACATCCTTTTGTTTTATGCTGCATTATAATCGCACTACCACCGAGTGATCAACCATATATGCCGAAAATTCACCACGGACATCAAGGCATTGAACATTGCTGACTCCGGATGACTTCTGTCGTGTGGTGACCAGGATCTTCTAGCAACATGGAAGAATTTGTCCAAAGATGGACCACATATATGCACAATTGTTCACCAGTAACAGAGCCCATGATCCCATCCCCACTACCGAATCACCCTTGGGAACGAGTTGCAACCTATGTCTTTGTATTAAAGGGAAAGAAGTACGAATTACGTGGATTATTTTTCACGCTATTCAGAGGTAATCCAGTTGACATCAACTTCATCACCTGCCATCATCAATGCCATGAAGACAATCTTCAATTTTAATTTCAATTCGGCCACAAGGGTTACATGCAACGCTGGCATCATGGCAAGTCATTAATTTCTAACTGGCCACACCTTGAAGAATTTGTGCAGAGACCATGAATACAAGATCCAGCAGAAGAGGAACTTTGACAAGCACCATAGAACTCGCCCACCAGTTTGGGTGAACACCAAAGGCCAGAAGACCACAGGCCTTATCCTCAGACCAGCAACCACCCCAAGTTCAGACATCATAGTAGTGCCTTCAGCCCAGATCAGGAGAAATCGTTCAGACCATAACCAAGGAGCTGAAGATCTCAGCCAACTGACCACAAACCCTAGTATATTGATCAACCAACAACATGATCACAAACAGAAGCACCTCTACAACCCCCATATTGTCTCACATGCTGGAGAAAGGGAGATGTGGCATGACTGCAATAATGCTATATGATAGTTACACTATGTACGTATGTGTGCTAGAGTAATTGATTACGTCGTGTTCTATTAATAGTTGCTGTGTTTATACTGCATGACGTTGTTGTAATAGTCAGTCTATAGTCTAGTTTTAGTCTAGTGACAGTTGTATTCAGCGATTCATTGCTCTAATAAAGTGACTCAGTGCCCTGTACTCTACCTTATACTCAATATTGTCACCGTTACATGGTTCAGAGTGCCAAAAGGCGAGGAATGAAAGAATTATTCTCTTTTACCCCCTCTTTATATTTCCACTGTATCTGTTTCATGTTACAGGAGCTAAGCATAGGCATTGTTATTTCCATTCATATATTGCAATGTCCACATCTACATATTATAAGCAACCACTGTGCCTTTCATAGGACAGCATCAGTAGTTATTAATGTGTTTGGGCAATGTTACTATGCAGAATTGTGTGAATACATGAAATTCAAATGCTTGGAATGATTCTCCTCCAACATTTTGTCAAAAAGTAATTGAAGAGGCTTTATAATATGTGACATAATCATTTATTTTCATTGGACATTATAAATTTCTGAAACAGTAGATTTTGTATACATCTCTCAGTACTACTGCCCTCTTTTACTACTTAATAAAGTGTCCAAAATAATCATTGATGATAATTGATTTGCACTTGCTTCCATTAATTCTTCTACAACTTATAACTTTAAGCACAACAGTAGTAGATAACAAGTTTTTGATCATCCTCTTAATGATGCGATCGTGATGTTTGTAACTTTGTTGTTAATCCTGAAATTGTCATTTACAGGCCTGTAGAACCTGGCACCGTTTGTGTTGTTGGTGAATTTGAAGCAGGTGTTGCTGAACTTGTAGCAGGTTTTGATGAACTTGCAGAAGGTGTTTGTGAAATTGCAGTATGTGCTGGTGAACTTGTAGCCGACGTTGGTGAACTTGTTGCAGGTATTGACGAAATTGTTTCTCGTTCATCTCCCTTTTCACCCTTATCTCCCTTTTTTCCTTGGAATCCCGGAATTCCTGGCTCTCCCTTCTTTCCTTGTTTTCCCTTGTTCCCTTTTGGACCTTGATCTCCCTTTACTCCTTGCTCTCCTTTCATTCCTTTTTGTCCTGTTTCTCCTTGTTCACCTTTTGTTCCATTAAATCCTGGCTGTCCTGTGTCTCCTTTCACTCCTGGTTCACCTTTCTGTCCAACATTCCCTGTTTGTCCTATTTTTCCTAGTTCACCTTTTGTTCCATTCCGTCCTTGTGGTCCTTGTGGCCCACGCAGTCCTAGTTCTCCTTTTTGACCTCTCTCCCCATGTGACCCTGGGTCTCCCTTTTCACCCTTTGTTCCATTTACCCCATTCAGTCCTGGTGTTCCTCTATCCCCTTTTGCTCCAGGTGAACAAGTACAACCATTTTGTCGTCTAGTTCTTTCCACCAGTTTATCTAGTGGAAAAACAATGAGTCCATATAATCCACATGAGCACAGTATTAGATAGAATAAAAGTTTCTACTTCTACCCTAGACAATAAGGACAGAGTCTCCTTTGTGTAAAACTGATTTTTTGTATCATGTACTTTCTTAGTTGTACTTCAATTTCAGACATAGTTGAAAGGAGTTTATCTGAGCCTGTTACTTAATGTGATACATAGAGTATCAAAATATTAATAACTATATTAAAATTATTAACATTATTCGTAGATGTAATTATTATGCATCAATATCATTAATCGATGCATGGAAGAATTTGAACTTATTATTTGGCATGATCCCATCCAGTCATAGGTATGTAGCAGGATATCTGCATGGTGTATGACTAATATAATATTCTACACAGTGGGTGTAGTTTGGCATGGGTGTTCATTTCGGAACACAAACATATACAGGTGTAGTGAGATTTGAATTTGGAGACATTCGTGGTGAATTTTATCATATTTGGATGCTCAACAAGATCAAACGAAGACAAGGAATTTTCATTCTATTATGACACAACAGTACAAAAGATTGGGATCCCACAAAACCAGAACTGAGCAAGACGACAAGATACAATTTGGCTGACCTGTATGTAGAGCTCACTCTTAACAGTTTATCATTCACGAGCCACTATAGTGGCTAACCATGCAGTCGTTCGAATTTCCGTTAGTTTTTGCATTTTCTTTCTTAAAAGGCCGACGGGTAGCATTAGACCTTTTAAACACTTTCATAGTCATAGCATCTATATGCAGTCTGTACTAAAGAACTTTATCTATCAAGTATACGATTATGTATGGAATTATCATTGTAATATATGTGGAGAAACGTAAGTAAAACGTTCCAAATAAAGTCCAATAATAATCCAAATAGGTTTTATATGAGTATTATTTCTTCTCAATAGTTGTTTAAGTGGAAAATCCAAAAGTAAGGAATGACACGGAGCGAAACTCGATCATTTGCGTTGCATTGACGGTAGCCATAGTTTGTCTTTCAACCTCTTTCACCAATTGACAAAAGATCTTTGTACACGTATACTAAACACAATACAAAGTGCTGTGTAAGGCTCTCCACAAGTTCATCGCAATTCATGGTCTCTAGCCTAAATGAGCTTCCCATAACAAAAAGGAGTGACTGTCTTTCTTTGTTGGATATATGGCATTCGGTGCCCAGCGTACTCATCAGAAAGAAATTGATTTTTTACTGATTAATAACTTCCCACCCATTATAGTGGCTTGCAAACGACTATGCCAAAAAGTTTCACACAAGCAATAAAAGTTTAATAATTTATACAATAATAAAATAAAATAATAAAAGGTTAATATACATACTATCTACAAGCTGCACAAAGTCATACCAAATGGCAACAGCCAGTGTCTGGTGAAAATGGACAAAATTGTAACTCTAGTAGTAGAATGTAGTAGTAGTAGAATGCAGTGGAAGAGGTTCTGAAATCGCTAGTTTAAACTACAAGAGGGTTAATTTGACATGCTTTCAAAAGAGAGAGAAGAATCCAGAGTACAAACACGACTTATACTAGTGCAAAAGTCTGCAGGGAGAGATGTGTCCATGAAATTGCTTGTTCTTTAATCGATACTTATTCTTTGTGAACCTAAATTCCTGAATTTGAATTGAAGTTAATACCACATTTAAGTATGGCATTTTCTCAACAAAAAAGTATAAGTTGATGCCTATGGGCTATTTCCAGGTTACGGGTTTCATGAATTCCGTAAGTGCACAAGGTCTATTCCATCAAATAACATGTCCAATTTTCATCTGGTAAGAATGAAAATTGTAATGGAATTTGAGTATGAGAAATTTTCCAAAACATAATAAATTCCTTGAGGCTCTTTAATTTTGAATGGAAAAAAGGGCACCCAAAAACACTTTTATGATGGCAGTGAGCTGCTTGCATAAAACACACCCACAATCCACACTAAGTCAGACCGAATGAAAAGGCCAGTCCTGGTTGGTAGTAGAATGTGTTGTGAAAGGTTAAGAAATGGGAAACTTGAAATTACCACTCTCTATCAATTTTAAATCATGTGCTTGTAGGGTGTAGGGTGATATCATACAAGACTTCGACTCATAAGTTTATAGACAAGGGGAGCATAGTCCTGACTAATAGGCAAGAAGAGTAGGGACTATAGGGTGTATTTGAACCCCACTAAACTCACCTTTTGCTTCAAGTTGTTCTAGTCTCTTCTCCAATTGTTCTATTATCTGGTGAAGTGACTTGATTTCTTCTTGCGAAACCTTCACTTTATATTCAAGTTGTGAAAGATCTTTTTGCCAATCAGTGATACCCCCCATACTGGTAGTCAATACACAAAACAGGAGGACTACTTGTACAAAAACCTGAATGCTTGGAGCCATAACTGTAGCTCTGGTCTGTACTCAGTGCTAGTTTGTGGTAACCACAAAAGAACAGGCTGTTATATAGTCATTGGGGATCCGGAGCAGGCCGAATTTTTTAATGATATTCATTGTGTAATTCTAGGTATGCTCAATGAATATTAATTTAAATGGTGTTTTCAATTGGTAATGACAGAGAATAGGAAGTGATATGAGAGCCCCATATCTCCAACACCACATGAACATGGAATCCTAAGAAATGCTGCTTTGGCATTGAACATTTTCTTTGTGTGTGTGTGTGTGTGTGTGTGTGTGTGTGTGTGTGTGTGTGTGTGTGTGTGTGTGTGTGTGTGTGTGTGTGTGTATGTGTTTTTGTGTGTGTGTGTGTGTGTGTGTGTGTGTGTGTGTGTGTGTGTGTGTGTGTGTGTGTATGTGTTTGTGTGTGTGTGTGCTGTGTGTGTGTGTGTGTGCGTGTGTGTGTGTGCTGTGTGTGTGTGTGTGTGTGTGTGTGTGTGTAGCAATATATTAGTGTTCTGTAGGTCATCACCCACAGGATGGTCGGAACGGATGAACGGTCGATTATCTTATCACATTGGACATCATATGCATTTTGGTAATTGTTGGAGATCATTGTAAACATGCTTAGCCTATAAGCAATTGGTCAATAACATCCTCAATTTCTGAACTGTTTATGGAGTACTACTCTTGGACATATCCAGTCACAGTAATCTCTTGATTTGTACTTGTAAGACTTCCTCATGTTCATTGCAATTGATTTAGCATTGCTTGCATTGTTGAACCATGAAATGAAATTACTGTATGTCTTCTCATAATGTGATTTGCTACTTGGTAGGCTTTACTGAATCCTTGGGAGAACATTCACTTGTGTATCCTCGACATCTCTTAGTGCTCCTGGATGGAAAGAAGTTCCTTGTGGTACTAATTGATATAGTGTCTTGTCGAAGTGTGTGTGCACGTGTGTATATTTGTGGTTGTCTGTGTGTGTGTGTGTGTGTGTGTGTGTGTGTGTGTGTGTGTGCGTGTGTGTGCGTGTGTGTGCGTGTGTGTGTGTGTGTATATATATACATATATGTGTGTGTGTGTGTGTGTGTGTGTGTGTGTTTGCATGTGTAGTAGTAGCAGTACTCTGAGATCTTGTAACAATCAGAAGAGTGTCTACTTGTGTTTTTGTTATGGAATTGTGTCAAAATTGAGATTACTAATTTGTTATTGGCAATGTCTGTGGTAACTGATTCAGCAATGCATGTATGGTTGCACCACTAATGAAATAACTGTATGATTTCCCATAATTGAATTAGCTACACTATACAGATAGTGGACATTTATATCGATATACACCATAACTGGTGGGTTAAGCCTTCCACTAATTTGTGATTCTATCCTACCTATCCTACAAGGTGTTGTAGAACATTATAAAGTTATAAAGTCATTATGATTACTATGATGAATGTGTGTAATAAGCGATGAATGTAATTAAGTGGGTTCCCTGTTATCAGTGAGGAACCTGATAGCAATTTCATTGCATAGTAACCATGACAACAAGAGAAAACACTGACCATGCAAGCATACCCATAATCAGGGGCACTGGAACTGGTCCGGCAGGTCTGGCCATTATTTTCAAGGAAGCCATCGGTGTTGCAGGAAAGACATTGAATGTACATGTAAATGGTATATTATTGTTAGTACAGTCATGAGTTAAGCATTGCATCATTGTTACATGACAATATCCAGGTACAGCTAGTCTCACAATAACTGCCCAACGTGCATTTTCAAGCTGATTCTCTATCCTATATCTGCCTATTGAAACAATTTTGAAGAGAAAATTACTTTTTTAATGGCAAAGTTTGCGAAATCTATTATAACAGATTTTATACAAGAGTGATTATCATGTGACTTCTCGTGACACGCCACCAAATTAGGTGATTCCATTGTTTAAATAACTTTAAAACCACAAGTTATTGGTTTCCGCATTTGATCCTGACACGTCCTATGTTCCGTGTGCACTGCATATACTCAGATGTGTTTGTATGTGTGTGTGTGTTCCTAAGGAAATGGGTAGTATAATACATGAACCACATCATTGCTATAAGATGTTTTGGGATAGCTTAGGTAAGACCACCTCTAACTGCACAACCAGGGACTCCATCAAAACAATATTACAAACATGTTCACAATCCAACCATGCTGGTACACACACACACACACACGGTCAGCATCAAACCTGAAAACCAAAAATCACTGTTTGAAAGTTATGTAAACAATGCAAATACCTAATTTGGGGGCTACAAGAACCGTTGCAACAGAATTTGCAAAATTCGCCATATGAAGGAAGTAATATTGTCCTATAAACGGCTCCAATAAGCAGATATAGTATAGCGAAAACTCAAAGATGAATTTTAGTCACTTTTTGTGAGACTAGCTGTACTGGGATCAGCGAGGAAATGTTCTTACAAAGTAAATCCAATTTTTCACCAATAAATCAGTATTATATCTATTATAACATGGTTTCTTCTTCCTTTTCAACTCACCTTAGTATCCATATTTATTTTTTTCACTCAATTTGGTATGCATTTCAATTTCAATGTATGTTATGCATTTGCCAGGTACCTTCATGATCTGCTTTTGCTGATTGTAAATTCACCCTGTGACCAGGCCTCATTTATAGTATCCATTATTGCACATGCATCGAGTGATGAATGAGTGTTTCCCTCGTTGTCGAGATGTCATAATTCGGTTCTTCTTCTCCCTACATGAAAAATGCGGTGACATCTCAACAACAGTGATAGATATAACTTCACTATCAATGAAAATTTTGATATTATCTTTGTCTATATGGCAGTAGCTTTCATTCAACCTGTGGGAATCAGAACATCAGCCAATTTCATAAGGTCATTCGAAATCCTAAATGCAAAGTAGAAGCATGTATAGAGAGTTTAGTTATTGTTTGTGTGCTTTAAATGTCAACTGCAGAGAAAATATAGTATATTTAATATCAACCTAAAGATTGGTGACCATTTTGTCTACAGCAACAATGTTGACATGTCATACCTGCACATACAAATATGTGCACACAATCCACACTCACACATGCATATTATATGCACACATAAGCACACAGACATATTTCATGCATATATCGATTCACACAAACATGCATGACAAATACAATGCACACACACACACACACACACACACACACACACACACACACACACACACACACACACACACACACACACACACACACACACACACACACACACACACACACACACACACACACACACACACACACACACACACACACACACACACACACGCATACACTTTGACAGACACCACAAAACTCACCCATTATCGCTCCTGCCCGAAAATTCACAGGTTTGGGTTTACCGTATTGTCGGTCCAGTAACCACCCCATGTTCAGACATCATAGAAGTGCCTTCAGCCCAGATCAGGAGAAATCAGTCAGACCATAACCAAGGAGCTGAAGATCTCAGTCAACTGACCACAAACCCTTTATTGATTGACCAACAACATGATCACAAACAGAAGCACCTCTACAACCCCCACATTGCCTCACATACTGGAGAAACGGAGATGTGACATGACTATAATAATGCTATACGATAGTTACACTATGTATGTGTGCTAGAGTAATTGATTATGTCATGTACTATTGATAGTTGCTGCATTTATACTGCATGATGTTGTTGTAATAGTCCGTCTATAGTCTAGTTTTAGTCAAGTGACAGTTGTATTCAGTGATTCATTGCTCTAATAAAGTGACTCAGTGTCCTATACTCTACTTCATACTCGATATTATCACCGTTCGTCCAGAGTGCCAAAAGGCGAGGAATGAAAGAATTATTCTCTTTTACCTCCTCATTATATTTCCACTGTATCTGTTTCATGTTACAGGAGCTAAGCATAGGCATTGTTATTTCCATTTAGATAATATTGCAATGTCCACATCTGCATATTATAAGCAACCACTGTGCCTTTCATAGGACAGCATCAGTAGTTATTAATGTGTTTGGGCAATGTTACTATGCAGAATTATGTGAATATATGAAATTCAAATGCTTGGAATGATTCTCCTCCAACATTTTGTCAAAAAGTAATTGAAGAGGCTTTATAATATATGACATAATCATTTATTTCCATTGGACATTATAAATTTCTGAAACAGTAGATTTTGTATACATCTATCAGTACTACTGCCCTCTTTTACTACTTAATAAAGTATCCGAAATAATCATTGATGATAATTAATTTGCACTTGCTTCCATTAATTCTTCTACAACTTATAACTTTAAGCACAATGGTAGTAGATAACACGTTTTTGGCCATTCTCTTTATGATGCGATCGTGATGCTTGTAACTTTGTTGTTAATCCTGAAATCGTCATTTAGCATTGGTAGTAGTATGAATTCCTGGCTGTTTTGTTGGTAAATTTGAATCAGGTGTTGCTGAACTTGTAGCAGTTTTTGATGAACTTGCAGCAGGTGTTTGCAAAATTGTAGTAAGTGCTGGTGAACTTGCCACAGGTGTTGGTGAACTTGAAGCCGATGTTGGTGAACTTCTTGCAGGTATTGACGGCATTGTTTCGAGTTCATCTCCTGGTTCACCCTTATCTCCCTTTGTTCCTTTAAGTCCTTGTGATCCAGGAATTCCTGGCTCTCCCTTTTTTCCCTTGTTACCTCTTGGACCTTGATCTCCTTTCATTCCTGATTCACCTTTCTGTCCACCATTCCCTGGTTGTCCTGCTTCTCCACGTTCACCTTTAGTTCCATTAAGTCCTGGCTGTCCTGTGTCTCCTTTCATACCTGATTCACCTTTCTGTCCATCTTTCCCTGGTTGTCCTTTCTCTCCACGTTCACCTTTAGTTCCATTAAGTCCTGGCTGTCCTGTGTCTCCTTTCGGTCCTGGTTCACCTTTCTGTCCAGCATTCCCTGTTTGTCCTATTTTTCCTAGTTCACCTTTTGTTCCATTCCATCCTTGTGGTCCTTGTGGTCCTAGCTCTCCTTTTTGGCCTCTCTCCCCATGTGTTCCTGGGTCTCCCTTCTCACCCTTTGTTCCATTTACCCCATTCAGTCCTTGTGTTCCTCTATCCCCTTTTGCTCCAGGTGAACAAGTACAACCATTTTGTCGTCTAGTTCTTTCCACCAGTTTATCTAGTGGAAAACAATGAGTCTATATAATCCACATGAGCACAGTATTAGGTATAAGATAAGTTTCTACATATACCCTAGACAATAAGGACAGATTCTCCTTTGTGTAAAACTGATTTTTTGTATCATCTACCTTTTTAGTTGTACTTCAATTTGAAAGACGTT
>OZ026547.1:4928008-4933008 GCA_964020155.1 Chondrilla cf. caribensis
GTATTTAGTTAGTTGAAAGTTGGTTGCTCCAAATTATCTTATTGACCCCAGTTACTGAGATGCAATTGTCTGATTTCTGCTCTGTTCGAATATTTTGAATACCTGTAGTTACTCTAGCTACTGACATTGAAGACAAGGAACCATCATGGTAGTCGGATGAAGAACAAGTCTGCCATACACAGGTGAAAGTAATGATCTAGCTCTCATTCAGTCGTGATTCAACTATAGCGAGGTTAACATGATTCCCAGGAATTAAGCAACCTCTGGTCTCTGACTCCTTAAGAAGATAGTGGCCATATTCCAGGATCCTGGAGTAACAAAAGGGCTTTCAACACTTCAGTTGAGCACTTCAGCTATCACAGATCCGGGCAAGGCATTAAAGGCCCAATGTCTCCATGTAGCACCCGAGTAATTCCCTGATAAGTGATGAACAGTGCAATCTTGTTGGAGGTTGAACAACTGCGAGAATGAGCATACAATTCCATTGGTTGCTGCTGCTGCACACTGCATGCCTAGGTCCACTTATTCTGTCCTCAGCACCAGTGGTTCTTGAATTGGCGAGTTATTGAGGTTTCTTGTTGCTATTAATACTCATATCACAGTAGTTACTCTTGTAGTCTTTTCCACATATACGCACCGCAAAACATTATCAAGAAAAGAATCATTTCAATTACACTATTGATTAGTCAGTCCAGCTTTTCTTATCAATCTACAACTGTTGCAATTATATACATTGTATGTTCCCAAAAATGTATAAGCTCGATGAGGATTGGACCAGATGTGGTGTTGAGACCTGTTTAAGTATATCTGTATTTTTCTTTGGAATAATAGCTTTCTCTAAGATGGAAGAGATGATCTGTAACCGAATTTTCATAAACTTTGTAATTTTCACATATACACTGAAACTGAACACTTGCTATTCACATACAGCACTACTTTATTCAATATTAGATTTCTCAGATATGAGTTGGGTTTGATATGCATTGATGGTGTGCATGTGCAAACCTCCCTCAACATACAACTGACCTTGGCTATAGAACTAGTCTATTGCTTGCTACCAATCCATAAATTGTAACATGAGTAACTTCTTCCTGTATTTGCTTGTATTATTGCAGAAGTCATTTATTCAGTTGATGACAAACTTTGTTGCTGAACAAAACATTGCTGTAGTCGATCTGACATCGCTTTCTCATATGACAACCTCCTGGATGTAAGCGTCAGGGACATTTGGTGGCAGCAGTGTATCATAGTCATGCTTAGGCGGCGGAACAGGGGGGCCAAGGGGCATGGCCCCCCACTCATGACAAAGGTGGGACCAAGAATGTCTACGTAGAGTATTGCATGCATGGACACAATTGCAATATTAATCATGAGTTCAGCACCATGGCCTTTAGGCCCCCCCACTTGTCTTATCATTCCTCCGCCTATGTCATGACAATTTGACAATCAGCACCTACTCCAAATGTAGTTTCTTTTTCTTCCCTTCTCTCTCGTCTCTTCCTTTTTGCAGGGTTAGTGATACTGGTGCTGTATCCTTGAGCAGATATTGGGAAAGGTTTTGTGTGCCAATTGGATCTATGAATTCCTTCCCAATGATGGACTGATGACTACAGATGTGTAAGCACAATGTGAAAAATATATGGAAGAAATTTAAGTGCTTTCCAAAATTTTTAAATTTGTGATTATTGACTAAGTTAATAGTGTATTGTAGAGATTAAGAACATTTGATAACAGAGTATGACTTGTTTGTCATTTTTAATAATTTGATCGCTCATGCCAATTCATTCTAACACTGATGCCCTACATCATCATTATAGTAATAGCCATTGATTGGAACCATTACCTGTTGATCAGCTGCATATGTAAATCTGATTGCTACTTTCTATTGTTGTAGAAAGATATGGTAAAGACTAAACATGTCAAGTTGAAGTGAATTGTAACAACAGAAATATG
Source organism: Chondrilla cf. caribensis (assembly GCA_964020155.1). Taxonomy (NCBI): domain Eukaryota; kingdom Metazoa; phylum Porifera; class Demospongiae; order Chondrillida; family Chondrillidae; genus Chondrilla; species Chondrilla cf. caribensis. Next base: position 4,929,962 of record OZ026547.1, read on the forward strand.
AATGACCAATGACAGAACTACGTATATTGTGAAGGATTGTATAATACACAATTTTTATCAGTAGCACAGTGTGCATGATATGTATTGTATATGTACCTGTATCGTTGAGACAGTAAATGACTGTGTAATTTTAAGGCTTCTGTTTGTCTTACTAGGTAAGTTAATTGATTGCAACTTCAATGTGTGACCACCATTTATTATATTGCATCCTGTTCTTAATTAGTTCTACATTCTGTACTTTATGGAGTCATTATTAGCTCATTTCATCAAAGTACATCCTAGACACATTTAAGTATTTTCACTTATGTTTCAGACTACAAAGTTTTGTATCACTCTTTTATCTTTAAAGGTCTTCATGTGTAGTTTTGCTATAAATGTGGCCTCATTTTTGCAAGTAATAAGTTTGAGTAGAAGTGAGTGATTGAAGCGATTCGGGTTACGTTTGCGAGAAACGTGGAAGTAACATAGGAGATAGGCGTTAACTTCACGTATACGCACACATGCACACACACACAAACGCATACATGCACACGCGCACACACACACTCATACACATAATAGTTACATGTGCCAGAGTGCCACAAGGCAAAGAGGGGAAGAATGACACTTTTATCCCTTCATTTTATATTCCACTTTGTCTGTTTCATGTTACACGACCTGATCATAGACTATATTTTTTCCATTTATTCATTGCAATGTCCGTATGTGAATTTTATGGTGCATCCATTGTGCCATTCATAGGACAGCATAAGTAGTTATCAATGTCTTTGGAAACTTCAAGTACTTGGAATGATTCCTCCTCCATAGGTATGTCACAAAGTACTTGAAGAGGCTTTCTAATATATAAGAATATTATATTCGAATTCATTTTTAAAAATAAATAAATTTCTAAAACGGCTGATTTTGTATACTTTTCATCACTTAATAGGGTATCCAAAATAATCATTGATAATAATTTCAACTTGCACCCACTTATTCTTCAACAGATTACAACAATTATGCACTATGGCAGTAGATAACAAATTTTTGATAATTTTCTTTATGATGCAATGTTACTAACTTTGTTGTTAATCTTGAAATTGTTGACTAACGTCTACACATTTTTATTTTCTTCTTGCTCTCCCTGTGTAGTTGGTGATTCTTCGCTCTTACCAGGTATTGGTGAAATTGTAGTAAGTTTTGGTGAACTTACAGCAGGTGTTGGTGAACTTGTAGCAGGTGTTGGTGAGCTTGTAGCAGGTGTTGGTGAACTTGTACCAGAAGTTGGTGAACTTGCAGCAGGTGTTGGTGAACTTGCAGCAGGCATTGGTAAACTTGCAGCACGTGTTGATAAACTTGCAGCAAGTGTTGGTGAATTTATAGCAGGTGTTGATGAAATTGTTTGTCGTGCACCTCCTGGTTCACCCTTTTCTCCTTTTTCACCTTTAGGTCCTTGTGGTCCTGTGTCTCCCTTATTTCCTCGCTTTCCTTTCTGTCCTCTTTTTCCTTGTTCACCTTTTGTTCCATTAAGTCCTTGTGGCCCAGGCAGTCCCAGCTCTCCTTTTTCACCCCTCTCCCCATGTGGCCCTGGGTCTCCCTTTTCACCCTTTGTTCCATTTATCCCATCCAGTCCTGGTGTTCCCCTAACCCCTTTTTGTCCAGGTGGACAATTGCAAACATCTTGACGTCTAGTTCTCTCCACGAGTTCATCTGGTTGAAAGACAATGAATCTATGTAATCCACATGAGCACAGTATTAGATAGAAAATTAGTTCCTACATATTCCCTAGACAATAAGGACAGGTTATCCTTTATGTAAAACTGATTTCATTTTTGATACCATGCTGTGTTATAGTTGTACTTCAATTTCAGACATAGATTAATTAGGTTTATCTGAGCCTGTTATTAAATGTGATACATAGAGTATCAAATATCAATAAATATATAATAAAAATGATATTGTATATATTATATATATTACTAGATGTAATTATTATAGACGATAATATTTATTATATAAAATTATAGATACATGGCAGAATTTGAACTTATTATTTCGCATGATCCCATCTAGTTATGAGTATGTAGGGAGGTATCTGCATAGTGTACACCCTGTAAAATATTCTTCACAATAGGAGTATTTTGGCACGGGTGTTCATTTTGGTACACAACAATTAATGAATGGCTGCAGTGATATTTGAATTTGGAGAGATTCCTGGCGAATTTCATCATATATTATTTGGATGCTCAAAAGATCAAACAGAGACAAGTTGCATTGTATTGTGATCCAGCAGTGGATTTGGAGCCCGAAGAACTGAAACTGAGCAAGGCAGCAATATACATCTGAGTATGTTGAGCTTGCTGGTGATGTATACACTTTATCTACAACCCACACAATGTCAAATGGGAACAGTCCGTTTCCAGGGGAAATGGACGAATTAATAACTGTAGTAGTAGAATGCTGTGGAATAGGTTCTGAAATCACTAGTTTAAAATACAAGCGGGTTAATTTAACATACTTTGAAAACAGAGAAAGAATCCAGAGTACAAACACAACTTATACTAGTGCATACAACTGTCAGGAGAGATGTGTCCAAGAAATTACTTGTTCTTAAATCCATACTTGTTCTTTATGAAGCTACATTCATGAATTTTAATTGAAGTTAATTGCTATAATTTTAAATAAGGAATTTCTCGATACAAATGGACAATATTACGCCACAGAAGAACATGAGTTGTTCACCAAAATGGCCAATTTCCAGTTTTTTGAATTTCATGAATTCTGTAAGCGCCAAGTTTCATTCCATCAAATAACATGTCAGATTCTCACCAGTTCTGATGAAAATGGAAATTGTAATGGAATTAGGCACAAGAGATTTGCCTAAAATAATAAAATCATTGAAGGATATTACTTTTAATTGGAATGGAAAAGGGCACCCAAGAAATTCTATTGTATAGTCAATAGGAGGATAGTCCTGACTAACAGGCATGAAAAGATGACTTCAGTTATTATTTGAACCTCACCAATCTCACCTTTCTCTTCAAGTATTTGTAGTCTCTTCTCCAACT
>OZ026547.1:4938008-4948008 GCA_964020155.1 Chondrilla cf. caribensis
CATACTACCCTGCACTGATAAAGGCCAATTATTCCAAAAAAATTATTACAATAAAGCCCAATGACATGACTTTGTGTCAAAAGGAGCGGCTCTTACTGTTTGACTGAATGTAGATGCATGGACAATGTCTGGCATAAATTAGTTGAATGCACTATGCAATTATTGTACATGTTCCATTACATGCATGTACCAGTCTGGTGACCTAGTCAATTTCTGTATGTAGATCTCATGCAGCATAAGCTGAGTACTCGGTAATAAGGAGGACCAAATAATCCAAAACAGTAATTGACTTTGATTACTGTTTGGATGCATATTTTGGGCTTCACAATCTCTTCATATTCTTTACACATTTACCATGAGAGATAACATAACTCTTCTTTTCACAGCTGTTCTGTGTTCTCCTTAGCAAGTAAGTACATGCTATCGGCAAAGGTTGGATTCTTAAACTCAGTCTGAACTTAAATAACTTGGTACATTTCCTATTCTAAAGTCCAAAATTTTGAAGATTACGTATTCCTAAGATGCTCAATGTCCAATTCTTAAAAAAACTACTGTTTTCTGACCGTGGTTGTTAATTTCACTGAATCCACTCTGACAGTTTACTGTTACAGTAAAAGTATCTGAAATATTATGATGCCTCTAGCACATTCGTGTTCTTCATAACTTAAGATCCGTTTTGAAGATTACAGTATGGGAAACTCTTGAATGTGTCGATCAGGTAATCTAATAAAGATGATAGAAACCCTCTCTTTGATGCATACCAGCCACCTTTTGGAATTTTATGACCTATATTATTCTTCAGAAGATTTTGTTCTTGCAATAACTTCGGCCTGTACATCTCTAACATGATCTTCCTAGTTCAATTTGTGTTTCTGTCCAATGGTGTAAATTTTAGGTTGTAGCTACCTTCATAGCCAAGATCAGCCGTTGTTTAGAATTCGGTGCCACACCCTATTTGGATATATTTACCTCCTTTTTACAGATTAAAACTGATTTTATACTTATGGTCTTATGATGGTATCTTTCTATCATTCATGTGTACATGTACGGGTAATAAAATACAGTATGTGCACACATTGAGAGGGAAGGATAATACAGAGGGAGCTCAAAAGATAAATACATACATGAAATTGTTATTATGTAGTCTACATTCAATTATATTGATTTATTTCGTATCTATCCAATCTATAATTCTGCTGAATTGCTACATTTTGATTAATCAAAAGTACATATTTTTCCTGGTAATCAGTATGCAACAGCGAATTTACATATAGTATAAAATTTGGCTTATTGTACAAGCATTAAAGCACATATGTATTATTAGTATGTATAGCCTACGAATGGGAGAAATTCAGATGCTGACTAGGTGCTTAGACAATGAGTATGTTGGTGAGGACATGAAGGGTACTATGGGTCTTAGTGGTATATCTGTGGATATTTATATGTTTATTAAGTTTGTGGATTTTGGGAGGGCATAAAGGAGGCGGTGGCCAGCTGTGGTTTTGGCTAGTTGGTTGTGCTAGTTGCCTGTATTAGGATTCAGTAGGACTTTTAGACTTTTAAGCGATGAAAGAAGGACATTCATTTGTTGTTGACGCTTGGGTGGGGCTTTTGGGCAGGGTCTTGTATGTGGATTCATCCGCTAACAAGTTCTTCTTGGCATCATAGTCTGTCACATTCATTACTACAATAGCACAGCCCTTATCAGCAGATAAAACCATAAGGCTATTGTCACTACTTAGTTCTCTAAGTGCTTTGGTTAAAGGTAGCGTAAGTTAGGGTTACATGATTTCGCCTTGTTAAGAACACCTATGATTTGGGACTGGGCTTTGTTAGTTATTTCCTCTGGGGCCTGGGATTACATAACGTCTTCTTCAGCCCTAGTAGCCATTTGGAAAGTGGTGATATGTGTTTGGGGAGGGCATGGCTAAGGCCTTTAGCTAAGACTGATTGTTATGGCTGGGATACTTCCTTGAAAATGGGTTGACTACCCATCTCAACAATGGGGGTTGGTTATTCCTATGGACACCATGTTTAATTTTTTTATCTGGGTGTCTTTAACTTTCTGACATTCTCACAGAGACTGACGTAGTCAATGGTCTCATGCTTGTTGAAAAAGATCTTGTCCTAGGGTGTATTCTAGTTGGCCATTCGGGATGTATCGGTCTTGTATATTTCTGTCCCTGAACAATTTAAATATCTGAAACAGTTGATTTGATTTATAATTAATATTTCAACTTGCATGCATAGTCCTCCTTACGTAATTTTGCACTAAGTCTTGATATCAATAATTGTTCAACAGATTATACCAATTATGCACTATGGTAGTAGATAACAAATTTTTGGTTGTCCTTTTTATGATACGATGATTGCATGTTTGTTATTAATCCTAAAATTGCTTTTCTCAAATTCAATACTCTTCTCGTGGTCCACCCTTTTCCTCTTGATCTTCAATATCTGGTGATCGTGTAGTAGTTCTTGGGGAACTTGTAGCAGACGTTGGTGAACTTGTACCAAGTGTTGGTGAACTTGTAGCAGGTGTTGGTGAACTTGTAGCAGGTGTTGGTGAATTTGTAGCAGGTGTTGGTGAATTTGTAGCAGGTGTTGGTGAACTTGTAGCAGGTGTTGGTGAACTTGTAGCAGGTGTTGGTGAACTTGTAGCAGGTGTTGGTGAAATTGTTTCTCGTGCACCTCCTTGTTCACCCTTTTCTCCTTTTGTTCCATTAATTCCTGGTTCACCTCTCTGTCCAACATTCCCTGGTTGTCCTGTTTCTCCTTGTTCACCTTGAGCTCCTATTTCACCCTTTTCTCCCTGTGTCCCTTTAAGGCCTTTTGGTCCTGGCTGTCCCTTCTTTCCTCGCTTTCCCTTGTTCCCTCTTGGACCTTGATCTCCCTTTAGTCCTTGCTCTCCTTGCAGTCCTGGTTCACCTTTCTGTCCGGCATTTCCCGGTTGTCCTATTTCTCCTGGTTCACCTTTTGTCCCATTAAGTCCTTGTGGCCCTGGCAGTCCTAGCTCGCCCTTTTCACCTTTCTCCCCTTGTGGTCCTGGATCTCCCTTTTCACCCTTTGTTCCATTTACCCCATCAGTCCCGGTGTTCCTCTAGCCCCTTTTGGTCCAGGTGAACAACTGCAACTATCCTGTCGTCTATTTCTCTCCAGGAGTTTATCTGGTTAGAAAACAATGTGTCTATATAATTCGCATAAGCACAATATAATATAGAATATGAGTTTCTACACATTACCTCGACTATACTGACAGGTTCTTCTGATGTAAAACTGATTTTATTTCTGTTTCAATGTTATGTATTTGTTGCACTTGAATTACATATTTGAAAGTGTTTCATTTGAGCATGTTATTCCACGTTATACATAGAGTACGACAGTGATTTCTTAAGTACATAGATTATCTAGATATAGCATCCGTTACCACAGAAACAGTACTATTATACAGCAATTTTATAATGTATAAAGCGCTAGCAACAGTATAAAGCATTAGCAACGGATGCTATAATGGTTAAGACATGGACACTCGGGCATTATGACATATAAATACACTCGCCCTCGGGCACTTCGCGCCCTCGGGACTCGGTATTTATATGTCATAATGCCCTTGTGCCCATGTCTTAACCACTAAATAAAACATATATCTTGTTTAATTCTGTGCAAATAGATGTATAACCATTGCATGTGGGCTTTTCCATTTGCATTTATGTGGCTTCAGGTGATCACTGATTTTTCGGAGTTTCTTTCCTTATAATTCACTGCATGAACATCCGAGAGGAAATTCAAATTTGTGTAGTGCTTTTAAATGTGTATTTAGTAAGATGACCAATATTTTGAAAGATTTATTGCTTCGTTAATTTTCAAAATATTAAAACATTCAGAAGATGCACGAAAATACATAAAATGGATCCATGAATATAGGGGATATAAATGGGGCATTATCAAAAAGTCAGGTAATATGGGGATAGTTAATTTTGATAAGTTTGTCAATGTATGCTAATCAGTCAGCAATTGACCCAGACTTTTCCCAAATTATCTCAACAACAAAGTTCTATCATGGCAAAGATAGACTAAGTAATTGGTTAGTTGTTGAAATGCGTTCTCAGGAAAGGAGAAAAGGTTATGAAGTCATCCGGTTAGCATAATAACAGAGGTCATATACTAGGTACCTCAAGCCAAGTAGATTTAAATTTTCAATGGTTTTTCCATTTTTTCACCATAGGGTATGGATTAGAGGCTTTGTTTTTGGGGACATCGATAAGGCAGCCATGCTTTGTCCTTTTAACAGAAATTACAATCATGCCAGAATATAAACATATAACTGACATGATCAAATCTGATTATTGGTATGTAGCGAGGTGTGCACCTTGTATATTATATATATATATATATATATATATATATACAGTAGAACCTGTCCAATCCGACACCTCTCTAAACCGACAAATGCTTAAACCGACACCAAATTCCAAGCACGGACACTTTTTCAATACAAAATGACCTGCCTAATCCGACAAATGCCTAATCCGAAAACCGACATTGATTTTGAAGTCCCCAGAACAAAAAATACCTCTACAGTCCGACAATTTTACAGATACAGAGTAAATTTGTTCGATTTTTTCTGCATTCATCCACCGTCGAGCTTGCGGGCGCCATGTTCTTTAATTACGCAATACAACTGAACGGTATCCCCAAACGTATGACGCAATAATCGGACCCTGGTGTAACGGGTCATGCGCGGAAACTTATCCTACAACAATAGAGGCTCTGGCCTATTTATCACAATTGGCATTGTATTTCCAGCATAATGACCAAGAGTGCCTCACACTTGTGGACAAAATGACACAAGTTGTTGAAAAAAGGTCAATTGCTGGCAAACAAAAATATTTAAAGCAAAGCAGTTTAACATCCTTTTTTAAAAATAACACCAAGTAATGTTTATCCATGTACATTTTTTTCATATTTATTATATATATACATTGTTAATAGTGATACAATAATAAGACTAGGTACATAATTATACATGCAACATAAGATACAGTCAGTGAAATACTGTACAATAAATATGAAAAAATGTACATGTATTACATTTATTTGACGATGAAACCTCTCTAATCCGACAACCTCTTAATCCGACGTTATTTTCATTCCCCGTTGAGTGTCGGATTAGAGAGGTTTCACTGTATATTGTTTAAAGAGTATGTGCAGTGGGTGTACTTTGGTGTGGGTACTCATTATAGGTGCATGACTTTATTTTCATAGGTGAAGTGCTATCTGAAAAGCAAACTGGAACTGAACTTGACAATATACAATCGGATGGTCCAGTACATAGGGCTCACTGGTGGTATACCCACCGCGCGCAATATACACAATGACATGCCAAATAGGAACAGACCGTCTCCAGTGGAAATGGATGAACTATAGTAACTGTAGTAGAAGAATGCAGTAGGAGATTCAGAAATCACTAGATTAAAATTACAAGAGGATTAATTTAACGGATGAGAATCCAGAGTGCAAGCACAATTGTCCATGAAGTTGCATGTTCTTGTTCTTGCCCTTTTTGAGCTTTTAAGCACCTTCGAATATAGCTGGAGTTACGGGCCACCTAATGACATGGGAATTGTTTCAGAAGTTAGCTCATGTCTTCAGCTAGGTCTGTCTAAAGTATCAATGTACACGCTCCCTCCCCCTTTGGCTATGCAAAAAGGTGCTTGCTTTTTCCATCCTATACTCCACAATACATTGAAAATTTTTTAAGCACATTCAAATGTAGTTGGAGTTACGGGCCACCTATTGAGATGGGAATTGTTTCAGAAGTTAGTTCACGTCTTCAGCTAGGTCTGTATATAATATCAAGTTGACATGCTCCCTCTCCCTTGAGCTATGCAAAAAGGTGCTTAGCGTTTTCTCTCCTATATTCTCCCACACATTAAAATTATATTAAGCACCTTCGCATGTAGCTGGAGTTACGGTCCACCTAATGACATGGGAATTGTTTCAGAAGTTAGCTCATGTCTTCAGCTAGATCTGTCTAAGGTATCAAGCTGACACACTCCCTCCCCCATGAGCTATGCAAAAAGGTGCTTAGCGTTTTCTCTCCTATACTCCACATTACATTGAAAATAAATTAAGCACCTTCAAATGTAGATGGAGTTTCAGGCCACCTAATGACATGGCAATTGTTTCAGAAGTTAGTTCATGTCTTCAGCTAGGTCTGTCTATAATATCAAGTTGACATGCTCCCTCCCCCTTCAGCTATGCAAAAAGGTGCTTAGCGTTTTCACTCCTATACTCTTAAATGTAGCTGGAGTTACAGGCCACCTAATGACATGGGAAATGGTTCAAAAGTTGGTTCACGTCTTCAGCTAGGTCTGGCAATAATATCAAGTTGACACGCTCCCTCCCACTTGAGCTATGCAAGAAGGTGCTTAGCGTTTTCTCTCCTATACTCTCCAATACATTGAAAATATATTAAGCACCTTCAAATGTAGCTGGAGTTTCGGGCTGCCTAATGAGATGGGAATTGTTTCAGAAGTTAGCTCATGTCTTCAGCTATGTCGGTCTATAATATCAAAATGACACACCATCTCCCCCTTCAGCTATGCAAAAAGGTGCTTGGCGTTTTCTCTCCTATACTCTCCAATACATTGAAAATATATTAAGCACATTCGAATGTAGTTGGAGTTACGGGCCACCTAATGACATGGGAATTGTTTCGGAAGTTAGCTCATGTCTTCAGCTAGGTCTGTCTAAAATATCAAGTTGACACGCTCCCTCCCCCATGAGCTATGCAAAAAGGTGCTTAGCATTTTCTCTCCTATACTCCACAATACATTGAAAATATATTAAGCACATTCGAATGTAGTTGGAGTTATGGGCCACCTAATGAGATGGGAATTGTTTCAGAAGTTAGTTCACTTCTTCAGCTAGGTCTGTATATAATATCAAGTTGACACGCTCCCTCCTCCTTGAGCTATGCAAAAAAGGTGCTTAGCATTTTCTCTCCTATACTCTACCATTAATTCATTTAAAAAATATTAAGCACCTTCGAATGTAGCTGGAGTTACGGGCCAACTAATGAGATGGGAATTGTTTCAGAAGTTATATAGCTCATGCCTTCAGCTAGGTCTGTCAAAAGTATCAATGTACACACTCCCTCCCCCTTTGGCTATGCTAAAAGGTGCTTGCTTTTTCCATCCTATACTCCACAATACATTGAAATTTTATTAAGCACATTCAAATGTAGTTGGAGTTACGGGCCACCTATTGAGATGGGAATTGTTTCAGAAGTTAGTTCACGTTTTCAGCTAGGTCTGTCTATAATATCAAGTTGACTCAATCCCTCCCTCTTGAGCTATGCAAAAAGGTGCTTAGCGTTTTCTTTCATAATTTCTCCCATACATTTAAAATGCATTAAGCACCTTCGCATGTAGCTGGAGTTACGGGCCACCTAATGAGATGGAAATTGTTTCAGAAGTTAGTTCACGTCTTCAGCTAGGTCTGTATATAATATCAAGTTGACATGCTCCCTCCCCCTTGAGCTATGCAAAAAAGTGCTTAGCATTTTCTCTCCTATACTCTCCAATACATTGAAATTATATTAAGCACATTCGAATGTAGATGGAGTTTCAGGCCACCTAATGGCATGGGAATTGTTTCAGAAGTTAGTTCACATCTTCAGCTAGGTCTGTCTAAAGTATCAAGTTTACACGCTCCCTCCCACTTGAGCTATACAAAAAGGTGCTTAGCGTTTTCTCTACTATTCTCTCCCATACATTGAAAATATATTAAGCACCTTCGAAAGTAGCTGGAGCTACGGGCCACCTAATGACATGGGAATTGTTTCAGAAGTTAGCTCATGTTTTCAGCTAGGTCTGTCTATAATATCAAGTTGACATGCTCCCTTCCACTTAAGCTATGCAAAAAGGTGCTTAGCGTTTTCTCTACTATTCTCTCCCATACATTTAGAATATATTAAGCACCTTCGAATGTAGCTGCAGTTACGGGCCACCTATTGAGATGGGAATTGTTTCAGAAGTTAGTTCATGTCTTCAGCTAGGTCTGTCTAAAATGTCAAGCTGACATGCTCCCTCCCCCATGAGCTATGCAAAAAGGTGCTTAGCGTTTTCTCTCCTATACTGTCCCATACATTGAAAATATATTAAGCACCTTCGAATGTAGCTGCAGTTACGGGCCACCTATTGAGATGAGAATTGTTTCAGAAGTTAGTTCATGTCTTCAGCTAGGTCTGTCTAAAGTATCAAGTTGACACACTCCCTCCCACTTGAGCTATGCAAAAAGGTGCTTAGCATTTTCTCTCCTATACTCTCCAATGCATAGAAAATATATTAACAACCTTCGAATGTAGTTGGAGTTACGGGCCACCTAATGACATGGGAATTGTTTCAGAAGTTAGTTCACGTCTTCAACTAGGTCTGTCTAAAGTATCACGTTTACACGCTCCCTCCCACTTGAGCTATACAAAAAGGTGCTTAGCGTTTTCTCTACTATTCTCTCCCATACATTGAAAATATATTGAGCACCTTCAAAAGTAGCTGGAGCTACGGGCCACCTAATGACATGGGAGTTGTTTCAGAAGTTAGCTCATGTTTTCAGCTAGGTCTGTCTATAATATCAAGTTGACATGCACCCTCCCACTTAAGCTATGCAAAAAGGTGCTTAGCATTTTCTCTCCTATACTCTCCAATACATTTAAAATATATTAAGCACATTCGAATGTAGTTGGAGTTACGGGCCACCTAATGAGATGGGAATTGTTTCAGAAGTTAGTTCACGTCTTCAACTAGGTCTGTCTTAGGTATCAAGTTTACACGCTCCCTTCCACTTGAGCTATGCAAAAAGGTGCTTAGCATTTTCTCTCCTATACATTGAAAATATATTAAGCACCTTCGAATGTAGCTGTAATTACGGGCTGCCTAATGATGTGGGACTTTTTTCAGAAGTTAGTTCACGTCTTCAGCTAGGTCTGTCTAAAATATCACGTTGACACGCCCCCTCTCCCTTGAGCTATGCAAAAAGGTGCTTAGCGTTTTCTCTCCTATACTCTCCAATACATTTAAAATGTATAAAGCACCTTCGAATGTAGCTGGAGTTACGGGCCACCTAATGACATGGGAATTGTTTCAGATGTTAGCACATGTCATCAGCTATGTCTGTCTATAATATCAAAATGACACCCCCCCCCCCTTGAGCTATGCCAAAAGGTGCTTAGCATTTTCTCTCCTATACTCTCCAATACATTGAAAATAATAGTATTAAGCACCTTCGAATGTAGCTGGAGTTACGGGCCGCCTAATAATGTGGGAATTGTTTCAGAAGTTAGTTCACGTCTTCAGCTAGGTCTGTCTAAAATATCACGTTGATACGCCCCCTCCCCCTTGAGCTATACAAAAAGGTGCTTAGCGTTTTCTCTCCTATACTCTCCAATACATTTAAAATATATAAAGCACCTTCGAATGTAGCTGGAGTTACGGGCCACCTAATGACATGGGAATTGTTTCAGATGTTAGCACATGTCATCAGCTATGTCTGTCTATAATATCAAAATGACACACCCCCTCCCCCTTGAGCTATGCAAAAAGGTGCTTAGCGTTTTCTCTCCTATACTCTCCAATACATTGAAAATAATAATATTAAGCACCTTTGAATGTAGCTGGAGTTACGGGCCGCCTAATGATGTGGGAATTGTTTCAGAAGTTAGTTCACGTCTTCAGCTAGGTCTGTCTATAATATCAAAATGACACACCCCCTCCCCCTTGAGCTATGCAAAAGGTGCTTAACGTTTTCTCTCCTATACTCTCCAATACATTGAAAATATATTAAGAATGAAAATAGTAGTACAATTTGAGCACAAGGGACTTGCCATGCATAAAAACTTCCTTGAAGGTTCTTTCGATTTAAATGGGAACAGGGCAACTACCAAATTCTTCTGTGAGGCAGCAGCTTGTGTAACCACCACCAACAATCAATGTCATAT
>OZ026547.1:4950508-4970508 GCA_964020155.1 Chondrilla cf. caribensis
TCCCAAGATTGTAGGGATTGTTGCAGATTGCCTACAGATTGATGACCACTTTAGTCCTGTAGTTCCACCTTCACATAGAACTGAACAGCACAAAGTGAGGCCCTTGTCTTTTATTTTCTTACTATTGCACTGCTGTATCCCAAAAAGGTATACCTATCTATATTTCTAAAGCTGATAATTCTTGGCAATCCCAGTTTGCTGTTATTATTATTGCTGAGGAATTATTATTATTTGTTCAATTCTTATTAGTGATTTTAAATTGTTATTGTATTATAGTACTTATTGTACAAACTTTAGTATATGTGAGTCAATCTGAGAAATGGGTTAATCTCCCACATTGCAATTTGGGGCACGTGTGTTTTTGATAATTATTATTCGAAAGCATAATCACAAATGTGGTACATCGCTGTATTTTATTGCTTTTGGGGTATCTTTTAGCTACAATAGTTCTGAATAATTTCATTTTTATTATATAATGTTTCATGACAATAATGTCATGCAATCACAGTGACGTTATAATGTAAGTCAGGACAGGTCACTGTGACTATGAGCAGTATGCAAGGTGAACAAGTATTGTGCATGCTTTCAGCAGTCACAAAGGATTACTAAGAATGTAAGACTATGATGTCCAAGGTGAACATGTTAGAAGGTGTCCCCTAATTGTAGATATGTCTGGATACGTATCTTGCTACATACCTATACCTTGATTTGGTGATGTCAAAAATGTCTGGGAAATAAGAGCACAACAAGACTGCCTTTCAGATGTTCCAAACAACTAAGCAACAAACCCTACAAGATGACGCCAGAAGAAATAAACAAGCAATTACCCTCGTGTGTCAACAACAGGGAACAAATCACTATGTTAGCCATAATTATGCTATTCGTACTCCTTACTCAGAGATAAGAAACAAGTGCATAACAATCTCAGTGAGCTATTATTAGATGAATTCTTCTTCAAAATGACATCATATATGTCACACACACAAACACACACACACACACACACACACAATACAGCATATCTACGTACCTGCTATCCCTCCAATCCCCATGATATTCAAATTTGTCCTTTTAGAAGGACATTTTCAAAAACTTTTCTGAGACTCACAGTATATGTCCATCATTTGATGACATTAAAATCGGTAATTGAATCTTTATTATGTGGACTAGTACATTAGGCCCTCATACAAATGTGTATTCAATTTTGATGATGTATATAGTTCGGTATATTTCTCATAATCTTTTGATTTCACTGAATTGAATGGCCACACATTATTCTGTAAAACAGCAGTGGTCCTAACCCACCAAATCAGTGGGTTAGTCCCACTTGCGGTTAACCCACCCTCGGAGGGTTTGGAGTGTACAATATCTATGATGGGTTAGACCCATCGCAAAGCCATTTTTTGTGTGTGGGTCTGATAGATATCATTAAATCGCCCTGCTACATGTTTACACAGCCATCCCACTAAGCTTGGTAGTTTCCCCGGGATGGAAATGTATAAATAGTTGTGTAAAAGAATACCGAGTTATACTGAACTGGGTTATCTATATCCCACATTAACACGTGGAAACCATTTGTTCCTTTTTATAGGTTATTTTGCTTCAATATCTGTGGGACTGGAAGTGATGCCTACAAAAGATTCTATCAAGCGTCACAGAACCTCAATTTCTGCAATGATAAAAAGGAAAATTTCTCATTATAAGATAGTCCATCCTAATGCGGCACAGGAAGAAATACGTAAACATATCTTGGAAGAAGATTCAGTGGATATATCCCAAACAACAATAGCTGACATCCTACAAGACTCTGACAGGTGGATGAGCACCGGTACTCAAGACAAGTCCATGATACAACCAAAGGGACGAATTGTCTGGCCTCCTGTTAAGCCATACAACATATCACAAGCAATTCCAGTCTGTCAGCGCCTACTTGCAACACTACAGAGCCATGACAGCTTCAGTGAACAGGACTATTGTCAATCTGATTGAAAAAAATGCATGACGTGAACGGAAATAAACAGTTCACCTTCAAAGTTAAAATTATCCTGACAGACCATTTTGATGAGTAGGATTGCATGCCTTTTTAATTTGTATGAAGTATTATTCTCACATATACCTTTTGTTCTTTTCAATAATAATCCACCCAATACATTTTTTACCTGACATGTCATTTATACAGCACATTTACGTTGGGAACAGATATCGTCGAACCCACTGTAATAGTCCCTAGAAATCTAAGCTATATATATATTTTTTTTTTTTTTTTTTTTTCTTTTTTTTTTACATAACATACAATAATAGTCAAATGTGAAATCAAACACTACAACACCCTAGGACAGATACAGCATTAAAATTTTGGATGCACACACTGATTTGTTGACATAACTTTAAATAAGACAATGGGTCACTTGAAATGAGGCGCGCTCGTTTTGCGAGATCATGAATGAAATCAAGAGCGTCTGAACCGAAAGCTCCTGTTGATTCAAATGCAATCAGTTGAAAGTGATGGTTGTTTGATAACTCATTATACAGGTTGAATATATATATATATATATATGAGATTAGTATAGTTAATAAAATTATACAATTAATTTACTCAATTGCTCATGTGTAGCTGAGAATTCCCTCACTACACACACCACATGCACACACACACACACACACACACACACACACACACGCACACACACACACTCACACACACACACACACACACACGGACACACGGACACACACACACACACACTCACACACACACACACACACACACAAACACACACACACACACATACACAAACACACACACACACACACACACACACACACACACACACACACACACACACGCACACACACCAATATGCCACAGTGTCTAAGATGATATCCTATTTCTCAGAGTTGAAGGCAACCCTAACCTCCACACCGCACACACATACACACACATGCTCACACACACACACACACACACACACACACACACACACACACACACACACACACATCAATATGCTTAAACCCTGACATACTTGAATCCACTTGTTTAAAGCAAAGCAGATTTTCTAAGGATTCCACATTTATCAGCATTTGGGTAGTATGGGGTTATGATATCAATTCCCTTTATCTGCCCATATCAATATAAAGCACCATACATAAGAGTATTCATTGAGCATACCTAGAAATGCACAATGAATATCATTAAAAGTGCACCTGTTTTCCACTGACTATCAAACACCCTGTTCTGTTGTGGTTACCATAAACTAGCACTGAGAAAGTTAGAGTATTGACTGGAACTACAGTTATGGCTCCAAGCATTCAGGTCTTTGTACAAGTGACTCTATTGTTTTGTGTGGTGACTACCAGTATGGGGGGTATCACTGATTTGCAAAAGGCATTTTCACAACTTGAAAACAAAGTGAATGTACAACAAGAAGAAATAAAGTCTCTTCACCGCTTGGTAGAAGAGTTGGAGAAGAGACTAGAACCACTTGAAGAGAAAGGTGAGTTTAATTCATGAGGATCACATACAACTTGCAGTCCTGAATCTTTACACCTACAGTCAGGACCACCCTCCTGTTGACTTTAGAATTAATTGATTTACTTCATTGAATGATGTCACTCTATGTTGGTGAGTAGCAAGAAAGTAAGCTCTGAAATAGAGAATGGCAAATTCAGCAAAAATGTATCCTTTGAGAAACTCATCGAAGCCTGTTGAATGTACAGGTATGAATTACTTGGTACGGTTATTAGAGAAGGATTTGAAACTTGTGGTGCTGCCGTCAACCCATTGCCATTGTAATTTTCATTCATTGTTTTCACTGAAAATATTACCGGACGCTGCACTTGAATCCCTTCAAATATTCAATTCTCACATCTGAGTCCAATATTTCATTATGTATACCCTAATTGTAGATTTGTGTGGATACTATCTACATACCTATACCTTGATTTGGTGATGTTAATAATGTCTGAGAAAAGGGGTTACCATAATATCGCGCTGTTGCTTAAACGGAGATATCGGTCAAAACATGTTTTCATGTACTTTTTCCACTTTCTTTTTCTGCGATAAATCCAATCTAAACGTGAAAGCACAGAGACCGTTCAACCTTGCGTTTTGGAGCTATGGCTGATTTAATGTCTATCGATATTACGCCATTTTATTCGATAAGCAGTTATAGGGTTACCACCGTGTAAGCATGCAAAGAAAAGTAACGTTATTGATTTTGAATTATTAAAGTTATTGAAATTAATTTATTGTAATGAGCTGAAGATACCTAGCTGATAAGCATGATTGAATTTTGTATACTTTCTCTTTTAACGCATAAGTAGTAATAAAAAATATAGCCCAAATGATGTCACAAATTATACAAATATCTACAGAATGTTTGGAAGGAAGCCATTTCTCGGAAATGTGTTATTTTGTGTGTAACATACTTCCGTGTGTATCTTCTGAACCCAATTAGCTATATGGAAATTTAAGCGGCATTCTGTAGATTAGTATACGTGTATTAAATAGGTATGGTTAACTAGGAATCAATTGTTAGTGATAATATTACCCCTTTTCTCAGATTCTGTCACACACACACACACACACACACATATATATATATATATATATATATATATATATATATATATATATATATATATATACGGTATATCCATGTATCTATCCTGTCCCCTCTTATCACCATGTTATTAAAATTGTCCATTTTTTTCAATTGTTCTTGAATTCCAAATCATATCCGAGCCATACAGTATAATCATCATTGAAAAAGTGGTATACTACCATTTGAAAATTGTCATCTGGAGAATTGTCCATAAAGTAAAATCGTCAATTAAATTTTACTCGTGTGCCCTAACTGCTATTTTGTATAACTGCAATGTTTACTTCATGAATTAAATCTCCATCTATTTCTAGTAATCTTTTGGTTATGGTAAAGTAAATGGCGGCTTGTAAGATGGCTTGAAAAACTAAATTGTTTTCAGCAGATTCAAAACACCAGAACTTTTACATATTGGAGAATTTGTCTCTGTTGTCCCAGGTATATATGTGAGTGTGCAAGTGAAAAGGGCCAATAGCCATTATTATCAAAATGTTCAGAATTAATGTATCAAAATAGCCATATAAAACCCATATTCAATATACAATACAGTACTATGTGCGCAGGTAGGACATGTCAACTTCCAGCGCGGAAACCAAAAACTTGCGGTTTTAAAGTTATGTAAACAATGGAATCACCTAATTTGGGCGGCCAGTCACGAGCAGTCACATGATAATCACGCTTCTACGAGAACCGTCACAACAAAATTCGCAAAATTTGCCTTCGAAGAAGTAATATTTTCTTCTAAATCGCGTCAGTAGGTAGATATAGGATAGCGAATTGCCTCGAAGATGAACGTTGGGCACTTATCGTGAGACTTGCTGTACCGGGATATCGTCGAGTAGCAATGACGTCATGCATAACTCGTGACATGCGCGTGAAATCGATATAGCACGGTCGAGTTTCTAGTGTAGTAGATTCTTCTGACTTTCCGGTGGGTTTATTGAGAGAGAAGAAACTATCATCACCGTGAAAATGTTCTTGCAAGGTAAATCTAAATTTTCACCGTAGGAGCAGTCTATATCTATTACCATTGTTGAAATGTCACAATTGAAATCCGTTTCTTCTTCTCCTAATTCGACAAATGCGGCGACATCTCGATAACGGTAATAGATATAAACTGCTCCTACGGTGAAAATTTAGATATTATCTTTGTCTATCTTTCTATGCTAAATATATGACAGTAGCCTTCATAAAACCCACTGGAAACGTAACGTTAGCCGATTTCATATGGTTGGTTGGAGCCGCAATTTTACCATTACCAATGTAAAATATCGATATTCGAAATACGCAATGCAAAGTAGGAGTGTGTATAAAGAGTTTAAGTATGCTTTTTGAGCTAAAAACGTCATCTGTATGAAAAAACAGCATATTAAAATCGTCCTAAAATTTAGCGGCCATTTTGTCAGCGGCAACGATGTTGACATGTCATACCTGCGTGCTAATCTATGTATGGTTTTGTTGGTAGACTAGGATATTATTAATATAGATTTCATTGTTTAATAAACAGGTAAACTCCTGGAAAGAACTAGAAGACAAGGTGGTTGTACTTGTTCACCTGGACTAAAAGGAAATAGAGGAACACCAGGACTGAATGGGGTAAATGGAACAAAGGGTGAAAAAGGAGACCCAGGGTCACATGGGGAAAAGGGTGTAAAAGGAGAGCAAGGACTGCCAGGATCTCCAGGACCCCAAGGACCACAAGGACTTAATGGAACTAAAGGTGAATGAGGAGAAATAGGACCAGCAGGAAATGTTGGAATTAAAGGTGAACCAGGACTGAAAGGGGACCCAGGAAGGTCTGGAGTTAATGGAACAAAAGGTGAACCAGGACTCAAAGGAGAGCAAGGTCCAAGAGGAAACAAGGGAAAGCTAGGGAAACGAGGACTTAATGGAACGAAGGGAGAAAAGGGAGAACATGGAGTTCAAGGATATAATGGAACAAAAGGTGAATGCGGAGACAAAGGACAGAAAGGTGAACTAGGACTGAAAGGGTACCCAGGAAGGTCTGGAGTTAATGGAACAAAAGGTGAACAAGGGGAAACAGGACAATCAGGTAATGTTGGACAGAAAGGTGAACCAGGACCAAAAGGAGACATAGGACCCCAAGGACAGCAGGGAGATAGAGGGCCACAAGGACCAAAAGGAGATAGAGGACCACGAGGACCCCAAGGATCCCAAGGACCAGAAGGAGTTAGAGGATCACAAGGATCCAAAGGACATAGAGGACCACGAGGACCCCAAGGATCCCAAGGACCAGAAGGAGTTAGAGGATCACAAGGATCCAAAGGACTAAAAGGAGATAGTGGACAAGAAGGACCCCAAGGACTCCAAGGACCAAAAGGATATAAAGGATCACAAGGACCAAAAGGAGACATTGGACCAATAGGACCAAAGGGAACAAATGCAACATGTATATGCTGAACCTCCAAACAGCCAAACCAAGGGAGAGGGAGGGTTGCCCTATCTACAACCACAGGAATATAATAATCATCAACAAATATACAAACATCAGATCTAAAGTTAATAAAAATATATAAATAATTTAAAAACTTTTACCACGTTCAGTAATGGAATTGTAATTGGTTTAATAATTGGGGAATTAAATTTATTATGATTATAGCGGATAACCAATAAGTTGTAGGTATATAGTAACACTGTATAATATCTAACTTGATAAAAAAATGAAATAAACTGTCACAGTATCTTCAAACCATAATTAATTTGAGTTTTTCATTAGAGGTGCAACTATGCATGCAGTGCTAAATCTATTACAAGAGACATAAGAATGTCACGCAAGCATGATGAAGTTATAAGTAGGGAGGTCACTGTGACTATGAATAGCACCCCATGAACAGTCTACAAATTTGTATGCATGGTGACCAACTACTGCTTTCACCAGTCTCCAAACATTACTGAGACGATAAGACTACGATGTTCAAGATGATATCCTACACTTAAGAGTTGAAGGCAAGTTCTAACTCAACTTAAGTGAATTCCGTGAGCCAATATAACAATCATTGTACTTTCCAACTACAAAGGTCAATTTCTTCTACACTGTACAGATATTAGTGGACACGCACACACACACACACACGCACACACACACACACACACACACACACACACACACACACACACACACACACACACACACTTCTATTATAATATTCTTTCTGTGTTCGCTTGACAGAGCGATACAGGCAGCAGTCATGTAGGTCCCTTGGGTTTTGCTTGGCAGTATTTTGAGTGCATCAGATATCCCTGTTTCTTGAATGATTTCTTACAGTGGCTGCATTGTATAACTGACTGTGCTGTTGAACCATGCTTCTGTCATTGGTGGTTAGTGAGACCAACTTTGGAGAAGGAAACAAAGGGGCACTATTTTACATCACAGGCATAAAGGGGTGAATTTGGCTGTATGCCCTTCTCTCTTCGCTGCTTCTGTTGATCCTTCTTCTTGATCCTTGATGTTTGGCCATATGCCCTTATAGCACCCTTGGTGTTGTGATGAAGGGCTTTTGAATCCGCATCCGTTTACATGGCAGTTGGTACTTTGACTCCAGAACTTTGTGGTTTACGTAGTCATAGGCCTTTCTTAGATCTACAAATGAAAGGAACAGTGGAGTATGAAACTCTCTTGCCTTCTCTGCCAGGATTCTCTGATTGAAGATCTGGTCAATACAGTCCCTGCCCTTTCGAAAACCACACTGGTTTTTCCTTAGTAGGTGGTTGACCATCTTGGAGAGTCTTGTTTGAAGGACCTTACAGAAGACCTTTCCTGGGACACTGAGGAGTGCAATACATCGGTAGTTGTCACAGTCCTGGAAAGATCCTTTCTTATGCAGTAGGATGGTAAGCTGCTTTTGTCCAGTCTTCAGGAACACATTTTTCCTGCCATACCATAGAGACCAGGTTCAGTAGCCATTGGACAACAACATCGCCTCCCAGCTTCAGTAGCTCAGCAGTGATGTTATCTGCACTTGGAGCTTTGTTGTTTTTCATCACTTTTACTGTGGACTTGATCTCTTCTTCATCTGGACATCTGGTGAGGGACTCAACATCATCATCATGATTATGAACTACTGGATACAATTGTGCCACAGAACAGGCAATGGTACCAACAATGGTGGTAGAGACATTACTGAGCCGAGAGAAATAGTTATGCCAACGATCAAGCTTATCAGTAGTGCTAGTTAGGAGAGTTTGATTACTTGACGCAAGTGCTGTATTTGTTTAAAGAATATGTTTGTTTTTTAGGAGTTTTAGGTCCCTAAATAGTGAACCACCACTACCATTCTTAATAGCTCTTATATGCATCTCTTCCGCTTCCACTGCTTTAGCTTCCCACCATTCATACCTTGCCTTATCAGCACATTTCCTTGATAGATCGTTCAGCAGCAAATATTGTTCATTGAAACTACTGTTGTCTGGGGATTTGGACCATCTTATCCATGCTTCTTGCTTTTACCTAGACATCTCGCGCATCCCATCTGTCATCCAATCTTTCTCCTCTTTCAGAGGTACTGTTGGTGAACAGCTTTGTGTCTTATGAAGGGAGTCCTTAAAAGTATTCCAATCTTTCTCCACTTCACAAGAATAAATAAATTGTCATTTTCATTTTCCTTTTTCACTGATAATATTACGAGACTCTGCACTGAAATCAGTTCTATTATTACATTCTCGCCATCAAGGCCAATTATATTCAATGTTCATTAGGTGTCTCCTAATAAAGTGGTAGGATTTCAGAAAAGGGATAATGCATTGCTAAGAATGGAATGGGAGTTATCTCTACCAAGTTAAAATAACAAATAATAACAACTAATCAACATCACAGCAGACTCGATCAGAGAGAAGGAAAGTATACATTGTATGCTGTTGATCATCACTGGGTAGGGAATCTGTGTCTTCTCCGACAGGAGTGATGCCAGTCTTTTGATGGATTTTATTGGATACAGTATGTACTTATTCATATTATGGTTTTGTTGATACATCCTCAAGATTTTATAGACTCTTTTTTTAAACAGATAAACTCCTGGAAAGAACTAGATGACAGGATGGTTGCAATTGGACCCTGGACAAAAGGGACTACAGGAACACCGGGACTGGGTGAGATAAATGGAACAAAGGGTGAAAAGAGAGAGCTGGGACTGCCAGGGTCTCCAGGACTACAAGGACTCAATGGAACAAAAGGTGAACAAGGAGAAACAGGACAACCAGGGAACATGGGACAGGAAGATAAACCATGACTGAAAGGAGAGCAAGGACCACATTGTATATCCTATTCTCTCTCATTCATAGAAAAAATAAGCACCTCCAAATTTTGTTAGCATCATGAGCAACATACAGTCATGGGGACTGTTTCAGAATTCACTTTATGTAAGAGTATGATGCAGGTTGACATGACCACTCTCCCATGAGTTATACGAGAAGCTGCTTAACCTGGAGCACTAGCATGGGATCTTACATCTCCTGATAGTTTTGCTTCTTCCTGTGATGACCCTTTTTTTTGATGAATCAAGATTTGCCTACCAAAAGAGCTGAAAACGAACCACAAATATATTATGCTGATCTCATGGTTTTTATTACCAATGCAGTGGAGACTGTTGGCACCTTCTGCATCAATACTGCGACATTCTTGTGAGAATAAGGCTTATAACTCTCATAGACTTCATTCGCAGTCATATATTAAATTATACTTCATCAGGTTTTGTTCACTACTCATGGTGGGAATGCAGCAGCGACACACACAAACACACACACACACACACACACACACACACACACACACACACACACACACACACACACACACACCATTATGCCATAGTGTGATATCCTATTTCTCAAATTTGAAGGCAATCCTAACCCCTACAACCCACACACATGCACACACAAGCTCATACTTCTTCTTCTTTTGCTGCTTTCATTCCATGAGGAACGGTGCAGGCCAAGTTCACTGTGGGCTATGTTGGAGGGGTGGAGGTACATTGATGGCAGAAACGCTCATGGTTGTGGAGGCCCTGTCTGTTGAAGGTCTGGTGACATTACTGACATAGCCCAGTCAGGGACTGGCCATGCTTCTGCCTCTGATGGTTGACAAGGCCGGCATGGTTCAAAGCAGTGAAGCCACAACCATCGATGCTGCAATGTAGAGCAAGGTCAGATGTCCATTGCCTTGCTTCACGACGACGTTTCTGCTCATCCTTGCAGTCTTTCTCTTGTGCTTCCTTTTTGGTGTTAATGTCCTGTGCAGCCGTCCAGATCTTACTATCGCTCAACCCCCGTCTTCTATCTTACTGCATCCAGAGAGTGATCCCATCGAGGTGGTACCATCCTTCCAGTACCTTGGAAGTACTGTCTCCAATGATTGCACCTTGGATGCTGAGGTATCTTTACGGATTACCAAGGCATCACAGTCACACGGGTCACTCAACCGCATCCTTTGGCACCAGAAGAAGATTAAACATACGACCAAACTGAGTATCTTCGTCTCTGTAGTTCTCTCCACCCTCCTGTATGGCTTTCTTTCTTCCGCCCTTTCTCTGCCCATATCAATATAACGCTCCATACATACAAGTATTCATTGAGCATACCTAGAAATGCACAATGAATGTCATTAAAAGTGGGCCTTTCAAACACCCTGTTCTGTTGTGGTTACCACAAACTAGCACTGAGAAAGTTAGAATATTGACTGGAACTACAGTTATGGCTCCAAGCATTCAGGTCTTTGTACAAGTGACTCTATTGTTTTGTGTGGTGACTACCTGTATGGGGGGTATTACTGATTTGCAAAAGGCATTTTCACAACTTGAAAACAAAGTGAATGTACAACAAGAAGAAATAAAGTCTCTTCACCACTTGGTAGAACAGTTGGAGAAGAGACTAGAACCACTTGAAGAGAAAGGTGAGTTTAATTCATGATGATCACATACAACTTGCAGTCCCAAATCTTTACACCTATAGTCAGGACTACCCTCCTGTTGACTTTAGAATTAATCGATTTACTTCAATGAATGATGTCACTCTATGTTGGTGAGTAGCAAGAAAGTAAGCTCTGAAATAGAGAATGACTAATTCAGCAAAAATGTATGCTTGGAGAAACTCTTCGAAGCCTGTTGAATGTACAGGTACGGTTATTAAAGAAGGATCTAGAACTTATGGTGCTGCTGTCAACCCATTGCCATTGTGATTTTCACTCTCATTTTTCACTGAAAATATTACCGCACACTGCACTTGAATCCTTTCAAATATTCAATTCTCACATCTGAGTCCAATATTTCATTATGTATACCCTAATTGTACATTTGTGTGGATACTATCTACATACCTATACCTTGATTTGGTGATGTTAATAATGTCTGAGAAAAGGGGTTACCGTAATATCGTGCTGTTGCTTAAACGGAGATATCGGTCAAAACATGTTTTCATGTCCTTTTTCCACTTTCTTTTTCTGCGATAAATCCGATCTAAACGTTTAGTAGAATGGTCCCTGAAAGCACAGAGACCGTTCAACCTTGCGTTTTGGAGCTATGGCTGATTTAATGTCTATCAATATTATGCCATTTTATTCCATAAGCAGTTATAGGGTTACCACCGTGTAAGCGTGCGAAGAAAAGTAACGTTATTGATTTTGAATTATTGAAGTTATTGAATTCAATTTATTGTAATGAACTGAAGATACCTAGCTGATAAGCATGAGAGAATTTTGTATACTTTCTCTTTTAACGCATAAGTAGTAATAAAAAATATAGCCCAAATGATGTCACAAATTATACAAATATATACAGAATGTTCGGAAGCAAGCCATTTCTCGGAAATGTGCTTTTTTGTGTGTAACATACTTCTGTGTGTATCTTCTGAACCCAATTAGCTATATGGAAATTTCAAGCGGCATTCTGTAGATTAGTATACGTGTTTTAAATAGGTGTGGTTAACTCGGAATCAATTGTTAGTGCAATATTACCCCTTTTGTCAGATTCTGTCACACACATATATATATAAGGTATATCCATGTACCTATCCTGTACCCTCTCATCACCATGTTATTAAAATTTGTCCACTTTTTCAATTGTTCTTGAATTCCAAAATCTTATTCGAGGCATACAGTATAATCACCATTGACAAAAAGGGTATATTACCATTTGAAAATTGTCATCTGGAGAATTGTCCATAAAGTAAAATCGTCAATTAAATTTTACTTGTGTGCCCTAACTGCTATTTTGTATAACTGCAATGTTTATTTCATGAATTAAATCTCCATCTATTTCTAGTAATCATTTGGTTATGGTAAAGTAAATGGCGGCTCGTAAGATGACTTGAAAAACTAAATTGTTTTCAGCAGATTCAAAACACCAGAACTTTTACACATTGGAGAATTTGTCTCTGTTGTCCCAGGTATATATGTGAGTGTGCAAGCGAAAAGGGCCAATAGCCATTGTTATCAAAATGTTCAGAATGTATCAAAACAGTCAAATAAAACCCATATTCAATATACAATACAGTACTATGTGGTAATCTATGTATGGTTTTGTTGGTAGACTAGGATATATAGACTCATTGTTATATAAACAGGTAAACTCCTGGAAAGAACTAGAAGACAAGGTGGTTGTACTTGCCCATTTGGACTAAAAGGGGCTAGAGGAACATCAGGTGAAAAGGGAGACCCAGGGTCACATGGGGAGAAGGGTGCAAAAGGAGAGCAAGGACTGCCAGGATCTTCAGGACCCCAAGGACCACAAGGACTTAATGGAACTAAAGGTGAACGAGGAGAAATAGGACCAGCAGGAAATGTTGGAATGAAAGGTGAACCAGGACTGAAAGGGGACCCAGGAGTGTCTGGAGTTAATGGAACAAAAGGTGAACAAGGGGAAACAGGACAACCAGGAAATGTTGGACAGAAAGGAGACATAGGACCCCAAGGACAGCAGGGAGAGAGAGGGCCACAAGGACCAAAAGGAGATAGAGGACAACAAGGACGTCAAGGATCCCAAGGACCCCAAGGACCAAAAGGAGTTAGAGGATCACAAGGACCCAAAGGACCAAAAGGAGATAGTGGACAAGAAGGACCCCAAGGACCCCAAGGACCAAAAGGAGATAGAGGATCACAAGGACACCAAGGACCAAAAGGATATAAAGGATCACAAGGACCAAAAGGACCAAAAGGAGACATTGGACCAAAAGGACCAAAAGGAGACATTGGACCAAAAGGACCAAAAGGAGACATTGGACCAAAAGGAGACATTGGAACAAAAGGACCAAAGGGAATAAATGGAACATGCGAATGCTGAACCTTCAAACAGCCAAACCAAAGGAGAGGGAGGGTTGCCCTATCTACAACCACAGGAGTATAATAATTATCAACAAATATACAAACATCAGATCTAAAATTAATCTAAAGTTAATGAAATAACTAAAAAAACTTTAACTACGTTCAGTAATGGAATTGTAATTGGTTTAAGAATTGGTGATGGCAGGTAAATAACATTTATTATGATTATAGCAGATAACCAATGAAGGTGTAGGTATAGTAACACTGTACAATATCTACCTTGATAAAAAAATAGTAAACTGTCCCATTATCTTCAAACCATAATTAATAGGAGTTTTTCATTAGAGGTGCAACTATGCATGCAGTGCTAAATCAATTACAATGTACATAAGAATGTCATGCAAGTATGGTGAAGTTATAAGTAGGGAGGTCACTGTGACTATGAGTAGTACCCCATGAACAGTCTACAAATTTAGTATGTATGGTGACCAACTACTATGTATGCACACACACACACACGTACACGCACACACACACACACACACACACTAAAATGCCTCTACCCCTACACACTTGAATCAACCTGTACATACGTGTGTGCGTGTGTGAGTGCATGCGTGTCTGTGTGTGTTTGTTTGTTTGTTTGTGTGTGTGTGTGTGTGTGTGTGTGTGTGTGTGTGTGTGTGTGTGTGTGTGTGTGTGTGTGTGTGTGTGTGTGTGTGGTATGGGGTTCCAATATCAATTCCCTTTCTCTGTCCATATTAATAGAAAGCACCATACATATAACTATTCATTGCGCATCCCTAGAAATACACAATGACTTTCATATCAAGTGACAAAGAAACAACAAATTATCAGTGATATTGATTGGAGGAATGGCACCAATCATTTACGTTTTTCTTTGAGTGGCTCTTTGCATGGTGACCCATGAACAGTCTAAACAAACTCAGTATATATGGTGACCTGGAGCTATGAATGTTTTCAGAAGTCTCCAAGGATTACTGAGAATGCTATACTACGATGTCCAAGATGATATCTGCATTTAAGAATTGAAGGTAAGTTCTAACCAAACTTAGGACTGTCATTTCTGTGAGTGCTGACCTTAAGAGTATCAAGATTACCACATCCCAGTATAAAATGCATTAGATTTTCCAACTACTAAGATCAAATCTTGCTGCACTAAACAGATATCAGTGTACACACCCACATATGCACACACACACACACACAAACATGAATGCATAAAACACAAATCAAACTGTTACAGCAAACCATCAACCCTAAACCTCCCATTTTTAGGATTTCACATTAATTGACATGTGGGTGGTATGGGGTTCTGATCTCAATTCTCTGTCCACATCAAAAGAAAGCACCATACATAAACTATTCATTTACCTACAAATAGGCAATAAATATCATTAAAAGTATGGCTGTTCTCCAAGTGACTATAAAGCAGCTTGTTCTCTTGTGGTCACCACAAAATATCAGTACAATTGGTTGGGGTAATGGCTCCAAGCATTCAGGTCTTTCTATAAGAGGTTCTTCTCTTTTGTATGGTGACTATGTATGGGGTGTATCACTGATTAGCCAAAGTCACTTTCACAAATTGAGAGCAAAATGAATGTGCAACGAAAAATCAACTTACCCCACCACTTGGTAGAACAGTTGGAGCTGAGAACTTGAAGAGGAAGATGAGTTTACTTGATGAGGAACAATTACAACCTGCAGTCCAGACTCCTCATGCCAGGACTATTCTCCTGTTGCCTATAATGTTAATGGGTTTACGTCATTACATGATGTCACTCTATGCATGTCGGTGAGTGTCAAAGAAGGACATGTTACAGTAGAGAATAACAAATTCAGCAAACGTACCAACGGAGAAACTCATTCCAAGCATTGTGAATTTAAGATGAATGTACTGGCATGAATTACTTGGTGTGGTTATAAAGAAGGAATGAGAACTAAGGCCAATATTATACTAGGTGTCCCTTAATTGAGGATATGTGTACCTTGATTTGGTGTTGTCAAAAATGTCCGGAAAATTAGGTGATGTTAAGATGTCTGGGAATTTGTTTACAGCAGGCCTGATTAGATGTCCTCAACAACTAATCAGCAAACCCCACACCCTGCAATTTTCCAAAGGATTGTGTGTTAACAACAGGGAAGGAATCACTATGTTTGCCATAATAATAGTCACCTGTACTATAGGATTTGTTCCTGCCGAGTTACTGTTCAACAGGGAGATACAGATGAAGAGGACAAGTCCGAAAGCTCTGAAGATGACGAAATGGGGAACAATGAACATCCGGAATCATCACCATGGAAACCATCCCATGGTATCAGCCGATACCCAATACGTAACCATGAAACAACGAGCTGATATGGTCATAACATTTATGATGTCTAAATGGTATCATGTATTTGTCTAGCTACATTCGATTATTGTGTTTCGTTAGGTTATGATTTTCCTCATATGCAACTATAATGTATCTTATTATTGTTTAAACCCTGCCATGAATTTAAGGAGGGGAGAGGTGTAATGTTGTATGGTTACTATTTGTGCTTTATTGTATTATTACGACATATTAAGTAATTATGAAGAATCACATGTTCGATAAGCAGTGAATAGTGTAATAGTTAAGAGTGATTTTCAATCATTGTTACATAAGGGTCTGATATCTTTGTAGAACACTACATCATACACAAAAAATTCCTCGAAGGTTCTTTCGATTTGATTGGGAACAGACACCTAAGAAATTCTTTTGGGATGCTGCAGCTTATATAATCACCACTAACAATCAATGTAATATCAAATGGGAAAAGCCCGCCTTGTGTGGAAATGGATAGAATGTGGTGGAAAATGTTCTCAAATGTCAATCTTTAAATTCGCCATACTCTAACACATTAATTTTAGTCACGTGCTTTCTTGCCACTCAGCAATTTAAGGTGACATCATGAAATGACTTAAACTTATAAATTTCTAGTCAATGGGAGGATAGACCTTACTAACGGCATGACGAGTAGGGACTGTAGGTTGTATTTGAACCTCACCAAACTCACCCTTTGCTTCAAGTTGTCCTAGTCTCTTCTCCAGCTGTTCTATTATGCGGTAAAGTGATTTGATTTCTTCTTGCAAAACCTTCACTTCATTTTCAAGTTGTGAAAAGTCTTTTTGCCAATCATTGATACCCCCCATACTGGTAGTCATGACGCAAAAGAAGAGAACCACTTGTACAAAGACCTGAATACTTGGAGCCATAATTGTGTATCCAGTTGGTACTCAGTGCTAGTTGGTGGTAGCCACATCAGAACAGGCTGTTTATAGTCTCTGGAAAACAGTCCCAATTATAATGATATTCATTGTGTATTTCTATGAATGCTCAATGAATATCTATATGAAAGGCGTTATCTATTGATACATACAGAGAATACGAAGTGATACGAAAAGCCCATACCTCCACACCTGATGACCATGAACAAAAATGGAACATCCTTTGTAATAGTTTTTGCTTCGGTATCAAGCAATTGGATTTAATTGTGATTGGAAGTTGAGTTGTCTTAGCATTCACTTAGTTGTACGTGGGAGTTTAGGTGTTTTAGTGAGTACTTGAGTACGTGTGTATGTGTGTGTGTGTGTGTGTGTGTGTGTGTGTGTGTGTGTGTGCGTGTGCGTGTGCGTGTGTGCGTCCATTGTAATTGCTTTAGCAATGCTTGTATAGTTAAACCATGCAATGAAATTACTGTATGTCTCACACAAAATGTAACTTGCTACTTGGTAGGTTTGACTGAATCCTTGGAAAAGCACTTGCTTGTATATACTCAACATCTCCCAGTGTTCCTGGGTGTTCTTGTGGTCCTAGAACTGCTTTAATTTCTTGATCTCTTCTTGCTGTACTTTAAGTTGTGAAAATGCTTTTACAAATCAGTGATACCCCCCATACTGGTAGTCACCACACAAAAAAGAGCTACTTGTACATGCTCCTGAATTCTAGGCATAACAACTTCAGTCACTACCACTGCCAGTTTGTGGTATCAACAACAGAAAATGCTGCTTAACTAATTCTGTTTGGTGTAAACACGTTTGTGCTAGTCTGTGTGTGTTGTGTGTGTGTGTGTGTGTGTGTGTGTGTGTGTGTGTGCACGCGTGACTACTGAAAACTGAGATTATATCAATGTTCAATGTAGTATATGCAGTGTATATATTTGATATTTTATTATGTGATTTGTGATATTTTATGTGCCCAGTGTAAAAAGTTTTGCATTGAAATATTGTACAACATAAACAGTTGAATTTGATCCTAATAAGTCCATGTGACATGTGACAGAAAAGTTTTATCGTCCATTCGGGAAGAACTACGTTCACACGAAATGCCATAATCATACTTAGTCTAAGTACTTGATCACTAAACTTCCTGAATTTCTGGACTGTATACATGGAGTACATTATGGTCATAATATGCATTCACTGTGATGCCCTGAATTTCATTGTAACTCATATGTACTTGCATGACATAGTTATGGCTGTTGTAACCAATTCAGTATGGCATGTATGGTTGCATCTCCCTTAATGTAAATGTATGTCTTCCCATAATCGAATTTGCCACAAAAACACTGGTGGGTTATATCCAACAAGATTGGAGGAGAGGGCCTCCAACCACAAGTGGTGATACTATCCCACCACGTTCTGTGGCACATGAGGGTCACAATATGATTACAATGATGAATATGGTTGATAATGATGAATGCTATTATGTGGGATCTGGGTTATCAGTGGGGAACCTGATAATAATATCACATAGTATAGTAACCATGACAACGACAAAACACGACTGACCAAGCATGCCCATAACATTACTTTGCCTTGCCTGGATGACCCCATGTCAGTAAGCAGTCTCCCAAGATTGTAGGGATTATTGCAGATTGCCTACAGATTGATGACCACTTTAGGTCCTGTATTTCTACCTCTACATTGAACTGAACAGCACAAAGTAAGCCCTTGTCTTATTATTTTCTTACTATTGCACTGCTGTAACCTCAAAGGAAAAATAGCCTTATTTCTAAAGCTGATAATTCTTGGCAATCCCAATTTGTTATTATTATTGCTGAGGAATTATTAGTATTTGTTCAATTCTTATTAGTGATTTTAAATTGTTATTGTGTTATAGGACTTATTGTACAAACTTTAGTATATGTGAGTCAATCTGAGAAATGGGTTAATCTCCCACATTGCAATTTGGGGCACATGTGTTTTTGATATTATTCAAAGGCATAATCCCAAATACGGTACATCACTCTATTTTATTGCTTTTGGGGTATCTTTTAGCTACAATTGTTCTGAATAAGCGTAGAGTTGTTTCATATTTATTATATAATGTTTCATGACAATAATGTCATGCAATCACGGTGACATTACAATGTAAGTCAGGACAGGTCACTGTGACTATGAGCAGTGCCCTACGAACAGTCTACAAAATCAGTATGTATGGTGACCAAGTATTGTGCATGCTTTCAGCAGTCACAAAGGAATACTAAGAATGTAAGACTACGATGTCCAGGGTGAACATGTTAGAAGGTGTCCCCTAATTGTAGATATGTCTGGATCTTGCTACATACCTATACCGTTGATTTGGTGATGTCAAAACTGTCTGGGAAATAAGAGCACAACAAGACTGGCTTTCAGATGTTCCAAACAACTAATCAACAAACCCTACAAGATGACACCAGGAGAAATAAACAAGCAATTACCCTTGTGTGTCAACAACAGGGAACAAATCACTATGTTAGCCATAATTATGCTATTCGTACTCCTTACTCAGAGATAAGAAACAAGTGCATAATAATTCCAGTGAGCTATTATTAGATGAATTCTTCTTCAAAATGACCTCATATATGTCACACACACAAACACACACACATACACATACACATGCACACACATGCACACACACACACACACACACACACACACACACACACACACACACACACACACACACACACACACATACACACACAATACAGCATATCTACGTATCTGTTATCCCTCCAATTCCCACTATATTTCAATTTGTCCTTGTAGAAGGACATTTTCAAAAACTTTTCTGAGACTCACAGTATATGTCCATCAT